>CM031582.1:2341734-2857813 GCA_018467065.1 Ephestia elutella
ATATTTATTATTTCTTTAAATTCGCTACAATAACATTTATTTTGTACACTTCAATGTTCTTTGATTATCTTACTAAAAGTAAAGTTATAATTACAAGGGCAAGTTATCCCTTAAGTCTTTGATCGCTCATTTAAATTTCATTAGCTAACTGTTTATGTTTACCTTTGCTCAAAACCCTTGCTTAATTGAATGATAACAAGGACACTTTTTGAGATAAGAATTAGTTAAGATATTGTGGACTAGCTGCATCCTAAGGTTCCATTTCAGTGGGAAATTCAGAATATGTTTAGCTAGGTAGGTAGTCGATACTATTCGCTAATTACGTTTACATATAATAAGACATAGAACTGCAAAGACTCGTGTATTCGCCGTCTTTAGATACAAAACTCATAGACACGAATTCATAAATAAAATTTAAATCAAATTACAAATTTTCCAAATGGGTAAAATGAAAGGACGTGAGACGTCGTTACTCAGAAAACAAAACAGAAAGTGGCCAAGAGTCACCTTGTATTAGAACAATAACTTGTTTTGACCAGCTCTAAATAATACAAAATTTAAGGAGCTGATGGCCAACATTCAGTAATAAATAGGCGCACAAAGAAGAAAGTAATCAAACTTATAAATAGGTAAGTAGCTAGGGTACATAATAAGCCTACGTGCGTTGGTGACAACTTAAATATCCTATGACAACAACCCTACTAAGGCCCAAAGAGCTTTTGTGAATTTAGTATGCCCTGTTGTATTTATGTTTGCAATTGTAGACCTTTTAATGTTGACAATCCCGTAAATTATAACAGATTTAACTGTGTGCGAAACTCAACCTGCGTTGCCATCACAGAATTTTGAAAATAAGTACAAAAAGAAGTTCCGTTTGATGTTTATTATCTGTCGCTTGCTCAAAAACAAGTTAATGTGTACAGAAATTCTTGACTTTTGCTTTTAATTTAACCCAATTTATTTGGGGTCATCTCTTAGTAAATCTGCGTCACGCCGCGTCACTGCCGCCATACGGTTATGAGTTATCACTGTATCTGAATAGGTTGCTTTTAGGTCCTTTTTGATCGTTTGTGTCCTGGTCGGCCTGGGTCACGCTTTCCATCCTCTACTAAAGAGCACCTTTCATACAATCATTTTTACACACACATTTCCTCTATAAAGGGAGGAAGGGCGTGTCAATGGCGATTTTCTGACAGGTCTAATAAAGAAAAAAAAATCCATGTAATAAAATCTCAATAGATGGCGTTTTATGAAAGCCGAGTCTTAATAATGTGCGCTTTTTCTTGTCTACTAGAAGCAGAAAAAAAATCGCCTAATATTTTGACAGTTGCACAAATCACAATATACCTACCTAAATATTTTTCAGATGTTTGTTTTATTTCAAAGAAATGCCAATCCCGTCCATTGTTGTTTTCTGTATGGACTCGCCTTTTACGCCATCTATGAGGTCATCTGGAACAATTATTTTATTTATTTGGGTCTCGGAAAATCGCCTTTTTATAATTATCCTTCGAATAAGCTGGCTCCGCTGGCGCATACCAGTTTGTACTCTGAAGACGCATACGTGACCGCGGTGAGTCGTCATGCATACATCGCCATAATACGAAAGTTATAATGTCGAAGAATTTTATTAAAATCTCTGGAAGTATTACTGTTGTAATAAAAAAAAAACTGCTTTCGTGAGCAAATTAAAATTTTGCTAGGCAAACAATTTGAAATGACACATCGAATAAAATAAACAAAATTGAATTGCATAGGTATCTCTGTTTCAATGAAATACAAAAATAATACAAGTAATAAATTAGATGTAAGTAATATCAAATGATAAAGTAAATGTAAATAGTAAATGATAATTGATAAAACAAAATATTTGATGTAGGTTTTTAAAATTTTATTTCGCAGAATAACATATAGGATAACTTATTCCTGATATTAATAAAAAGCTTTTGAACACACTGAACTTACAAAAAACTTAATTTTCATCAATATTGAAATATTATTGCTGTTTCACACGAAAACCTATTTTTAAACGATTTTCTGTTTTCGGAATCCAAAAATGTATTTATTCGTTTCAATTTATAGCACAAAAATAAAGGTGAATATGGTTATATTGTTATATACAGGTAAACCTGAGTACCACAAACTTTCATTGGAAAATGTTTGATATTATATATACTTATATTAATTTAATACAAAAATCGTATAGGCAAAGTATGGTACCTCTAGGTTTATAGATCAACTAGCTTTTTCCCACGGGTTCACCCCCGTGAATTATCCTCGGTTCTCTTAAAACAGGCTTTTTCCCGGGATGAAATGTACCTAAATCCTTCTCAGTACTTCTAACTATGTGTAAATTTCAGGAAGATTAGATCAGTAGATAAAGGCGTGAAGAAGTAACAAATAAATAAACAAACAAACTCACTTTCGCATTTATTATATTAGTTAGGATTTCACAAAGTTGTGTCATATTAATTGACCACCACTCGCTTCCAGTGGAGGAGAAAATATCATGAGAAAACTTCAGACTAGCTGACTGTTCAGCTTTCTAGATACGACTACTGCCGCTAGATAGCGATATTCGTGACAGTAATTTCTGCTTTACACACACTCGATAACAAGAAGAATAAGGAAAAATACGAGTATTATCAAAAACATAATCAAACTAGAACACATTTGAATGAGTTGTAAAACATTTTTGGATGTTGATTTAAGTCCAAAATTCATTTATAGTCGCACGATGAACAAACAAAGATATGTTCGTAAGATTTTCAGTATGAGATTCACCAAATTGCTATTAAGATATGAAAGGTACGCTTCTGACTATCTTGTACAAACGTATCTTTTGGATGCCATCCAAACAATATACTCTGCTCAACCAATAAATATCTCTCAAGGTACAATGGAGAAAATGTTGTAGGTTTTAGCGTGTTTGTCTGGAGTTAGGGTAATGTTGGCTTGGTTGGTATGGCTAATGTTGAAAGTAAACAAAGAGCAGAATGGAGCGTACGGGGTGATGTCATTCACTCCAAGGCAACACTTGGTGCTGGCAACACCATGTGGTACAAAATGATCTGTAAATTAAACAGAAAACAGACAAGAATCTTAATGGGAGCTCTGACCGGACATTTCGAATGTCGTGGGCACCTGTTCAAGCTAAAACTTGTCGAAAGCCCTCTATGTCGGGTGTGTGCAGAAGTAAAGGAGTCTATGAAGCACATTATGTGTGAGTGTGACTCGCTGGCTAACAAGCGGCTGGCCCTCTTTGGAACTGCGTATCCGGAACTGGAGGACTACAGGCACTTCGCAGCCGGTGATATCCTGAAGCTTATGCAGTCCTTCTTCAGGAATCCCGCTGTGTGTGAGTAAGGCTTGGGGGTAAGTACAAAAGGGTCCAAGACTCGACGTGCTACCGTGAACACGGACCCCGCAGCAAGATAAGATAAGATAAGATAGGGTACTGGTCTGATGACGAGCGAAGCGAGGAGTACTAGAAACGAGTTGGGTAAAAGAGCGTTGTCATATGATAAGTTTTAGTGCGTTTGTACGGAGTTAGGGTACTGGTCTGACGACGAGCGAGAAGAGCTAAGAAATGAGTTGGCAAGCGAGTTGGGTAAAAGAGCATTGTTATGATTTGTATGGAGTTAAGGTACTGGTATGAGCTAAAAGCGAGTGGAGTTAGAAACGTGTTGGCAAGCAAGTTGAATAAAAGAGCGTTGTTATGGTAGGTTGTAGCGAGTTTCTATGGAATTAGGGTACTGGTCTGACGATGAGCTTAAAGCGAGTGGAGTTAGAAATGTGTTGGCAAGCAAGTTGGGTGAAAGAGCGTTGTTATGATAGGTTTTAGCGGGATTGTATGGAGTTAGGGTACTAGTATGGCGATGAGTTAAAAGCAAGTGGAGCAAGAAACGTGTTGGCAAGCAAATTGGATGAAAGAGCGTTATTATTATAGGTTTTAGAAAGCGTATATGTATAGAGTTAGGGTACTGGTCTGACGATGAGCTAGTAACGAGTGGAGCTAGAAATCAGAACTGAGTTAGCAAGCAGCGAGTTTGAGTGCGTAGTTAACTAGTATACTAGCTATCAGCTTCGCCCGCGTAAACTTAATTTTTCACCCATTACACCCCATTAGTGGTTAAAATAAAAAAAACATCTTTATGAGTGCTCACTCACGCCATATAAAAAAATCTCTGCACAAGTTTCAAAGGACAGTGATTTCTTTATCACGTTGGTATATCAGTCCAATGCCTTTTTATTGACATGAAATTTATTTATTTTTATAATAAAAATTTAAGTAGACTAAACCTAAATATAAACTAATTATTTAGCAAGATAATAGTGGGTAGCTAATCGCCTCCTCGCCTTCGGTAGGATGGGTGTAGCGCAAATTGGAAATGTGATACTTGTTCTTGAAGGTTGATTTCACCCCACAGTATTTAGTAAACAAATTAATCTGTATTGAAATTATCTAGACTGTAGCGATTTATTATAAAGCTGAAGAATTTGTTAACTTCTGCTTAATTTGGGACTAGTAGGTGATTCAAATCTGCAATATCAAAAGCAAACTAGACATTGAACATAGATACACAATGTTTACTCCCCAATGGAATTAAATAATCCGCTAAGGCCATTAAATAGACTGAACCACAAATCGATAAAAAACATGAAATATCAACATTATGATGATATATTATAATATTATAATACTGGAAGAAGAAGAATCGTAGGTTGTTATGTAGTAAAATAACAGATTTTGTAAGGTAAGTTAATATTTATTTACAATTAATAAAAAATACAAGTTCAATAAAAAACACTGAGACGAACGCGGCACAAGGGGTATAGGGGTAAAGAAAAGGTATAGAAAAAGGGTCACGGACAGCACAGCGGGCACGGCAGGCAGATAGTAGGTGCCTTGCCTTATCGGCCCAACAGGCACGGCAAATAGATACGGGGGGGTGCCTTGCTGATGACTGATGACACAGCGGGTACGGCAGGCAGGTAGTAGGTGCCTTGCCTTATCGGCACAGCAGGCACGGCAGGCAGGTAGTAGGTGCCTTGCCGACGTCTGACGACACAACGGGTACGGCCGGCAGAAAGTGGGAGTCTTGCCGACGTCGATCCACCAGATCCACAGCAACTTCTTCGTGTCTTCTAGATTTTTAGCTGGTTGTTCTTTACGTCGCGAAGGTTTGCAGGGTCCCGGGGTCAGCAGGCCCCGGGACAAGACCTTTATATCGCTCCGCGCTCCGATTTCTCGGAGAAGTGAAGACTGACCCGTTCTGACATTCAGTGTCTTTATATAGGCCTCGATTTAGAATTGCGTATTGCTTCATAATTTTCAAATAAAATACGAAATTAGAACATTTGCGAAAAGGTATACATAGAAATTTATAGAATTTTAGAAAAATAAAATCTGACATGCGACAACGCTTGACAATCATAGTTGTTTACAATGAAAAAACGCAAGTAAAAATTTACACAATTTAAAGAATTAAGTATAAAAAAGTGGAAATAAACACGAAATATATGTTGGGAAAACCAAAATATCATAAAATAACCAAAAATGAAGATATAGCGGTAAGTTTAAAGAAATATTCCCTAGCAACGTAGAAATTTTACTATAGAAAGTGTAAAAAAGAACATTTTGAGCTAAATAAGTAATTATAATAGTAAAATAGACAAGAATAAAAGTAAAATAAACATGAATACACTACAAGGTACCTACTTAAAGTTCAAAAAATATTTTATTTAACATCAATTCATTAAGATTAATAATAAACCATTATATACAGTACAGAGTAGTTGGACCACTGCAGGGGACCAGTGCACTGCCCCGGATCATATCGTGGCTTACGGTCAGCAGTGGATGCAAATATAATTTACTAGCTTTTGCCCGCGGCTTCGCCCGCGTGATTTTCCCACGGGAACAGTGCTTTTCCCGGGATGAAAGGTACCCTATATCCTTCTCAGTACTTCTAACTATACGTATGTGAAATTTCAGGTAGATTAGTTCAGTAGATAAAGCGTGAAGAGGTAACAAATAAATAAACAGACAAACAAACACACTTTCACATTTATAATATTAGTTAGGATAATTATGCTGAGCAGAAGAAGAAAATATACATCATAAAATACTTCTAATAGTTTAACATTATATTGCATCTATTTCTTTTTAAACGCATCTAGGACAATTTAATATAAATACTGTAAAATTCTGTAAAACATTACAATTTTAAGATTATCAAACTTTTATATGAGCACCATTTAAAATTATGTTTTGTAGTGTATTCATGTTTATTTAACTTTTATTCTTGTCTATTTTACTATTATAATTACTTATTTAGCTCAAAATGTTCTTTTTTTACACTTTCTGTAGTAAAATTTCTACGTTGCTAGGGAATATTTCTTTAAACTTACCGCTATATCTTCATTTTTGGTTGTTTTATAGTATATATGTTTTTCCAACATATTTAATGTACTTTTCTACACTTTTCGATGATCACTTCTTTAAATTTTATTAAAATTATTTATGTCTTTCCTTATTATAAACAATTTTGATTGTCAAGGATTGTGACAAGTCAGATTTTATTTTTCTAAAATTCTATAAATTTCTATGCGTACCTTTTCGCAAATGTTCTAATTTCGTATTTTATTTGAAAATTATGAAGCAATACGAAATTCTAAATCGAGGCCTATATAAAGACGCTGAATGTCAGAACGGGTCAGTCTTCACTTCTCCGAGAAATCGGAGCGCGGAGCGAAATTAAAGGTCTTGTCCCGGGGCCTGCTGACCCCGGGACCCTGCAAGCCTTCGCGACGTAAAAAAAAACTATTCTCTCTAAAAAGCTATCAAGGACACAGAGGCTATTGTGGATTGAAGCTGTTGCTGCTGAGGCAGTTTGATAACTACTTTAACTAAAAAGCTATCAAGAAACGTCGAAGCTATCAAGGACACCGAGGCTGTTGTGGATTGAAGCTGTTGCTGTTGAGGCAGTTTGACATTTTGAAGTCGGTGCCTCGCGCTTGTCAGTGGAGAAGGCGTCCACCACCCGCCAGTCCACCTTCATACCTGTTGTGCCGCCAGTAGAACCCCTGTCGGAATTGTGCCGGTTGTCCGACTTACCCCGTGTCGGTATTTCCCCGGGTATTCCGTCCGTGTCCGTGATCTCTTTTCGTCTATTCGTGCCCGTGTCCTTCCCAGTGTATTTTTTTAATTTTAAATTGTATTGTGTATTTTATATTTAACTGAACATAAATAACTTTTACTTTTTAAATCTGTTATTTTACTTCATAACAGTTGGCGCCCATCGCATCTTTTGGCTCTGTTGTATTCATGTTTATTTAACTTTTATTCTTGTCTATTTTACTATTATAATTACTTATTTAGCTCAAAATGTTCTTTTTTTACACTTTCTGTAGTAAAATTTCTACGTTGCTAGGGAATATTTCTTTAAACTTACCGCTATATCTTCATTTTTGGTTGTTTTATAGTATATATGTTTTTCCAACATATTTAATGTACTTTTCTACACTTTTCGATGATCACTTCTTTAAATTTTATTAAAATTATTTATGTCTTTCCTTATTATAAACAATTTTGATTGTCAAGGATTGTGACAAGTCAGATTTTATTTTTCTAAAATTCTATAAATTTCTATGCGTACCTTTTCGCAAATGTTCTAATTTCGTATTTTATTTGAAAATTATGAAGCAATACGAAATTCTAAATCGAGGCCTATATAAAGACGCTGAATGTCAGAACGGGTCAGTCTTCACTTCTCCGAGAAATCGGAGCGCGGAGCGAAATTAAAGGTCTTGTCCCGGGGCCTGCTGACCCCGGGACCCTGCAAGCCTTCGCGACGTAAAAAAAAAACTATTCTCTCTAAAAAGCTATCAAGGACACAGAGGCTATTGTGGATTGAAGCTGTTGCTGCTGAGGCAGTTTGATAACTACTTTAACTAAAAAGCTATCAAGAAACGTCGAAGCTATCAAGGACACCGAGGCTGTTGTGGATTGAAGCTGTTGCTGTTGAGGCAGTTTGACATTTTGAAGTCGGTGCATCGCGCTTGTCAGTGGAGAAGGCGTCCACCACCCGCCAGTCCACCTTCATACCTGTTGTGCCGCCAGTAGAACCCCTGTCGGAATTGTGCCGGTTGTCCGACTTACCCCGTGTCGGTATTTCCCCGGGTATTCCGTCCGTGTCCGTGATCTCTTTTCGTCTATTCGTGCCCGTGTCCTTCCCAGTGTATTTTTTTAATTTTAAATTGTATTGTTTATTTTATATTTAACTGAACATAAATAACTTTTACTTTTTAAATCTGTTATTTTACTTCATAACAGTTTCTGATATAATTATTACAGCTTCCTAAAGAGCCGTTCTGTATTACGACTGGTCCATTATTACATTCAATTGACAAAGCAATAACAAAGGCTCAATTAAGGAACCAAAGATTTAGACCATTCATTCTTGCCGAACCAAAATTAATCCGCTTTATGTTCCTCTGTATTCAATTTTTATTTCAAGAAGCAGCTTCCTTGCACCTTTCTATTGGAAGTTCTGTTTTAAAGCGATATTTCTCCCTAAACGACGAATAATTTTCATTGTTATAAGATTAATTTATAAATAAAACTTAATTATTTTAGAACTAATTAGGTTTTGATCTGAAATAAGTAATCATGAATAAATTTTAATATTTTCTTCTTTCTTTTCGTGTGTAATAAATATTTACTTATATTGGTATCAGATTTAGTACAAGCATGTGACATAACTTACAAATATAGCGGCAGCCGTAACACTCAGTCTAGCAGGATATAAAATTTCCTTAATTTGCCACGGTTACGAAACCGCTCTGGGCACAACTAAAACAAAGTATAATACGTCATCAAAAATTCCCTATCGCAAAGTAATGCTGTCAAAACTAACATCAAAACTATACACATTAGACCGTAGGTCTCAAATTAAAAATGACTTAAGAAACATTAGGGGTGGAATAGTGGAAGTTTGTAAGTTGCTACGACATTGTCTTAGCAAGGCATTAGAGAAGTTATTAAGTACACTGCAAGTAAGGATAATTATACTAGAGACTTAAACGACTGTGTCAATGACCGACCCAGTGTAAGACTTTGAGCAATTTGTATTAAACTTGGCCCAAATTATCAAGTTTTGTAATTTCTTCAATAGCAATAGTGATGCTATTTATTTTCTTTCTAAATGCTTTTTCACATTTACTAGAGCAACCAACCGAAATTACATAATCCTGCAACGAACGATGTGGTAGCATGAGGCATGTCGTTTATTGTTTAAGAGGTGTTATCGTAAAAAGCCGTGATTGAAGGGATAATAGCGAACATGTCATGTCATGATACGAGTACATTAGTTGTAGGTATTGGTGGTAACGTAGTAACCTTACATTTTTTCATGCATCATCAGCAGAGCTTATGCCTTCTGCTCTAATCCCCTATCTTCCTTATAATTTTGTCTTTTGATCTCACAGCAGATATAAATTATTTAATATCATGCTATACGGTAATATATTACTGGGTTCATCAGACCTTCATCACTACGCTTTAGTTACTGACTTGTCAAAACAAGCCGTATGAGCCAAAATTCCAGCATGCTATTAGTAGGTACTTAATAGTTCCTTAAACAAATTTTAATTCTAAAACCGTACAATAATTCTATAATTATAAGTAAAGAAGATCTTAAAATAGGTTACAAACTAAATGTGATAGAAACTGTTGAAGTTCCTTAATTAGAAAACGCCTTTTGACAAAATAAGGGTTGTGACGAAACGAACTTAAGAAACGTACAATTCAAAATTTGTTAACAACTCCGCAAGTCTTGGTGACAAAGCAAACTCAGAAATACGAGAAAATAATTGAGATTCACACAATATTCCAGCGCGACAACTTTTGAGAGCATTGAAATTTGTATTACAAGCAACAAGCGCGCTGTCAACTAAAAACGTATGAAGTTTACTTTCTTGGTGTCATAGAATGTTGAAATTAAGTTTTAATTGAGTTCAGTTTTTATCATTATCAAAAACATTTTAAATATTAAATTCTATATGGCTAATTCTATTATCTTTCTATGTAATCAAATACATACTAGCACGAGTATAAAGTGTAAACCTTTAATTAAAGTAAGTGCGAGTGAAGCTATAATTATCTCAAGTAAATTAACATCGAAGTAAAAAGTTTTATCGAAACACTAACTGAATAAAACTAAGATTAGAACCCGAAGAAAATTTCAGATGAATCTAAAATTCTAGATAAGAATTATCTAGTATTGAAAAAGAATACAAAAACATTCGAATCGAGGAAGAAAGCAATAAGAATTTCTTAGAAATCCGGCCAATAACAAATAATACAGAAGATTTGATTCTTTCCAATCAGATTTTTAATTTACTCTCATAAATTGCACCTTGGAAGAAATAACAAAAGACAAATAAAATATAAGGGAGGCTTTGGCATGATTTGTTTTGGTTGAATAAGAAATTGGCTATTATTGTCCGACAGTCGATTCGAGTAAAACGTGAAACATTTATTTTTCAAGAGATAATACAGATTCACCATTTATACTTCATTCGTTTGTGAACTGAGGCATGCAAGAATAAAATTTCAAAGTTTAATTTAGTAATGGTTCATAAATGTAATTAAGTTTTACATTTTTAAGTACACGTCAGTAAACGTACACGTGTTTAAATATCAGATCAATTTTACTGTTCTGTAAAAAGTACGATCTTATTTTGAAATACTTTGAGTCGGTGATTATTGATTATATAACTACTTGCTACTACTTAGTTACTTTAAAAAAATACTTACGTTGTTGTATCTTTCAGTGTAGGTAACATTACAATATAGTTCTTTAGGTTGAAAGTTGAAACCATTTTATCTATTATCATGTATGCAAAACCTCGACGATGAGGTAAATAGATCAAGAGCAAGTGAGTAGAAAACATACACATATGAAGCCTTTTGCCCGTCAAGCTGGATTATTTTGGCGGTTTATAGGTTAACAGCGAGCACATTTTACTCAATTTTGGTTAAAATTCTATGTAGATATGATCGCTACCGAACAGAAAATATTATTATAGTTATTTTTCAATTATTAAAGTTGTTTTGACGCCACAATTCTTTAATGTAATTATTGCACAGAATTTTTGTCACAACGTCTATATTACTTAAATTGAAATACCTCACGTATAAAATTGAGTAAGTTTGTATTAACTAACTTTAGTGAACATTTAAATTATTATGTTTATAATTCAAAAATGCGCAAATAGCCTAGAAGAAATTCTAATAATATCTTCACAGCACATTTTACGCGCGACGCGAGCTCTTTGCATACCAATGAGGCTATTACTTTTGTTATTTCTAATACCTTCAACTTCTTTCATAACTCTAAATGAAAACTTGTCTTTGTTCACAAAAATAAATTAAAAATTCACGTCAACTTCAAGTATTTTATAAACAGAATATTCTCTATTGAATTCAGAGTCCTTAACTTTATTAAAGTGTTGGCGCTTATACTTGTAAGTCGTCATGTCAAAACGCACGCTGAAATAAAAAAACGTCGTCGTTTAAAATTTTTCTGCATTAAAATTTTTCACATGAAACCTTTGTGTTTCAAAACTTGTCGTTTCCTATTTATGATTTAAAAAGTTTGAATATATTCCCTACATTAGTACTAATTGTTCCCATTGTTGTTGCCTACATAAATTATTACCTTTAGCTATATAATTTATCATTATATGCCTACGGAATTCTATTTACTCAATAGTTTAGTAGCATTCATCAGACACTAGAACAAGCAAAAGTCTATTTATAAAAAAGCAGATTATAAAATGCGTTTGATAATAAAGACCTATGCAAATTCCTCAAAGTCGCTGGAGGTTTCAACAAAATACCATCCTGTCTGTTTGACGTTATCCCCAAACCTCGCCTTGGCTCAGTAAAAACGTGACTATCATTACGAGTTGATTTATAGCGTTTCTGCTAAAAGGGGTTCCTCAAGGGTCCGTACTTGGCCCTCTACAGATGTTTTTGGATTTGGGCAAAGAGCTTCAACAGGACACATATTAATGTATTTTCAACTAAAGTCAAAGCGGGAGCGAGTTCAATTTTTCACTTTTTATAGGATTAAGTTGCGTCGAAGTGATTTATAAACCTTTTATGGTAAATTTATGGGCCAAAAGGCCTATAAATTTTTAACAATTAAAATTTAAATAGATTTACTGTGGCAATTTTTTGACATTATTACCTACACCAATTTTATTTTTATTTCTTAGATACCTATATTTGAATGTAGCATGCCAAGGTCTATAATAACGATGAATGGTTAATTTGGACCTATGAGTCTTGGCCACTTGAGCTAATGCTGATTGCTAGGTATTATCAAGTAAATGTACATTGTTATCTTCGTAGATCATATCCCACAAGCAATTACGTTTGCGAGACGAACTGACATATATAATACAAGCATGCCTAATCTAATAAGCGGGCTCAGATTGTGTCCCGTGTGGCGAAATTGAATTACTACACATCATCGCATACTGATCAGATACGAACTGTTGGTGTTGCTCAGGTCTAGTTAATATTATATGCGAAAGTTTGTAAGGAAGTGATGGAAACTTTTTTTTAGGAAAAATATTGAGTAGATTTTGATAAAAAAATATGTACTTTTTAAACCTGTTGCCATGAGAACAAATCATTTGAAGCTCAATAGTCTTTTTTAATCTTTATTATAAAAATGACAGAGATAAAGAAGGTTAAAAATCCGAGTTGTGAGTTAAATTCAATAATTATAATAATAAACTTAACATTCTCTAAACTAAAAAATTCATTTGCGTGTTAGATGAGTATCAAACTCATCTAACACGTAAATGAATTTTTTACTTCCACATCAATCCTGAAACCATATAAATAAATTATAGGGCAAAAATTTATATTAAGTTTTGTGAAGCAGCAAGCCAAAGTAAAATGTTGAACGATTACTTCGTTACTCATGTATTTGTTTCTTCGTTTGTCTTAGAAATTTATTTCCAACTCCATCTCCAACTTCTTATTACCCTACTCAAACTTCACCCAAAAACTCGTGCGGTAACCTTAGCAAACAAGCAAAGAAATTACCAGAAAATTCCAGAAATATCCAATTAGGGTTTGACAAATTCGCGGTGGGACCTTCAAGAGCTATTTAATCAAGTGTCGTTGAACGGGGTCCATCTTACTTCATCTTGATTGTTTTTCTTGGAGATTGAAGTGGACCTTCAAAATTCCATGTCATTTTAATTAATAGACTAGGCTAGTTGACAATATTCAATAACTCGCTAGCTAAACGTTGTTAATATAATAAAGTAATTCGACATTTCTCTCACTTTACTTATTTTATATCTATCTGTCTTTTCCAATTTTATTATTATTATTATTTTATATCTTTATGCCGAATGGCGAAAGCGAACTAATTTAACTGCACTCGCATAGTTGTTATATAAAAAAAAAGCTTTGAATTCTTATAAATTAAATGCAAAATCCATCAAATTCCTAGCAGGCCGTGCTTTGTCTGTCTTTGGACATTCTTCTTCCATCTTTCTTCATGACTCCTGTCTCCATAGAGAATATTACAGACTCCGATACAACAAAACGTCCAAAGTGGTACATATGTCAAAACGGAGAATCCGATAGAGATACAATTATACGAGGAGCCACGGGTTTGAATGAGATGGAAATAGTCGGCCATTAAAATGCTTCCCCGTTTCATAGTCCGAGTCATCAGTTTTTTCCTTAGAGTTTCGGCACATTGCCTATCTCTATCCAGTTGTGACCGACATTGCTTCTATGATATCGTACACCCATCTCACTGCTGGATGACTTCCTTTCCCTGTGGCTTGTAAAACTAGTTTAGTAAATCATGCGAAGCTACGTTAGTTTAGTTACCGATGGACGTTCAGCTTAAAGAAAGGCTTAACAATTTAATCAATCAAATTAAAATCACCGCAAGTAAATTTCGACGATTCTCTGAAGTACTGAAAGCGACGATAACCGTTAATAAACTAATTAAATTCGACATCGTAATTAATGCCAGGGGCCAAATATTGAAGGTTCTTTAATCAAAAACACGACAGCTGAGATCAATTTCTGATTGATAGGAGCCTTGTCTTTAGTCAGAGAGGGCTATGTAGAAAGAGAGAGAGTTATGTAAGAAGAAGAAAGCAAAATCATCATCATCAATCAATACATATGATAAAACTGTAACTGGTATGTGTCATGAAACATGAGATAAATAAGAAAGAAAATATGGGGTTCTTTATAGGGCCAATAGAAGCCAAAACTATTTTTTTAGAAATTATCTCTGTATGTTTGTATGCACATCACGCAAAAACTACTAGACAAAATATGTTCCGGTTTTCAAAGTTTCATTGTAGAAGGTCTTATTTAAAATCTGGTGAAGATTTTATCTTGATAAGTCTCTTAGAACCTGACAACAATAGTAAATAAAGCGCGGACTAAGTTCGCGGCTAGTTTGGTGAATAAAATATAAACCTCTTACTTTTGAGCGGATGGTTTAGACCATCAAAGATTAATGATGACAAAGACGAGGAGGAGGAATACAATTATAAAGAGAATTATATAAAGGAGCACACTGCCCAACTGACATTTTCAATTATTCATGCAGAGCCATAACCGCTGAACGTTACTTGAAATTTCGCAGACAAATTCTATAAATAGTGTAACTTATTTCAAAAATTCCTTTTAGGAGATCAAAAAAGGTAAAAGCCAGTGTAGGCAATACATAGGTCAAAGTCAAAGTCAAAGTCAATTTTTTTATTGAAACTTGGCCTTCAAAGAAGGCTCTTTTTCACGTCGCTAACTAATTATTCAATCATAATATATTATGTCTCAAAGCTACAAACTACTAGCATTTCGGAACGACCACTGCTGAGAAGAAATGCCGAAAGAAACTCGTAAAACAGTCTTGGTCGCCTAGCATGCCAGGTAAGCTAGGTAAAGCAATACATATATTTTCTGTGGCTGAAATCAAATAACCAGTATCAAAATATCATGTTATATTTGCCTTCGTTTGTTAAAACAATATTGGCTCACTGCCGATTAACGTTTTGGTATTAATGTACAACATTTGATGTTTTCATACTGATAACGTTTTAAATTAACAGCTAATTAGCATTTAACGAATAAATAAGAGTTTTATTTAAAACTAGTTGTTGCCCGGAGCTTCACCCACCGTAAGAATTGTCTTATTTATTATTATTATTTGTTAATTTTTGTACACAACAAATACATACAAAGACAACATTAGGAATAACATTAGATTCTAAATTACAATGGGGTGCTCACATTTCTAATTTGTCTAAAAAACTGAGCTCCGCGGCTTATGCTGTAAGACGAATCAGACAACTGACGGATGTGGCAACTGCTAGGTTGGTTTATTTTAGTTATTTCCATAGCCTAATGTCGTATGGCCTATTACTTTGGGGAGCAGCTGCCGACATACAAACAATTTTTATACTTCAAAAAAGAGCTATTCGTTTTATTTACAGATTAAGAAAAAGAGATTCACTCAGAGATTTCTTCAAAGATATAGATATTTTAACCTTACCATCCCAATATATTTTTGATAACATTATGCATGTTAGGAAAAATATTTCGTCTTTCAAAAAAGTTTGTGATGTCACAGATATATCCCTGCGAAACAAACATAACTTGTACGTTCCAGGGCACAGACTGGCTAGGGTTAGGAAATCATTTGTGGGAAACTGTATACGCTATTATAATAAAATACCAAAATCTGTCCTTGATATGCCTGACAAGAAATTTAAACATTATATTAAGGAGACACTTTGTAAGAAGGCATATTATACGACGGATGATTATGTAAATGACAAAAATGCGTGGCCCGAGCCTGGTACAGTGACCTCCTAAGACTGTCATATTACTCTCTAGGTACATTGTGTACTTTTACTTTTACAATGACATTTTATTAATTTATAATTTTTATTAATTTATAAATTTGACATTTAATATTATATATATATTCAATGTATATTCGTCCACATATACAGTTATTTAATTGTAAGACATATGTTGTAAAGTGACGTCTTTGGAGAAAATGCAGCAGTGGAGTTTGTTGCGCCGCCTCTTCTCCACTTGCGCTTTGGAGGCGGTGGTAACCTTAGCTTTAAGTAATTTTATGAGGTCAACTAACTAAAAAACAAGAAAGTGACGATTTGTGCTATTTTTAAGCCAACATGAATAAAAATATTTGACTTTGACTTTGACTTTGAACAACAAACACATGCATGACAACAAATACATGTCTTGTGTGTTTTTCCAAACATCCATCCCCCATTGCAGCCCAAAACTAGAATGAGGTTTGATGCTGAACTTTAAAGTTATGCGGCTTATGACAGGCTGCGGCAAAATGCCCCTTTTGTGTTCATATATTTTTGATTTCTGTGACTTAAGCTTCCCTTTGGGTAATAAATATAATAAGATAAAGATATATTTATTTGTCAAACATTGTGATAATATTTGCATAGGTGTTACAGAGCACCAATGTTCAATCGTTGATCAGTGTGCACATTCCTGAGTCTGATGACTGTATGTATAACCAACGCTCATCACCATCATAGTGTTCCATAATAATGTGAATTGCCTGGGGAAATACCTGTTCCATTATCTGACAGATAACAATAGCCGATGAATTATATTCAACACGTAGAATCGATATCGTTATGATGCAAAGTTGGTAGGGGAAATGAGTATCGACAATTCGAAATCCTCTCGAAATCCTAACTAATATTATAAATACGAAAGTGAGTTTGTTTGTTTGTTACTTCTTCACGCTTTATCTACTGAACCAATCTTCCTAAAATTTTGCATACACATAGTTAGAAGTACTGAGAAGGACATAGGGTACTTTTTATCCTGGGAAAAAGCACTGTTCCCGTGGAAAATTAACGCGGGCGAAGCCGCAGGCAAAAGCTAGTATACTATAATTTGGTTGTATGATAAATATAGGCATCACGAGTATGATATTAAAATATTCTGTGACAATGATAATATCGATATTACGGGGAATGGAACACTCGCAACAACTTTGATGATTTTGATGAAATCTTCACGGATAGTATATATCTATCCCGAATTATGATATTAATACTTTTTGTCCCAAAAATTCCCATGGGAGCGAAGCTCTTTGGCGCAGCTACCAAATAAATGCATTTTCTCAGGAACTGGTATCTCTCAAAGAAAACGCGTACAAATATTAGGTACGTTATGAATCTTTATCAAGTTATATAAATACGTCGTGTATTTCTTGTTACGTTTTTGTCAATGTCGTACAATTTACGTAAGCAATTTTACTCCTATTGCGCCTTGTTTTCTTTCTCCCACGTATAAAGCCCGTGCTACATTAAATAAACGCTGTAATGTAAAATAGAAAATTCTCTATTTGTCCTCATGTTTCAGTATTTTTATCAAAGCTTTTACTATCAATCGAAATATAAAAAGTCACCTAAATGAATATTGGGAACAGTGAAATATGATAATGAGAGAAGATTGCGGACTTTAAAAGGAAAGTTAGGTACCTATAACCGGCAATAAGTATGAGCCTTCATATTTTTACTTCATCCTTTCTAATTCTCTCTTCATACGCCTGTATCAAGAGGGTATGAGAGACGATGCGAAAGAAATCGTAGCATGTGGAAAACTATAGTCACTGCCTACTCTTACGGAAAACAGCGTGATATGTATAAAGGAGTTGATAGAAGATTGTTATTGAGGGGAAAAATTAGTCGAAAGCGTAGAGTGGGAAGAAGGAAGATGTCTTAACTCAGGAACATCAGAGATTGGACGGGAGTCAACAACTGTTTAGATTGGCTCTGCAAAAAGCTAAATTTAACGAGCTGACTGCCATTCAGTGATGAATAGGCACATGTAGAATAAAAGAGAAGATTTAAAAATATTTAAAAACGTAAATAAAATATAAACTCTTGCAAAATACTAATTCTAACTATCCTAACTAATATTATTAATGCGAAAGTGAGTTTGTATGTTTGTTACCTCTTCACATTTTATCTACTGAACCAATCTTCCTGAAATTTCGCATACACATAGTTAGAAGTACTAAGAAGGACTTTCATCTAGGTAGGGATAAAGCACTGTTCCTGTGAGAAATTCAAGCGGGCGAAGCCGCAGGCAGAAGCTAGTGTTTAAGGGCTCTCAGTAAGTGAAAACGGCAATATTGGCTGTTTTCTATAAGCTGCTGTTTAAAGAATTGAAGAGTTTTCGCTCTGAAATTTCTGATATGTATTGTAGAACGTATGTTTAAAGGGAGGACTGTTTCCAAAACACGATGGGAAAAATTTTGCTCGATAGAAAAAAATCCTGAAGTTACCTCTAAAATTTCATATGAATACAGATAACATCCGTGTTTTATAATGTTTTTAAATCACCAACACAAAGGTATTTTACCTTTTCGATTTCGTGACTGATTTAAATTTTTGAAAAACAAAACATTTCTATTATCTTTTTGATAAAAATGTGAATGGCGCGTAACCGGGACGTCCCCCCCCCCGCCCCAGCCGCTTCATATGAATTTTCGCTGACCGCCTAACCCCCCTTAATAAAAAAAGGAAAGCTCAAATCAATTGATAACCGAAAAGCAGATTACCTTGCACGATTTACTTATAAGACAAAGAAAAATCCACATATTATATCTCACAATACACCACACCCCTTGAATACGCAAAACCTATACCATGAGATCCACGAATCCTATTTATTCCAAGTCCCATTTGTTTTGCTTACCCCCATTACATCGGATAAACAAAATTAACTTATTCTTACTTTTGTTGTTCAACTTTTGTTGCCTTTTGCTGCTTTGTTTTAATGCTGTAGGGGGTCTAAAACGGACACTTTAATGGATCGGAATATGATCAATATCTCTTTTTCTAAATCAATTATCATCATCAATCAACCAACATATATCATATTTAATATACATCTGGTCTGTGTCTGTACTTGAAAAAAAACTAGGAGGAGTCTTCATAGGGCCATTAGAAACCAAAAACATTTATTTTTTATTTTTTATCTGTATGTCTCTCTATCTGTCTGTATGTTTGTTCGCGCATTACGCAAAAACTTCTGGACCAAAGTTGATGCGGTTTTCACTATCGTATTGTAGAAGATCTAACTTAAAATCTGGCGTAAGTTTCATCTTGATACATCGTCGCTTAGAACCAGAGATATGAACATTATTAAATAACGTGCGAACGAAGTTCGCGGGCATAAGCTAGTATTTAACCTAAATTAAACTTATAAGTGGTTAGATCGTTATTGCATTTATAGAAAAGAAAATACAAAGTAGTAACAAAAAGTAAATACATAAATAAGCGCAACGGCGGGCTTATCGTAAATGCATTTTTTCCAGCCAACCTTTGGGTGAAAAGAAATACACTGAAAAAATACTTAAACCCAAACACAACCAAACACAACCAAACTTTCATCAACCCATAAAGCAAAAAGTAACTGGGTACATAACTTTTTGCAGTATGTAACCAAACCTAGTTGGCTAATAACAGTAATTTTTTTATCAAAATCAAGTCAACTTTATTAGTATTTTGCCAAACTTTGATTATTCCTCAAATAGACAAAGACAAGACAAGACAAGAATACTTTATTAGCACACAAGATCACATTTCCAGATACACAAAGTAACTTATAACTAAAGAAAAAAAAAAGTAAAAAAAAAAGTAGTAAGGTAACCTTTTTTTGAGTGTAAGTGAAAAGCAACACGGACAAAACACGGGCGGGAGTAGTTCCATGACACCATAGAGCAACACGGACTTTCCACACACGAAAGTGCTTGTTACTCGAAGCATTGCGCCGCCGTAACCACACGTACTGCTGAAAACTCGCAACGTTTTATTGTTCAAGTTTTCAGTACATCGCGTGTTTTCAGCAGTGAACGTGGTACCGGGCGCGGCGTCCTCACTGAGCTTCAAATGCGACAAAGCAGTACCTACGGCGGCGGCGGCGGCGCCGCGCTATTTTAAAAGCTTTTATTTAACTTGCAATGTATGTTATGTAAGTATGTTCGTTCTGGTGGAATCTTAGAACTCAATTTTGAAGTAGATATCTTCAATCGATTGAGCGAAAATTTTGTACACATTTCATGACAATGCATGATATGGTATGTGACGTCATTCTAAATCCAATATGGCGGATCATCCAAGATGGAGGAATAGTTATTTTTTAATGCACATCATGCAAAAAAAGTGTGGACTCAAGGTGATTAGAAAGAAAACCCAGTATATGCACTGCAACTTCTCCGGCGTTGCTGCGGATACGCCTTCACCTCATATAGACGGCATTCCCCTTGACAAAGTAAATAAATTTAAATATCTTGGATCCATATTGACCAGTGAATCGAGCGCCCAACATGATGTCGAACACAGGATCCAAGCAAAATGGAGATCGCTGACAGGGGTACTATGCGACTCCAAAATGCCGGTCAAAGTCAAGAGGAACATTTATAAGAGAGCCGTAAGACCTGCGCTTTTGTATAGTGCGGAATGCTGGCCAATGCGTGTACAAGAAGAGCACAAAATGCACTGTGCAGAAATGCGTATACTCAGATGGGCTGGAGGCGTGACACTGCGGGACAAAGTCAGAAACAAACACATTCGTGGGTCTTTTAACGTCGCCAGCATCCAAGAAAAAATGCGCGAAAGCAGAATGCGGTGGTATGGCCACGTAATGGGCCGATGATGACGACCATATGACCAAGGCGGTTATGAATATTGCCGAGGGAAGGCGAGGCAGGGGCCGACCTCCCACCCACGACCAGGACCAGTACTAGACGACGATGGGTCTCACCCCTGACATGGTGCACAACAGAGACGAATGGCGCAAGAGGATTAGGAGGGCCGACCCCAAATGAAATGGGAAATGGCAAGGCTGAAGAAGAAGAAGAAGATCTACAACATGGGTATCAAATAAAAGGGCCTTTTTAGAGCGTTTATAAAAGCTTTTTTTTTTAAGTTTATTTTACTTTTAATTTATTAGGAAATCTGATGATGAAACTATTCTTTGTTTGTCTGTTTGTGAACACATAAGAAAAAACGTACGTAAGGGGCGTACAACGGCGGACTTATCCCAGAAAGGGATTCTTCGCAAATACAAACCACATCATTGCGAAATAATATTCCCACTAAAACAATGCAAACAAAACAGTCGTCTGAATATTTCTTTGCGTTTATCTGTTCCAAACAAAAAAAAAATCCGCTAAAGATTCCGCGGCATAATTATGAAACACTCGGCGAACAAAAACGAACAGATGGTCCTTGATTCTCGTATCCTAATGACTGCCTTCCAAATACAAGCAATTAGAGTCCGCCTTGTAAACATGAGTTTTGTTCAGGTTTTTCCTGTAATTAATGAGGTTCTCAGGTGAACCTGTTCAAATGAAAGGTTCAATTTAACTCGAATTTTGACTTGATAAATAGACTTGCAATCGTGCTTATTTCTTTAATCAAATCTTTATAGAATACTAGTTTTTTCCTACGGCTTCGTTTTCGGGCGAAAAGAGGTAACAAACAATCCACTTTCGCATTTATAATATTAGTTATAGGATTACAATGAAGCGATCATATGATGCCTTTAAAAAAACTAATTATTATAAATGCGAAAGTAAGTTTCTTTGTTTGTTACCTCTTCACGCTCTATCTACTGAACCAATCTTCCTGAAATTTCGCATACACATAGTTAAAAGTACTGAGAAGGACATGGTGTACCTTTTATCCCGGGAAAAAGCACTGTTCTCGTGGGAATTCACGCGGGCAAAGCTGAGGGCAAAAGCTAGTAATAAATAAATAAAGTCTTTAAAACGAGAGCGTCACGGCAACAAATTATAGAATTAGAGAGCGTCGTAGCCGAGAGAGGGCGTCGCGGATTGCCTCCTATACCTATGATATCTAATTTTCTATATGTTTATTTACCTTTAGTATCTGGGTCATAAACGAGACTTTAAAAAAGCACGTAAAGCTTTGTGACTAAGCACATAACTAACTCCTCTCCCAAAAGCTTTTTGTGATCAGTTGAAATAGTCAATTTACACTAAAAATTTGTTGGTCCTAAACCTTTCGGTGTAGTTACGCGTAAACTTATTTCCCAAACCATTAAACTACCATATTGCTCAGTGGCAGAAAATATATAGGGAACAGAATTACCACTGCTGAATGACGTCATTACCCTGTATTATTATTTCTACGACATGCGTCGTGGTGGGTAAATAGTTATGCTTGTTTTCATCGATATTTATCTGCGGTTTTGGTTTTGTTGTTCTCGAATCTGTGGGCTGTTGTGTTGTCCAAAAATAGTATTTTACATATTAAATATCGCCACGTAAACTTAAGATAAGGAGACTCTTTTAACAGAAATGTAGGTACAAATATTAAGACAAAGATATTTTTGACGTGGTGTCAACAGGTACCTTATTTCTTCGTCATCGTATGCGACAGAAAAAAAATTCCTTATCCTTCACTTGTTAATTTTCTGTCTTTCTAAACAATGTAGTTTTGAGAAATGATTCACAAATCATAAAACCACAGACACCGGTTACAGTCCCGCAGCCTCGTTATTTTGTAATGGCTGTTTGAAGACATAAAGGTCGTGGGTTTAGGAACATACTATAAAAGGGAACGGGCCATAAACTAGGATAATGTTTAGATGAAACATCTGGGGAACGAAAAAAGTTGGTTACTTAAAAAAAGACTCGGGATAAGGTGAGGAGCCTAGGTGATAGATACCTAAAATATACTTACGGTAAACAAATTATAGACAAGAGCACAGCTCCTTTTAAATTATAATAAAAAGAAAGGTTGGCTGGTAAATAATTCTTTAGCATTAAGCCCTCCTATTGTACGTTGACTTTGTATTTTTTTTTTTACAATAACGGTTAAATAAATCCTAACTAATATTATAAATGTGAAAGTGACTTTGTTTGTTTATTAGTTTGTTACGTCTTCACGCTTTACCTACTGAACCAATCTTCCTGAAATTTCGTACACATAGTTAGAAGTACGGAGAAGGACATAGGGTACCTTTTATCCCGGGAAAAGGCACGGTTCCCGTGGGAAATTCACGCGGGCGAAGCCGTGGGCGAAAGCTAGTAAATAATAAAAGAATATACACTTCTAATAATGAGTTCGTAGGGTAGTTTCTGCCACAAGATCCGTTTATTGAATCTAAGAAACTGAATTGGTGTGAGAAAAAAAATATCTACTATCGAACGCTTCTTATTCCAAATCAATGAAGTATATTTACAAACCTAATTGATGCTGCATATATGCAGCATCAAACACGGTTTGTAATTAAGACGCTCGAATAGGGACATGTAATTCATTAATTTAAAACTTGTACTTAACAAAAAAAAAAGTAAATTTCGATATTTTAAATTCCTTTTTGATGATGACTGTAATAATATATGTTGTTATTATTATTAATCATTGTAAATGTTATTCGTAGTGTTCAACTTTAGTTTTTTATGCTGTTTTTATCTGTGAGGACCTTTAAGTGGCTCCTTTGCTAGCTATTCTATTAACACATTTAAGACTAAAATTGTAGCTGTTGGTCTTCCAATAAAAAAATAAAATAATAAAAAAAAAGCTATTTGGCATGTTTAATGGACAAAATACTAATAAAAACATGGGGTTTCTTGTACTACAACGAGCAATTTAAACTCAGGAGAAAGCTTGTATATAATTCAAAAACCAACAGATTATAAATTTTTTAAACGAAGAAGAATTGTCTGGCTAATCTGTAACACTGGAGCCACCAGCTTAGAAACAAGTAAAAGTAAACGTCGATGAATAATAAAAGAGTCCTGTTGAGTTTACCCTCCTCTTAACATTAAATATTTAAGTAGATGGTGCTTCCACCATCTTTGTTTTTGCTTTAACGCTGAATTTACTATTAAATCTACCGTTATTTTTTAACTACCTTAACTCAGTCTCTACTGAGTTACCTAGGTAGAACCACGGAAAAACTCTCTAGTTTATCTAATCCAAAAGTGAACGCGGAAATGATGCACGGAGAAATCTGAAAAATAATACAAAAGAGGCATTTATGGTGTCAATTGGACACTTTGGATTCGGTGGAACGCAGAGCCAAGAGGATAATCGGCGACGAAAAACTAACGAACGCTAAACTCCACAGCCTATCTCATCGTCGAAAAGTTGCTTGTTTGTCGGTTTTCTACCGAGTGTACTTCAGGGAGTGTGCTCATGAGCTCATACCGCCTGCCCCTTTCTTCAATCGGACAACCAGACGCACTGCGGGCTTGATAGCCCCTTCTTTCCTGCACTTCCCTTCCTGGTTTATATTCTCCCCGCACGCACCAAGGGCTTTTCATTATCATTCCTAATGCGCATAGCGAAGCATTGGAACTCCCTGCTTGCGTCTGTGTTCCCGAGCACATACAACCTGACTCTCTTTAAAACCAGGTGAATAGGCTGCTTCTGGGTAAGCTCGCTACACCGTAGACCTCATCTCTATCCTCGGACAAGATTGTGGTCAAGAGCAAACCCATATTTAATAATAATAAAAAAAAGTGTTTTTTTGACGCAGCTGCTTACGAGTAAGGACTTTGTTGATTATACTTGTACTTTATAATGGTTATAAAGGTATATTGTTGATAAAAAAAAACAAAAAGATGGGTTTGCTCCAGACCACAATCTTGCCCAAGGACAGAGATGAGGTCTACGATGTAGCGAGCTTACTCAGAAGCAGCCTATTCACTCTGGTTTTACGTAGGCAGAATATTTAATGATATTCTATTTAATTTTGTCTGTTATTTTTCTACCACAGTACCCTTATTGCCTTTTTCTGTTTGGTCTAAAGGTTCGACTGGCAGGGAATACCTAATGGCATAAAGTTCACCTATTGTTCACTTATTTTCATTAGTGCAATAAAGTTTAAATGAATAAATATCAATAATTTTGACAGCTTTGTATGCAAGTACCACACTAAATTGGTACTGGAAGAAGAAATTAATCTGAAAGAATAAGAAAAATTCAAGATTTAGAGAGATACGAAACAAATAAAAGAGACGACTTCCAAAATAGAGGAATAAAAAAGTTTTAATAATTCTAAAAAGAAGAATAACTACTCACTAGAAATAGTTTTGAATGGAAATATAAATGCCTTCTTCTAAAAATAAAATTGGACCTAGCACTAATTATGCCCACAGCAGACTATGTCCATAGAAGACAGGTCATAACAATAAAATTTAAGTGACAGTCGTTAACAAAGAATAATTAATTAAACTCATTCCTCGAATGCTAATTTAGAATAGTAAGCAAATATTAGAACGATTCCAAGAGAAATCTCAACACAGAGATCTCATAAATTTAATCGTGAAAAAGAAATTTTCTTCACTTTTGACGCGGGAAATGAAACGCCAAAAGATTTAGTTCAAAGACTTACTAATTATAGAAACCTTTAAAGATTTTACTTTGGTTAACCTTTGAGTCTCCTTCAATATTAATTAACCAAATAAGAGGATTAAGTTATAGTCCTCTCCATATCTATACCTATATGTGCATTTGACAGATAGAGGCAGATAGTTATTTTTCAAGACCGTTAGTTATATGTTTGGATGTGAGTACAGTTAGACAAGAAAATCTGAAGATTTTGTTCTAGAGTACATCACTACTGCCTAGCGCTGGGCATCACTAGCTTCGCTGTGATTGGTCCAGCGGGTGGACGGTCGGTGATGGCGTCGTCGCCGGCTAGTTTGATGATCTTCCATGTTTTGTTTAGAGAATATCTTTTGTATCTTTTGTATCTTTTGTTTTGTGTTTATGTTTAACGTAGAATATTAAATGATAACTGTACTCAAGTGTCATCCTAGACTTTTAATTTCAGCGCATCTAATAGTACTTATACTTATTCAATATTTTTGTTACTCAATCACGCAAAATCTACATAATGCATTTCGATGAAATTTGGTACACGAGTTAAACAATGGACACGTAAACACTCTCGTGTAAACACACATGCCAAATTTCAGCTTCCTACACCGTGCGACAAGGATCTTTTTACACGTGGTAAAAAACGGAACTAATGTCTAAACTATTAAAATTTCTTATGTCAAACGTAGGTGGCGCCCTTACTCACGTGCAAAAAGTGAGTCTTCTGTCAGTCACACTCAGTAAGTAACGGAAGAATTATACATACATATTATGACGCCTGTTTATCGTGGAGTAGGCAGAGACTAGCTATTACATATGAATTGTGATTATTATTTTTTTATATTTCTTATATTGATGATGTAGGGCATGGAAGGTCAAAATTTAAAAAAATCGGGTTATTTGTAAAGCAGCATAAAAACACAATAAGGTACAAGGGTAAAGCCATTGTTCAAAACTGTAAATACAGCCTATCTCCCGGGGAATCTCCTAATGTTGCTCGGGGAAGGGTTCGGTAACACTGCTGAATGGTTAGACCGTGGAATATATTGTAATAGGAATCGTATATATGGCTCAATGATTTTGTATGTCGTTTTTAGGGAAATTTATTATTGAAATTTGCGAGGGTAATAAGAAAGATTATGTTTAGTTATCTTGGACTGTACCATGCATAAGATAAACATTTTTTTTTTTCAAAACAAGCATTTTCCCATGTGACCCATTTTTCCCCATCAAATCTGCATTGATCTAATAAGTCAGTTAAGTTAATAAGTTTAAAGAATAAAGAATTTTTGAATTTTGAATTTTGAGTCAGTCAGCAATTCAGCATCCAATTTATTAATTTAGATTCTTTTCCGAACGCTGAATAGTAGACTATGTTTTAGTAAACGTATACAGAACAGATTTTTTTCAATCAGGAAATTTAGATTGTATTCCAAAGCTATTGTTAGTATAAAATCTAGCAGATAAATTGAACCATAATCATTAAGATTCAGTCAGTTTATCAGTAAACTATAAAACAGCTCCTAAAGTTGACCCAATTCAACAATCAATTTGACTAGTTTTTTACACGACCGACCAAAAAAGGAGTGTTATGTTTTCAGGGTTTAAGTGTTATAAGTTTCTTTATTCCACCATAAGTCCTGAACGGCTTAACAGATTTTGATGTGAGAGGCATTTTTAGATTCCTTGCATTTCTCCGAGTGATAGGCTATGTGAGTTGTCAGTTGTGTTTTTATTTTTTTAATAATTAGCTTATCATTAGTACCAGCTATAATAATAAAACCATGTGTCACGAGACATAACATGCATATTTTGAGTGTTATCTCATTAAAATCGTGGTTTTATTTGTTATTTAAATTACCCGTTAAGAAGTCGTAACTTTTATGAAAAAAAAAGCTTACTAACCGATTTGAGAGACCTATGTAATGTAGTCTTGAAATTAGATTTGTGAATTTTAAATTAGTACTTGACAGAATACAAACAAATCGATATAAGAAAAAAAATAACTAAATTTAAAATACATGAGCTCTAATAAATCCTACGCACTTTCTTTGGAAAGTCGTGAAAAACCAACTATTGGTTAATCATAGGTCGTTGTGCGCAATCAGTAAACAGAGTCTATAAAGGTGAATACCCACTATATCTATATTTACCACATTTCAGGTACATTCTTGGACAACAAGGCCATTACAAGGAAAACATCGTTAGGGTGTCCAGCTGACCTGGCGGTATGGGACACGTCGGGCCTAGTCAGCGAAATACGCTACCTTGCCTTTATCTCGCAAATAATGTGGATGCTAAAGTTTTTTTCGTCTCACTTGTGATAATGTCCGTGTTGTTAGAATTCCCGCTTGAATATGAGATTTAACTGTAAAAATGATTGAATAAAATTTGATACAATTCATATAGTTTTAGTAAGGATGGTCTAACTTAAAATCTGGCAGGAACCTCGCTTAGAACCTGCAATATTACAAAACTTACTTCTGGTACAAAATGTAAGTTTTAGAGAACAAATAAACGGGTTACCTGTAAGTTTGTCATCAAAGTCAATTTGCCATCAAAAAAGCATATGTAAATTCGTCATCAGACTTTTATATTATAACATACTCAACCTCTATTTTATTAGAAAATATATTATAAAAATTAAGCCCTGAAGGTGACGCGAAAGTAAAGGTTTCAGCAAAGCTACTTAATGTTAAGTAGTCGTTTGAATATGTAGATTTTACGTTCAGCCAGAATTGGGCTCGGCTGAATCGGTAGCTGTGTAATTATGACAATCTGCCTTCCTCTCTTGAGCCACATTTACACTGATACTTTTTTCTTCTTTGAAAAACATATTTTAGTTGCGAGAATAGCACATGGTCCCGGCACAAATGCGGTAGGCGTTGACACCGTGTAGTTTTAGTGGATTCGAGTCCCACATACCTGTCCGGCCTCCCGTGGCTGGATGGACGAGACGAGGGTCTTTCCACACGTAAAAAAAGGCTATGTAAACATGATGAAGTCCATCAACCTAAAAATAAGAAAATTAAGATAAAGATGTATGAGATATCTCTATAGAGCCAACAGAAGCCATTTATTTGTCTGTATGTTTGTATAACGCAAATAACACTGATATATTTGATTCAGTTTTCATATGTTGTTTTACTGCCAGTCTAACTAAAAATATGGCGCAGAAGAAGCCGTGATACTATAAATAGTAGATTTGACGAAATCGGGCAAAATCTAGTTTTACATGAAACCAAATTAACTTTACGCTTCATTGGGCAAATCTAAATATATCATATTTACAGATCATATTTACAGTCTCCGTGCGTCACAGGTCTAGCCTCTAGGAGTTAAAGGTCACACATGACACGAGGTCAATAAAAATCTGATTATTTCGCGACCGCAATTTTTTATTACGTATTTTATTTAAAATACGTAATAATAAATTGCTTGTAATATGACACAACACTATTATTTAATAGTGTTGTATAATAAATATAAATAAGTGTGGTAATATGACACAACACTATTATTTAATAGTGTTGTATCATATTACAAGCTTTTATATTTAATCTCACCTGTGGTTGTGTCTGTCTGTCTAAAGCATCGGTCTCGCAATGACGACGCCAGTCAGACACATAATTGTATGAAAAACGTTAAGAATGGTCTCTTGTATCATCGATATCTGCGCAGCGTTGAGGGGCAAGCGCGGTGAGTGGGGAGCGGCTTTGATGCTAGCGCGTCTCGGATTCTTAAGATCGTCGTCGCTTTACACAGGAACGGTTGAAGGTACTCACTTACGACCAAGGGCGAACCTGACCTGGTGTTCGTTCTCGTTTTTTTTGGGGAGGAAGAAGTAAAAGACGTGTAAGCTACAGGGATTTTGAGCAGCTTGGCAAAGAGCAGAGCAAAAAGCAAGTAAGTTCATTTAAAATTCAAGTCCCAATGTACAAGCATCCTAACAGCTACATTACAAATGTGAAGCCGGTACTGCAGTCTCATTGTTGGAAGATTCCCGTTAATTCGTTTGTGTAATTCGTTTCGAGTAGGATTTACATAATAATAAGAATACATTATTTCGCCTTCGAATATTGCTCAATTTTCTATATTATCCTGGGCGCCGATTATGCTAACGTAATCAGTTGTAATGATTTCTAATAGTAATACTTTTTTTACATCCTAGTAATAAGTTCTGGAACTTTAGACAAAGTTAGAATTTGAAAACGAAAACGAAGTTCGAAAACACTAAAATGTTATCTGTCGAAACGATTACGAATTTAGATATCGTATCGCTACGAATCAAATAAAACTTTGGCTTAACCTGCTGTGTCATCATTAGCCAGCGATATCTAGGCCTACCGACAGGTTGCATAATATTGTTGTTAAATATTGGTCTAACCAAATTAAGTACATAAATCTACATGTTCATTAAATTACTTTTTATTTGTACAATTTATTGACATTTCTCTATAAAAAAAATCTAATTTTATGTCCCCACAATCCAGAAACGTCTTAATAATACAGACAATATTGGCCTTCCCAGAAACAATCCAATTATGTTATGTATGAGACATACATTTTTATCGTCAGAGGCTAAGCCTAAATAAAGCAACGAATAAAAGTAATTGAATAATTTATGGATATCATTATTGTACTTAATAGCCCAAAGATATAAAAATAATTGCATTGTTACTGTCACTTTTTGTGATTTTGGAAGAACAAAAAATAGTTTTAGGATATGAAACTTCAAATAGCCAATAAAATAATATTTTTCATATAAATAATAATAAGTTTCGCTTAGATGAAAAATCTTTTTGTGTTCCAAACTGTAGTAACCTAAACTCCGATTATTGTATACGAGCTTTGGGTAATATCTTTCATTGCGCTTTCTTGCAAACTTTGGGAGTAATTTTTTTAATCATCTCAGAAACAGAACCCTTAAATTATTTTACTATATGAATTTCGTTAAAGAATGTCATGGTTTAGATACAAGGTGGGCAAAAACGATTTTTATTGAATGACTCTAAAATGTTTGCACATTTCAATGTTTGTATGTCATATTTGTTCAAATCCAATTTCGGAATGCACATACATCTTTTTACAGCACAGTTACGGGCAAAGTGGAACTTGGGGAGGTACGTGAAAGAATAAAACACCCCTTATTCATGTGAATTGAGAGTAGAGATGGGAGGATGGGTAATATACCGGAACGGTAAAATGAAAATAATAGTAGAATGGATAAAAAAATAGTATTATCCAGTGATTTTACACCGAGTAAAATTTTTCGATTACCTAACTGTTTATTTTAACAGATCAGATTAAAAATAGTTTATTTTTGAACGAAAGATCATGTTATTGTATATTTTTTTACCTACATTGTCATGTACAATACAATAACATACAATAGTATGTTTAATTTAATCAAACGTGAACTCAAATTCTTTATTTGCATAAATGTATTGTTTATTCTAACATAAAATTATATTAATGACTCAATATCAATATTTGATTTAATTTCGACATTACATACAATACATTAAAATTGCACGCATAAACCTAAAAGCTTTATTTACTAGTCAACCAACAGGTGATGCCAAAAAAGGTACCTCTATTACATAATCCTTACCTATTTTTTTTATTATAGAATAAGATATCAAACGATCAAGCAGGTCGCCGGATGGTAAATGATCCTCGTTGCTCATAAACAACTGCAACACCGGGGAATTGAATTCAGTTTATAAAGTAAAGTTTGGAAAAATGGGTAAATAACTCCCATGGCTCAGGTTTTTACAGGACCTAAGCCCATCACTAACTGAAAGCAATCCTTTCATTTCCATGTTTCCTTTTGTTTTTCTTACACAAATCTGCAAAATCGCAGTTGCCTGCTTTATGCCATGTTTGAACGTGCCCGCTCAAAAGGGGCGCATAAATATGTATTTGGAAACAGCCTAGGAACGCGGGCCGCCATTTTGAAAACATGTTTTTGGTATTTTTTTCGAAGAATTCAGTTTTTAAGGCTGTTTTTACAGTTTTTTTATAAGTTTCTCGGTACGTAGAAAATACTGGGTTTTTACTCGACTGTCCAAAACGGGAGTGTGGTATGATTATGTGGAGTGAGACGTTTTCATCATTTATACAGGGTGATCTCAAAAGCGTTGGTAAAATTTCTAACTGGTGAAAAGGTTGCGTATATGCATATTATGCATGTGTACTAGCCAGTAAAGATTTTGCCATAGTTTCAGAATTCATCCTGTATTTGTGAGTTTATTTATTTCTCTATAACTCCACTTTGACCTCTAAAAACAGGAATTCTAAAGGGAAATTCGTCCGAGGGCACATTTAATTAAGGCTCTCAGTAGAGTAAGATATTAAAATCCCAATTGTAAGGGATCCCGAAGACTAATGGTAGGCTGAAAGGAAAAACAAAGAAGATCGGCGAAGCAATTTGGCGCTTGATTAAAATTTATTGTTCTGTCACTCACCATTTTTGTCGCTTCGTCTGATTTCAAATAGATTTACGTATAGTGAGATCCAATTCGTTGATTTAATCGTTTTTAACCTTTCAGCAGTCGCACCCTTGCGCCAAACACGAGCAGTCGCGCGCGGTCTGTGGTTCCGCAACTTTAAGTGTCTTATTTCGGGAAACAAATGAATTTTTCGACTTATTGCTTAGCACATGATAAAAAAGAGGTATTAAACATGTGAAATAAAATAAAAACAACTTATTCATTCATTTATTTTTTTATTTGTACTTATTAGAATAAAGGTCTATATAAACTCAAAATTTTTGTCTCTGGGTGAAAGTCACCGTTATAAATCAACAAAAACAAAACAAAATAAAATTTTCTTTTTTACAACTAACAACTTATACACTTGACTCTAATTATCTAAGAAATAAATCACAGTAATCGTCAATGGCACTGTGTAATAGGACCTTAAAAATGACATTTAATTTTGAGATCATTCTACGTATAACATTCTAGTGATATTCTAAACTATAATAAAATAAAACAAAGAAAACAAAACGAAAAGCTACTAATTATTATTTGAGAATAACCTTAATAAACTATTCGTCATTAGTATCCATAATTCCATCCATCCATATTTCATCCATAATTAATTTCTACTTGGTTGTCTTCTTGGTCCACCAGCTCTAGCATGCGAGATATTCGACGTTCTAAGTCTTCGTAACTCATTGTCTAAAACAAAAGAACATTAAAAAAAAACTAAACTTTGATAATATGTATTATAAAACATGAAAAGAAATAATAAGATACAAAAACATGAAATATTTACCCTATTTTCTCTTTAATTGCACTGTATTGTTCTGGAACACAATCGGTCGCGCGCGGAATCTGAGACCGCAAACACAAATAATAAAGCACGTGCGCATGCGACGAATTTCACAGGGTTACTTACAGGTACTACCTCACCCCCCCGAGGATATCATTGAAGCGCAAGCGTCTATTGTTTATAGTTTTAGTAAATTTACTAAAATAAGTTCGTTGCGGTCTCAGAGACCGCGCGCGACCGCTGGAAGGTTAAAACTAGACTGTCACTGTCATCTTCTCGTCAGTTTTCATAGAAAGTTATAATGTCATCAGGGTCAAGCCCATGAAGTTCCGAATTTTTGTATTTTTAAATCTATGCACGGAAATGTAGTACTTGAACTTCCGGCTTGCCCGTTTAGAGAGTTCCATTGCATCCGGCTACTATTTTCACGATTGATTTATTATCAATCTTGTAAATATAAAAAATCGCGATACATCGTTTAATTTTTCGATTTATTTAATAAGGTTTGTTATTGATGTTTAAATGCCGAATATAACAATTATTGCACTTTAGAATAAAAAAAATAAAAATAAAGCAATACAAAATAAAATAGAAAGAGGGACAAGAATTCGCGCAATCGTATCGAATCGTGACATCAGAGTAGATAATATTATTCACCATGAATTTATTATCCATGTTAGTGACTATGACAGCTACTTTGATGGTTCAGACTTCTGATTAATAAAAATAATTATTTTATTTGGATTTGTTTTTTTTTACGTAAAATCAAATAATCGTAGCGACTCATGTTTAGATACATCACTATTATTGTCAAACTGACATACGTCATACGGGATTTCCCATTCCCATGGAAACAGTACTTATCCCGGAATTAAAGGTACCTTACGTTCTTCTCAGTACTTCTAGAAAGAAGTAATAGTAATACGTCAAGTAATTTTAGGATGCTTTTGCGAGATTTCAGGAAGATTGGTTCAGTAGATAAAGCGTGAAGAGGTTACAAACAAACAAACTCACTTTCGCATTTATAATATTAGTTGGGGTACAAAATACTTTCTTCTTCTTCTTAGCGTGTCGACTCGGCAGGTCAAATTTGTGATGACCAATATGACGCCACAGATACAGCATTATCTGTTGCGTCATATACTCGTAAACTCCATTTATTCTTACCAGTCCTATCATGTAAGCAATCTTACCATGTCTTTTTATGATTTTACAACAATATAAATTAAAATAGACTTTTTAGGAAATTACTTTCGTGGTTAATAAATGTTTTACTTTAGAATGTTTAGGTTTGAACTAATATTTGATTTATTTTTAACAAAATTCCAAAAAAAGTACTGTGAAGATTGTTTACATGATAGGACTGGTAAGAATAAATGGAGTTTAGGTCAAAATACTTTAATTCAACTTAACATTATTACAGTTTTATGAAAAAAAATTCGCCTATACAAGTTTTTATAGGCAACTAAAATTAAAAATGAGAGAAATGAAAGAAGATAGTTATAATGTAGTTCTATCCCTCAATATTTTTTTTTGTCTGTAGGTAATGTCAGATTTTTCCATGTTGCCTAAAGAAATTTTGATATGGCCTGACTCAACGATTACCGCCATTTTGCGGTGGCCGTATTACTTACAAGTGAACTGAACATTCAACAAATGTGCAGGTATCCTTACGAGACGTTAGCTTTCACCGTAAGCTGGTAGCGGTCGTTTAAAATGATTATACGCCATCGAAATACAACAAATAATATTTCGATGCTATAAGTACACAATAGGGGACCGGACAACTTTTTTTTTTTTGAAGTTTCTTTGAAATATCTCACAACAATAGAATCATCCTTAAAAGAATTACATCAATAACCAAAGTATTTCCCAAGATATAGCAAAAAACAATTTACATTTTTAAGCGATGTTTGGACGATACCAAAACGACCCTAACTAAACGTGCATTCATATGACGTCACGCGCAGAAAATAGACTTTCCCAAAAAGTCTGAACTCTAATAAATTAGCTCAGGAGAATAAACTGGTGCTGAAAAGTCGCAAAATGTGTTTAATTATATGTATTCTATCATAAAATTACATATTTTTAACAATTCTCATACCTTGGCCGGTCCCCTATTCGGATTGATAAGCTAATTACTTTAAAATAAAAAACACGACTGACAACTTACATAACCTATGTTACTCGGAGGAATGCAAGGAATCTAACAACACCTCTCACATCAAAATCTGTTAAGCTGTTCAGGACTTATGGTGGAATAAAGAAACTTACATACATACTTACATACATGAACCCTAAAAACATAACACTCCTTTTTTGGTCAGTCGTGTAAAAAACACAATATTGGTACAATCAGGGAAAACAATCACGCCACAATCACATATCCATAGACATAGAAATAATCTTTCTTAAATTATTTTTTTCTAACTTTCAGGTAATATCAGACGATTGTAATTAATGTGTAATGTGTATCCAATTTACCTTACATATTCTACACCAAAATATTTGGTTACATAAACAGTTTAAGCGCAACTTGGCCTTGCTTTTACTCGGTGTAAGCCGAACAATTAACAAAGCTTTCTAATTACGCCGGAGCTTACAAAAGCCTTTGATTTCAGCCCACGAATCATAAGACGCCACGTAAGCGATTTTCTCGCTCATTATTTCGAATTTTCTAGACGTTAGAAGAAATTATTTTTAACCTTTGAAATTGCGATAGATATTCCGAAAATTGGACGAAGCTACTTCACATTTACATTCTGGCAAGCAGTTTTTCCCAATTTTTTTATTTTCAAAATTAATAACACAAGTCTCGAACTTATTTTGTGGCTAACTTATACCTACTGTGGAATCACACAGTAGGTATAAGTTAGCCGTTCGTTTTTATTATTGCAAACGAAAAGACATCCACTGCTGGACAAAGGCCTCCCCCAAGGCTTTCCATAACGACCATGCGCATCCCGCGACCTTCACCAGGTCGTCGGTCCACCGAGTGGGAGGCCTGCCAATACTGGGACCATTTATTTATATTTATTTATTGGTTCAGTTCTATAATATGCGGTAAGTATTTTGCTTGGGTTAATGTTATTTTCTTATTGTCAAAATGTAATGTAATTTTTGTTATTAGCATCAGTTAGTTAAAAATAATAATTTTATTAAACTTAGCATTTCCATTGCATTCTAGACATGAAAAGATTTGCTTGAGTTTCATTTATGTCTTCGAGTTAAAAAGAACTCTACGTGCTGCTCCTGGTATACATGTCGCAGTCGGATTGTATGTATAATCCGCCGTATTACATTACGGCTAGCCCTTTTACAAAACAGCGCCGTTTTGTAATACGTTACAATTCGTTCTTATTTCCTGCTTCATTAATAAATTGTTTGTCTTCATTAATTTATCTATAGAATATTGATTGTATATTCAGACAATACCTACTGGTCTTTACTTACATTGGAAAAATATATATTTTGTTATTTCTCTATCTAAGCATGCTGCATATTTCTTGTCTATTTAAGCATGCTGTGCGCACTAATTTCTTGGTTTTCCAACTTGTTATCGAAAGTTTGTAATGTATATATTGCCATGTTATGTTGTAAAACTGTTTTGTGTGCCAATAAATAAAATAAAATAAAAATATGGCATTTTTATTTTATTTTTAGATTTTTAGATTGAATACGGCTGAAAGAAAATCCGCCGAAATGTGTTCGGCACCATACGTTCTTCAACACGGCTAGCCTTTATGTAATATAGCGCGTCATTAGCCGCCACTTTGACAGTTTTTAGTTCCGATTTTTAACACTCGTGGCGCTGCCTGACATAACGACAACGATGGCGTATAACTATGATAATAATTCTTGGTTGCTAAAGAATATCGTAAAAAGAAAATCTGTTAGCATTTTCTTATCAAAATAGTTTTTTATTTAAACATAGTTTTATTTTGTAGATAAGTATGGTCACCCAACATTCTAAATACTTAGTAGTACGATGCGGCTTAACATGGGCCGTATGGGAAAGTGAGTTTGTTTGTTACCTTTTCACGTTTTATCTACTAAACCAATCTTCCTGAAATTTTGCCTACATAAATTAGTACCGTAAACTGCTGCAACTTATCCAACTATACACAAATTTGCCTATTTCATTTGAATGACGATATATAGCATTCGCTTCCTTTATTCTCGTTTTCTACCATTCTGTAGTAACTATTCGTTATTTGGGCAACATATTTTTCATTTTTTATAATTGTAACTCCATTAATAATCTGTCAGTTGTGCGACAAAGATCGGTGGGTGAGGCAGCATTTTTTTTGCGCTCCAAAACTTTTGAATTTTAACTATTAAAAAGCTGTGTTTTCGCACAGGATTAACTGCCTAAGGTAGGATAATATTGTCTTCTTCTAGTATTACTTGTTTTTTTACGCAAAAGATTGTTTTTTATCAAAAAAAACTTAGAAGGCACTCATGTGTAGTGTTTTGAAAACTTGAGTGACATAACTATGCCTGGGTCTAGGGTTGTCAAATTTTGTGAACTAGCTTTTACTCGCAGCTTCACCCGCGTGAATCTCGCTTACATTATGCTTACAAATTTATTTTAGAATTTGTTTCCTCTAGTTATATTAGAAGTGCTCGTTGTAAATTTGTAGAACAATATTCAAATATTTTTTGTAGAAATAATTGTAAAAGATATTCAACACTTTGTATACTTTTCTTTTATACTACAATCAAAAATTAAGATTATTAATAATTGTTGATTAAAATGATGAGACATTATTACCAAGTATCATGAAAATTGTGATTTTTAATGAAAGTAGCCATCTGGTTTTTTTCTTTTATAAAAAAGTATTAATAATAATCTGTATTCTTTTGGACAACCCTAGAGTCAACGACATTTTTGTATGGGAAGCCAGTAGAACCTGCTACAACTTGGCCTAGTAGCTGTAATAAAAAAAATGATACAGTATATTGTACTGATAATATGGCAGGGACAAGTAGGTTGTCTCATGCACATGAAAAAAATTTAACGGAAACGATAAGTACAATAAGTATCGAATTATCCTTCTAGGCAAACTTGTGTCTTTTACATACAACTTTGCCTACGACTTTGAGCCCTTGTAATTCAGAAAATTGGTGGAAATTTATAAGATTTGGGGTCTCAATAGCAAGCCATTATGCCTGTCTTCCATTTAAAAACAATTGAGAGTCAAAAGTATGAATAGGTTCCGAGAAAATCGCAAAAAACGTCAAATTCCGTGCAAAGTTGCAGCAGTTTACGGTAATAATCTGTATTCTTTTGGACAACCCTATTGTCAACGACATTTTTGTATGGAAAGTCTGTAGAACCTGCTACAACTTGGCCTACTAGCTGTAATAAAAAAATGATACAGTATATTGCACTGATTAAATTGGAAGGGACAAGTAGGTTGTCTCATGCACATGAAAAAAAATTAACGGAAACGATAAGTACAATAAGTACTGAATTATCCTTCTAGGCAAACTTGTGTCTTTTACATACAACTTTGCCTACGACTTTGAGCCCTTGTAATTCAGAAAATTGGCGGAAATTAATAAGATTTGGGGTCTCAATAGCGAGCCATTATGTCTGTCTTCCATTTAAAAATAATTAAGAGTCAAAATTATGAATAGGTTCTGAGAAAATCGCAAAAAACGTCAAATTCCGTGCAAAGTTGCAGCAGTTTACGGTAGTACTGAGAAGGACATATAGGGTCCCTTTCATCCCGGGAAAAAGCACAATTCCTGTGGGAAAATCACGTGGACGCAGCCGCGGGCAAAAGTAAAAATAAAGCGTTTATTTTATAACTACAATGGCATTTTGAAAAAAATACTCAATTGTATTAGAAAAACCAACTTGTTTGCCAAGAGTGAGTAATGACGAAGACCCGAAAATACTTTGAGAAATAAATCTTTTCTATTTCTTCTTCCCCGCTTCACCATTGTTAGGGGGAAATATATCTTCGCGATTTTTAGACGCTGTCATTATAATGTTAATATGTTTAAGTGCTTAAAATATTATGCTACCACATAAACATTTAAACATATTTTTTAGATTTGTCCAAATAAATGTGGAAAAAATAAGTACGTTATCTTTTTTGATGTTTTTTGCTTAAGATGTAGGTATTAGAATGTTTTGGAGAATGTTGTAACAAGCTTTTCTCTCTGGCTTTGAATTGTTCGTCTAATTATTTCATGGTAAAGTGAACACAAATGACCATGCCATATTTTAATAAGATAGGTGTACATTTGATTTTTTACCCAGGCAACAGCCTAGTGATGACCATGTGTCCAAAACCTGTATAAGAATATAGGCTCTGACGATGGATATTGGCAGCATTGCCTATGGTATACAACAACCATTGAGTTTCGAATTCCTAGAAGGGAAGCGATTCGATAATCTAATACAATAACAAATATTATATGACAACAACATGACAAAAGCAATAGTGCCAACATCCACGGCAGGAGACATATTACGGTGAATGGTCTGTAAGGCACAGTTTATGTAATACTACGAGTATCCTAGTACTGGTGATGTGATGATGCATGCTGTGCCGATACGCCACCCAAAGTCCGTCTGATTCGACCCACAATTTAAGGCGCTGGACAGATTGAAAAGACGTATTATGTCTCTTCCGCGTCCTTTTCATACAAAGCGAAGAAGAAGAAGCGTCGCGATGCAAAACATATAAAAAAGACAGGGCGTAGACACGATGTTTACTCGTCTGCGCCCTGTCTTTTCTGTTTTTTCCAGAGCGCCTTAGGTTATCGGTGGTCGGTAGGAAGCGGTGGTGGCCGAGTGGAAGGGCGTCCGCCTGTGGCTGCAAAGGTCCCAGGTTCGAATCCTGCCCGTGCTACATGAGTTTGTATACAAATCTGACTCATTACCTATGTTAGTTTTCATCGACCACCACTAGCTTCCGGTGAAGGAAAAACATCGTGAGGAAACCTGCACCCTGGTTGACGATTATCAGCTAGTGAAATAGAGAAGCAAATAGAGAAGGCAATGGCAAACCACTCCATTAAAATTGCCAAGAGGATCGTTATGTATTTCATTCCATATAATGACCACGACCCTCAATCATAAGGAAATACGACTAGAGACTTAGGTTATCAATACAATATTCAACGTGCAATGCTAGCAACAATCGACTAAGTACATTTAGGTAACGGGGTTAAGAATGACGGTGTAACAAGGTAGTCACGAAACATCGCATTTCTGACAGCTGCGGTGGCAAAAACCAAACTTAGCAAGCACGCTATTGGGGTATAAGTAAATAGTACACATTTTAGTTACAGGAATAGATAGATAAACATTGTTTCTGTCACGCAAGTAAATGGATAATGATAATGGAATGGTTATCTTGGAGTCATAATCCAGTTACACACTTTCGTCAATTCACGAAGTAAATAGAACACAATTTAGTTAGAAATTTATAGGAATAGTTAGACAATCTTTCTAATTCACGCAGGTAAATGGATAATGACAATGGAATGTCATATCTTGGAATCCAAAACTAGTAACCCATTCTCGCCCCTTCATGAAATCCCACAGACTAAAGGAAATACAGGTTCTGAAAGACCTACAGAGCCTCAAAGCTGACAACTGGCGAGAACTGGTGCAAGACCGCAAAAAATGGCATCATCTCGTGTCGGAGGCCAAGATCCACTTCGGGTCACTGCACCGCAGTAGTAAGTAAGTAAAGGAAATAATGATGTTATATCAAGAAGCCTACAATTAGAAGAATTTTCTAAACCCATTTCAAAGATAACATAGTACATGTAGTTACCCAAATATTAATATCGTCATTAATCCAATACCATCAGATATATTAATTCATCGAGATGCGAGACACGTCCCGGTATTATTGCAGGAAAATGGTCTTAGGTTGTGTATTTAGTGCCAAAGGCGTTTGGTTTATGATCAGAACTTAGGCTTTATTACGGGACTGTGCCGTACTGGCTGATATTACCTATACGGCATAGTCAAGCGCCCACCACGGCTTCAAGCTAATTTCAGACTACGCTATACTATTGTGCTATATAGTATAGCAAAGAAGGTCCTAATGCTATACTATATAGCATGGCGTTCACATTACGCGATATTATCTCAAGCATTTAAAAGTTTATAGCAAGCTCAGTTGACCGTGATCTTTGAACAGTGTGCACAGTTGCACAGCACACATCACGATCGACACAATGGATTTAATACTGGATAGGCTGGATGGATAGTCTTGAAAGCTCATCGAGCGATGATGACAATACGGAATTTGACATCTTGTCATTAATGCTACGAAAGAAGAAAAATGCCAGTGTGTGTCCCTTGCGGGACGGCCGGGGAGAGAGCGGCGCGCTATATAGCACAGAGCGCTTTGAACACATCGCACCAATTTATAGCGTACTAGCTTTTGCCCGCGGCTTCGCCCGCGTGAATTTCCCACGGGAACAGTGCTTTTTCCCGGGATAAAAAGTAGCCTATGTGCTATTCCAGGATATTATCTACCTCTGTACCAAATTTCATCGAAATCCGTCCAGTAGATTTTGCGTGATTGAGTAACAAACATCCTCACAAACTCACAAACTCACATCCAAACATTCGCATTTATAATATTAGTATGGATATATAATATTATTGGCTTACTATACGCTATAAAAAACATAACAATGTATGGTGCGCGATATGGTTGTGCTATGAGTTATATACTATAAGCTATTATATTATAGCGTAGTCCGAAATCAGCTTCATTACATTCTCCGTCCTGGGCCATCCTACTCCAGTTGTTGCCAGCAATGTTCCGACCCACGTATCTCAATATAATGAGTCACCCTCAATGTGGGGAGCCGCTAAGGTGACATTCCGCTGTACGGCATACGGACTATTTATTTAATACATAGATTAATTGCCTGAATATGAATAAAAATTACGTTTTTAACTTTTTTTACGTTTCATTTCGCGGTGGGGTCAGTCGATGGAAAACATATTCCGTCAACTGAACCCGCGGATCCAGATTTAGAGGGCCGACATCAGCCGACGGAATAGAGAGACCAGTTGACGGATTTCAATATTAAAGGAATATAATATATTTATCCATCGAATAACCGGCCGGGTCGAGTTAGCGAACGGGTTCTGTTGACGTGTAACTCGACGGCGGCGGGTTTAGCTATAATTAAATCCTAGCTAATATTATAAATGCGAAAGTGAGTTTGTTTGTTTTTTTTGTTACCTCTTCACGCTTTATCTACTGAACCAATCTTCCTGAAATTTCGCATTCACATAGTTCGAAATACTGAAAAGGACATAGGGTAGTATCATGCCAGGAAAAAGCAATGATCCTGTGGGAAATTCACGCGGGCGAGGCCGCGGGCAAAAGCTAGTAGCACAATAATATAGCATTTTATTCATCAACACAATACAAACAAATCCTACAAACGGGTCTCAAAAAAACGTTGAGCTGTCATAAATACATTTTTCCAACTAAACACCCAAAAAAGTCCTGTATGAACAAATCTAAAGGAATGTCGGCCATTTTCTCAAATGGGGCACCATTCCATCTTACAGCTCTATAAAAACACTCAAGATTATAATATTAAACAGACAGAACATAGAAAACAAGACTTTAGTTAAACGGCATAAGGCGCATTTTGATTTTGACAAAGATCGAGTTGTGTCGTCATAACCACACAGTTTCAAAATGAGCCTTATTTTTCCTCTCTTGATAGAAAAAGTCAAAAAGGTATGTGTTTTTGCGTTTTATTTGTTTGATACGACTCTGCGTAATAAATTATAAGTAGCACGAGTGCTTACCGTATTCATATTGATGCTTCAGATCTGAAAATAAAATAAAACATTTATCAGTATTCATTAGCCTTCTTACAGCATTAAAACCTGTAACTATGCAATAGCAACACGAACAATATGAAAAGCATAGAGCATTGCTCTATGTCTGTATGTGTAACCTTTTAATAGGACTATACACTTTTATGTTTTACTAGCTGCGCCCCGGGGCTTCGCTCTCGTCGGAATTTCGGGATAAAAAGTACACTATGTGCTATTCCCGGTAGTTTTCTACCCGTGTATCAAATTTCATCGAAATCCGTCCAGTAGATTTTGCGTGATTGAGTCACAAACTCACATATATTCACAAACATATTACTCACAATATTTATTTTTTGGATTTTTGAGCATCTCAGATGCAATATTAGTACTAAAGTACTCTCATATAGAAATAAGATATGGTGAAAAAATTCCATGCGAGCAGGACTTGAACCAACTTGGACTTGATGTGCAGGATTGAAATGCGATAGCTCAGTTGGAAGAGCAAGGTCGTATAAAGACCTGGTCGCGGGTTCAAGTCCTGCTCGCATGGTATTTTTTCACCATATCTTATTTCTATATGAGAGTACTTTATATTACTCACAAATTCACAAACTCACATCCAAACTTTTGCATTTTATAATATTAGTAGGATTTTTCTGGTGAAGGAAAACATCGTAAGGAAACCTACACACTGGTTGATGATTATCAGCTAGTGTGTGAAATGGAGAAGGCAGTGGCAAACCACTCCATTAACATTGCCAAGATAGTCGTTGTATGTTTCATTCCATATAATGATCACGATTTATGTTTTATAAGCAATTTTATATTTTCCATTTTTTTCTGGTGAAGTAAATCATTAGAAAGCACTATCCTACTCCTAACTAACATTACAAATGCGAAAATGAGTTATTTGTTACCTCTTCATGCTTTATCTACTGAACCAATCTTCCTGAAATTTCGCATACACATAGTTAGAAGTTGTGAGAAGGTACTTTTCCCGGGATGAAAGGTACACTATATCAGTGTACCTTTATCCAGGGAAAAGCACTGTTGCCGTGAAAAAATCACGCAGGCGAAGCCGCGAGCATTAAAAATAGGAATCCTACTATCTTACTTTCTTACTAACATTATAAAAGCGAAAGTTTGGATGTGAATTTGTGAGTTTATGAGGATGTTTGTTACTCAATCACGCACAATCTACTGGACGGATTTCGATTAAATTTGGTATACGGGTAGAAAAATACCGGGAATAACACATAGGGTACTTTTTATACTGAAATTTCCACGGAAGCGAAGCCCCGGGGCACGGTTAGTCCTAACTAATATTATAATTGTTTGTTTGTTTGTTTGTTCGTTCGTTCGTTCGTTTGTTTGTTTGTTACCTATTCACGCTTTATCTACTGCTTTCATCCTGGGAAAAAGCACTGTTCCCGTGGGAAATTCACGCGGGCGAAAGCTAGTGTACCATAAATTGTAAAACTAAGAACCTTTATTAGAACTTTTACCGGTACCAGAACCCCTTATGATAAATCAGACAAAAACAAAAAGATATGTTTATGCATGCAGTCGGTATTTGCAAGAGAGACCCATCAAAGTGTATGCTAATGTCTCTGTATTTAGTATTTCCGTTAAAGACTACAGAGAATGCAGGATACAGTATCTGTATATGAAGAATGTTAACTACGTCATATCCTATTCTTACTTAGTAGTGATAGTCTGGTAATAGTAGTCTATTACTACCTACTATTCTTAGGTACTACTATTCTTAGAGTGTCGATGTCGACTCGGCAGATCAAATTTGTGATGATCCGACTTTGACATTAAACTACGTTTCGACCAATATGACACCTATAATACCTACAGCTTTATCTCTTGCGTCGTCATACAGGTTTTTCAGCGATTCAGAATACTTCCCATCACGTAAAAAGGAGGAGGGTGTGAAACTTGCGCATGGGTACGACTGACGAACCAATCGCGCGCGCCGGGTGAGCCCCGCCCGACCCCCGCTCACCGCATAGACCGACATATCGCCTACTGCGCAGCTTAACCGCCAACGGCCTTTTTACGTGACGGTAACTATAGTACAGAATGCAGGGCAAGATAATAAACGTATAAAATTTTATAAGCATGGATGTTTGTGAATTCTTGCTCTTTCACGTAATCAAATACTGGACGGATTTCGATGAAATTTGGCATATGGGTAGAATGAAGAAAAGAAGAAAAATGTATGCATAAGGATATGCAATGCAAAGTGCTTTCCACATCTTTATGCACAGATGTACACATATAGCAATAACAACATAATTTACTCTTTATATGTGTGTAATATTTTCCTGAAAATAAGTAAATAAAAAACTCTGAAATAACAAACAAGGTTTAACATCGAAAATACCGGATCTCGAAACATCTAGTCTGATGTTATTTGCGAGGACATTCTTTGATTTATGCTATGGCAAGAGGGATCCAGTTTTATGTAATTTGAATGAAGGAAGCACTAAATGTAAGGGCTCGTGCAGCGTGCCGGCGACTTCGCGCGACCTCGGTCGCACCGACTCGCGGCGACTTGATTGAACGTGTATAACTAAACAGCTGAGTGCAGCGTGCACGCGACTGGCGACCAGTGGTCGCGCGACTTGCAGCGACCAGTCGTCACAGTCGCTTGCGACTGCACAGCGCAGTACTTAATTGATATCTATTTTATAATAATAATGGATGCAAAAGGTTTAATAGATGCAGTTCGTAGTCGCCCGGCGCTTTGGAACCAAAAACATAGAAAATACCAAGATAGATATTTTGTTGCCAAATTATAATTGTATATATTATATGATATACTTATTCACGAAGACAAACATTATGCCGTATGTTCAGTAATAACACCAAAAGTTAACTATTGTAAATTGCTATTGATCGGTCGCAAGTAATCGCTGGTCGCTAGTCGCCCGCACGCTGCACTGTTTTTAGTAGCAGAAAGTCGCCGCGAGTCGGTGCGACCGAGGTCGCGCGAAGTCGCCGGCACGCTGCACGAGCCCTAAGATATTCCTGGTAATCATTCAGGACCTTGGAATAATATTACTATTCCGTGACGAATGGAGACTAAACCAGCCAACGCTTCAACCTTTTTTTAAATTACGATGAAAGATGAGATGATTCTAGAAGGAAAATCATCTTTTTTAGAAGTTAAGTTAACGATATAAAGGTGGCCTACGTATCTTTATCTTATGAAAGCTAACATTTGGATGTGAACTGATATGAATCACGTGATAGTCGTCGAACGGAATAGTAGAAAAAATATAGTATGTCACTAATAGCATTTTATGCCGATTTTTAATTTAAAGAAATTTTAAAATTATTTCAACATAATCTTACACCTTAATTACGTAGTACTTATATTAATTCTGTGCCTTAATATAAGTCTTTAAGTATTTTAAAACGGGAAAATTCTCAGAGTTCACTATTACTTGATCTAAGTTACGTAACTTCCAAGTAAGTAAATTTAATAGCTGAAGAGTGCAGAAACCCTTCGTAAATTATATCCGGGATTAGACTCATAGAGATAGAATTAAATGAAACCTAGACAAAGACCTAACTTTAATACAAAGGTAGATCTGAAATAGTGTTGGCTGTTGAAAAATTATTTAACACAAATCTATCGATGAAAATTTACAAAGCTTGGCAATATTTTTTACACGACTGACCAAAGAAGGAGTGTTATGTTTTCAGTTCATGTATGTAAGTATGTATGTATGTGAGTTTCTTTATTCCACCATAAGTCCTGAACGGCTTAACAGATTTTGATGTGAGAGGTATTGTTAGATTCCTTGCATTCCTCCGAGTGACATAAGCTATGTAAGTAGTCAGTCGTGTTATTTATTTTTAAATAATTAGCTTGTTCTTTTAACAAATTTTAGATAAGTAGGCAAACCTGATCCGACAAGCCTTGACAGAATGTCTTGGCACAAAAAAAAAATAGGAAAGCCGACCCCTCCAACGTGGGACAGTGTAAAGAACAAGAAGAAGACTTCTAAAAAGTCAAATAGGCATACGGTCTACTTAATGGAAAGCTGTCATCTTAGCCTATGAGTAATCTTTTTTTACGCCATTTTTGAAGATCTCTATGTTGTAGCCTCTATAGAAAACAGATGATGGGTCCACCCTCTCACCAAAACTGAAATGAAATTCACTTTATGGCGAGACACCAACCTGAAGAGTGTAGTTAGACTTTATCAGCATAGTCTACGATATACATACATGGCTATGGTATATGAGACAATAAAGGCAAAACAATCGGCGATCATAAAGAAAGACGAAAAAAATCAGTCGAGTCGACAATCGATATCCTAGAAACAACACTAGTAAAAAGGATCTCACTAATCTCGTCTAGTCTAGACTGACAAATATATCTGAACTCGGTGCTGGATAACTTTTAGACATGTTCCGGGACTATTCCTGTTTTTTTTAAGAAAGTTTGTAGATTTTTATTACAAAAAAAAGTTGTAGCTACATTATGTAGTTACCCGTTGCAATAATTCTCAATGTAATAATCCTGCAATTTTGCTGTAATAATTCTCGTGTTTTACCATACGCGAAAACTGAATAATATTCTTTGAAACAGTGCGACGAGCGCATGGAATAATACAAGAAATTGTTTTGTCTTTCATAAATTAAAAATGTGATAAAAAATAAAGCATAAAGCGCAGTTTCATTGTGCAGTTTATTGTTTTATTTTGAAATGCAAGGATGGAACATTCTGTTCATGTGTGTAATGAAATTAAGCTTTCGCTTACTTTTGAGCGATTTTTCTGACAGCTAATTAAGAAAAAAAATAGTATTAAAAAGTCTCAACAGATGGCGTTTTATGAAAGCCGAGTCGTAATAATGGCTGAACCTATATGGTGCGCTTTTTCCTGTCAAGCAGAGACATAACAAAAATCACCTAACAGTTTGACAGTTGCACAAATCACAATATTGATACTTTTTAGATGTTTTTTACTAAGTTTTATTTAAAAAAAAGCCAATCCGTGAATTTTTGCTTTTTGTATGGAACTTTTTTTCTCGCCTTTTCTTTAGCGCCATCTATGAAGTCATATGGAACTATTTTTTTTTTATTTGGTTCTTGGAAAATCCCTCGTTGTAATAGGCACCTTATTTAGTTAAATACCACAAAGGCAAGAAATGAATACTTATAACATTATATCTAAAGTCAGTCGTACAAATCTTACAAATGTATGTCTAATCTTTTTTATTTAGGAATTAAGGTAATAAGACTGTATTTCTCTCTAAAACTAAAATATATTTCATAAGAACAATGCTTTTCATCATCATCCCAGCCACATATAGTCCACAGCTGGACAAACACCTCTCTGTTGTCTTAATAGACTGATTGAAAGCGATATTTACAACTTTTTTATTAGAATTAACGAAAATCACGTACAACCTATTATATATTATTATGTTAGCTATTTTTTTTTCTTTTTAGTACATGCCAATGCCTCTTTTTTCCCTTTTTTAATTCGCGGGACTACAGAAAGAAATTTCTATAGAAATAAGTAGTACCTTTGTTTCCTACCTATGTATTTGTTGTGTACAAAAAATAATAACTAAAATAAATAAATAAACTTAACTCTCTTCAAAACCAGAGTGAATAGGCTGCTTCTGGGTAAGCTCGCTACACCGTAGACCTCATCTCTGTCCTCGGGCAAGATTGTGGTCAAGAGAAAACCCATCTTTAATAAAAAAAAATAAAAGCAACAATTCTAATTATTAATAACTGACATACTATTTGTACTCGTATAGGTACATGTAGGTCTTTACCCGGGTAGTTTTATCTTATTATTTAAAACCATCCTTTATCATACACACAAAAGCATTATTAACCCTGTCATATGCAAATGCACCTTTGTTTACCTCATAGCTGCATCGCTAGATATGTAAATACTTGTTAATTGCACTGCATGCATCTTACAGTGAATTGTTTTTGGGGTTTATTTTCGCTGTGGTAATTAATTTCAATGTTAAAATTGTATTGTTTGCATTGTATTTGATTTTGATTCAAAGATAATTTTAATTTTCGTTAAAGGTATGGGTTGTTTAAAATGATTCAGTGTAAAATATATACCTACTGAGAAATTAATTGATTTTTTTTTATTCAAATGCGTCATGGGCAGTTTTGCGCCAGGCATGACCCGGGGCGGTCCCTTTGACTAATGTTTTCTTTTTAAATCTTGTTATTTGACTTGACATTTATTTTTGTTTAAATTAATGATTGTGTATCTGAAGATTGTAATAAATTGTTAATTTAGTATTCATTTTCAATATCAAATAACAATACAAGTTTATTCGTCCGTATATTGAGACTAGCCGCGCCCCGGGGCTTCGCTCTCGTGAGAATCACACTAAATCTTTCTTTTTCTTATCGAGTGTGTTATTAATAATATTGGTGTCAGATTTTATTCAAGTCACCTAAAGGCATCTGACATAACTTTTACGACTGCCGCTATCTAGTAGCAGCAGTAACACACTAATAAACTAAACAGTCAGCCAATGTGCAAGTTTCCTCACGATGTTTTCCTTCACCGGAATCAGGTGGTGGTCTATGAGAAAACTACCATACATGAGTCTTGGGAGTCATGAGCCAGGGGGATCCTGCTTCGATCCTGATTCGAATTTTATTTTTATTTTTTGTTCTTAACCAATTTATTGTGGTTACTTGATCATAAACATAACATGTTTTATTATATATTTTTTTCTTATATTTTATTTTTGACTGTACACAATCTAGTGTATGTATAAAGTTAATAAATAGCCCCTCTGGCATATTAGGCGACCAAGACTGTTTCATGAGTTTCTTTCGGCATTTCTTCTCAGCAGTGGTCGTTCCGAAATGCTAGTAGTTTGTAGCTTTGAGACATAATATATTATGATTTAATAATTAGTTATCGAAGTAAAAAAGAGCCGCTTTGAAGGCCAAGTTTCAATAAAAAAAATTGACTTTGACTTTGACTTGATTGGTCTACAAACTCATGTGACACAGACAGGATTTGAATCCGGGTCCGATCCGACCTCAGGCGGGTATCATTACCACTTTGCCACCACCGCTTCAAGCCTTCTCTCTCACTAAATAAAAAACCTTTACAAAAATCGTACAAAAGAACATGCAAAAGATTTTTTTTAGCACAACAATAAAATATCACATTATACTCGTATAGAATTTTCGTAAAAAAATAAGTGGTATTCACGGGAAAGACACGTGTCTCCTATTTATCGAATGAGTATTTTTCATCCGACCTTTTTTGTGGAAAAATCGACGCGGTGGGTCCGCGTGACGGGCGAATCAGGGATATGGATCGTAATGTATTTACCATACATTGCCCGTTTTAAAAAGCTTTTAGAGTTTCTTTATAGATCAATATAAAAAAAATCTTCTGTTACTGACTGATGAGTGACTGACAGACAAAACGCACAGCCAAAACCACTGGTAGGAAGCTGAAATTTGGCATGTAGGTTCCTTATGGATTGTAGAGAAGCACTTAGAGAGGATTTTCCGAAATTAATACGGGAACAATGTCTCGGGCCCATTCTAGTTTGAATTAAAATATATAGTCCCAGTTTAAAATATACTTCTACTCCTACGTGATAAAAAGTAGCGTGGTATATCTTTCTATACTAAGCTCCATCTCATACGTACACTTCGAATGAAATCTTCTAAAAAGACCTTTATTATCATAACCTATGTTCACTACATAAGCATTTTTTGCTAACAAATAGTCAAGATCACTCTGCCATTTGTCCGTGTGTCCGTCCACGTCAGAATACCTTTATTGTTAGCGATTTCTCAAAACAAAATATATTAGGACCCTTATCCTTTTTTCCCTGGATTTATGCGGGAACCCTTTAATATCTGTTCGTGTATTACCTTTGAGTTGTAGTGTATTCATGTTTATTTTACTTTTATTCTTGTTTATTTTACTATTATGATTACTTATTTAGCTCAAAATGTTCTTTTTACACTTTCTATTGTAAAATTTCTACGTTGCTAAGGAATATTTCTTTAAACTTACCGTTATATCTTCATTTTTGGTTGTTTTATAGTATATATGTTTTTCCAACATATTTAATGTACTTTTCTACACTTTTCGATGATCACTTCTTTAAATTTTATTAAAATTATTTATGTCTTTCCTTATTATAAACAATTTTGATTGTCAAGGATTGTGACAAGTCAGATTTTATTTTTCTAAAATTCTATAAATTTCTATGCGAACCTCTTCACAAATGTTCTAATTTCGTATTTTATTTGAAAATTATGAAGCAATACGAAATTCTAAATCGAGGCCTATATAAAGACACTGAATGTCAGTCCGGGTCAGTCTTGATCTTCTGAGAAACAGAACGGTACGAACTATAAAGGTCTTGTCTCGGGGCCTGCTGACCCCGGGACCCTGCAAGCCTTCGCGTCGTTAATCAATATCTAACACGAAGAAGTTGCTGTGACCTGTGGATTGAAGTCTGGAATAAAGGCACACACTATCGCCTGCCACCCCTGCTGTGCTGCTGTGACCTGTGGCCGAAGCCTGGATTAAAGGTACTCACTTTCGCCTGCCATCCCTACTGTACCGCCAGTACATCTTCAACCCTATTGTGCCGCCGGACAAACTTTACCCCCTGTCGGGATTTCCCCGACTATCCTGTCCGTGCCGTAACCGTAATTTTATTTGGAACTCTATCCGTGTCTGTGCCGTATCCGTGATTTCTTTGGAACTCTGTCCGTGCCCGTGTGGTGTATTTTTATATTTTAAATTGTATTTTTTTATTAATTTAAATTAAATATTAATTTCTCTTAAAAATCTGTTATTATTACATAACAGTTGGCGCCCATCGCATCTTTTGGCTCTGTCTCTCCTCTAAATTCTAAAAAACACACCTACACGTTCTCTTAATTTTGGCTTAGATTCTCGACCTTAAACACTAAATTAACTTCACACTGGTCTCTTTTTCAGATTGAACTCATTAATACTCAATATTTATTCAATAAATATTTATTTTATTGACTAACTTGACTTGGACTTAGACTCTATAACTTGACTTTAACTCTTTACTAAACTAAGGTACTATACTTAGGTACTTTACTTTGTACAAGTACTCCTAAACTTCTACTAAAATGTCTCGTCCAATTGCATATAGTCTGCTCAATAAAGCCGAGTTAGAATACGAAGTCAAGGTTAGACTGGAGGAACCAGCTGATAAGCTCCCTCAATGAAAAAAACAAGTCGTTTCGCTTACGCAATCTATATTGAGCGATGACATTATAGATTCTCCTTTGCCAGTTGAGGATGATCTCAACGGGATTGAAGCTACATTAACTTACACTGAATTAAAATTAGTCTCACTTGAGTCGGGTAACTCAAAAATTCTTCCTAAAATAGAGACTTATTTAAATCATCTACACTATCGCTTAGATAGAATTGATTTAGATTTACACAGTGATAAAAAAGAAGAATTTGATGTCCTCAAAGATAAATTTGTCGAACTTGAAAAACGATTTGAACCTTTTACTTTTCTGAACGCAGAGCAAAATGTTTCCACGCCCACTCCACCCCTTCCTCAAATTACAACTTCACCTCTTCCTCAATCTTCTTCTTCTGTTCTCAGTAGTTTCAATCCTGAAATCCTACAAAATTTGGTACTTCCTTCTTCCTTAAACGACCTAAAAAAGATTTGCTATGATGGTAAAACCTGTCCGAAATCTTTTCTTCAAAAAATAGAAGAATTTCGTATTTCTCGAAATATTTCGAAAGAGAAACTTCTAAACAAAGCTTTCGAAATTTTTACTGACAATGCTTTACATTGGTTTAGATTTCAAAAAGAACTAAATTCTAACTTAACTTGGGATGAAGTTACTAATCTTTTGATAAGAGACTTCGGTGAACCTGACTACGACTATAAACTACTAAATGCCATCAGGAATCGAACCCAAGGTGACAATGAATCCATTGTAATTTATGTCTCACTTATGTTCGGTATGTTCTCACGTCTTACCAAAAAACTTTCCGAGTCTGAGAAACTCGAAATTTTACTAAGGAACATAAGACCTTGTTATTCGATGTTCGTAGCCTTAAAAGATGTTGACTCTGTCGTTTCTTTGATCAATACCTGTCAAAGTTATGAGAAAATTCTAGATAGAGATAAAAACTTTAAGGAACCTGATAATGAAAATAATTCTTTTAGCTCAGAATTTAATTATAAATTACCTTCCCCTTCTACTTCTAATGCTAAACAATTCTTAAACAAAAATAATTTTCAGTCTCAGTTTCAAAAACATACTTACTTTAATAAAAATAACTCTCAGCCTCAATCGAAGCAATCTGTAAATACAATTAATAAGTCTGCTAGTGTATCTCCTAACCCTAATATCTATTGCGTACGCTGTCGTACCAATGGTCATTCTCTTAACGAATGTCCTCAACCTAGATTTTTAATATGTTTTAAATGTGGTACAAAAGATGTTAAAACTCCTGATTGCCCTAAATGCAATGCAGGCAAATCTTCAACTAATTCAAAAAACTAAAATGTGACTTGGATAATAAATTTAATCATAAAGATTGGAATGATTGGTTATTAACAATAAAAAACTTTTTCCTCTGTTATAGAACTTCTTCTGTTCTCTATGAGAATGAAAAGGATTCTAATCGTCCTTTTATCAATGTATCAATTGATAATGTTTCATTATCAGGACTTTTAGATAGTGGCAGTTCTTTAACTATTTTAGGAAAAAATTCACATCTTGAAATTCTGAAATTGGGTTTCTCGTTATCCAAGTCTAAGTCGGTTGTTGTGTCTACTGCTAATAATCATAAACTCAAATCTTTAGGTCACTTTGATCTTCCTATTACTTTTAATGGTCAAACTCACTTAATTAGAGCTTTCGTTTTCCCAGAAATAACTCCCTCACTAATCCTTGGGGTAGATTTTTGGAAAAAGTTTAACTTAGTACCTAACTTATTTTCTACAATATTTAATAATAATTGTCTTGCAATTTCAGACGATAAAAAAATTTTACCTTACGATAATCTTTCCAAATCTCAGAAGGATATCGCTGATGATATCATTAATCGTTTTAAAAGTATTTCTTTTGAAGAAAAGGGTGAGTTAGGTCGAACTAACCTAATTTGTCATAAAATCGATACTGGCGATAATCCTCCCATTAAACAACGCTCGTATAGACTTTCTCCTATAAAACAACATGCGCTAATCAACGAGGTTGATAAGATGCTTGAATGGAAAGTTATTGAAAAATGTGAGAGTCCTTGGTTATCTCCCGTTTTAATAACTCCTAAAAAGAATGGCGAATGGCGATTCTGCGTCGATAGCAGAAAACTTAATTCAATTACTCGAAAAGATGCTTATAGTCTCCCTTTAATCAATGAAATACTGGATCATTTGAAAAATGCTAAATACCTTTCTAGCATTGATATTGCTAAAGCTTTGGGAAATTCCCCTAAATCCTGCTGACAGAGATAAAACAGCATTTTATGTGCCTGGTAGAGGAATGTACAGATTTGTTGTCATGCCCTTCGGACTTACTAATGCTCCAGCTACTCAACAACGTCTTATGGATACGTTATTTACTCCTGAATTTGATAATAAAGTCTTTTGTTATCTTGATGATATCGTTATTATTAGCGAATCATTCGAGGAACATATATCGTTTCTAATCAAAGTATTTGAAAAACTATCTTATGCCGGTCTAACTATTAACTTTGAAAAGAGTGTATTCTTTAAAAACGAATTAAAATACTTAGGTTACGTGGTAAATGAACACGGTCTTTGTGCTGATCCTAAAAAATTGATTCTATTCTGGAATACCCTATTCCATCTTCTCGTAAAGAAGTTCGTCGATTTTTAGGAACATGTAGCTGGTTCCGTCGATTTATTCCTAATTTTAGCACTATTGCTGCTCCGCTTAATAAACTAAATAGTGGTGGTAAAAATGCTGCTAAATTTGTTTGGAACTCAGATGCTAATCAAGCTTTCCTTAAATTAAAAGAAGCTTTAGTAACTACACCAGTACTTTCTTGTCCTGATTTCAATCTCCCTTTTTCAGTGCACACTGATGCATCAAATTTTGGTATAGGAGCTATGCTTACTCAAATAAAAGAAGACAAAGAAGTTGTCATAGCTTATATGAGTAAATCTCTTAATAAAAATGAACAAAACTATTCTACTACAGAGAGAGAAACCCTTGCTGTTATCACTGCTCTCGAACATTGGCGTTGTTATTTAGACAATGGCAGACAATTTGTCATTTACACGGATCATGCTGCTCTAAAGTGGTTTCTAAATCTGTCAAATCCTTCTGGCAGACTTGCTCGATGGACTGTACGTCTATCTTCTTTTAACTTCATTCTAAAACATAAAAAAGGTAAAGAAAATGTAGTACCGGATTTGTTATCTCGTTCTAAAAATCTATCGGATAATAAAACTAACTTAAATGTTTCAGTTTTAACGGTGGAAGAACAGTATAATAAAGTTTTACAAGGCTGTCAAAACAATCCTGATAGTTTTCCAAACTATACTATTAAGGACAATAAGCTTTATCGTTTTTCTCGTTCCCTTCATACTATAACGGATGACTTCGTATGGAAAGAAGTTCCTCATCCTGGTGATAGAGAAAATCTGATTAAAAGTAATCATGGTTTGCCTGGTGAACCTCACCTTGGAATTTTTAAAACCTATAAAAAACTTTCTCTTTTATATTATTGGACAGGAATGTTCAAAGACATTGCTCAATTAATAAGTGAATGTGAGTCTTGTCTTGCTTATAAGCATCCTAATCATTCACCTTATGGTCCCATGGGTAAACCTAAAGTTTGCTCAAGACCCTTCCAATGTATTTCTCTTGATTTAATGGGTCCTCTTCCCATGACAAGAAAACGCAATCAACACATCCTAGTTGTGAATTGTTGTTTTTCTAAATATACTTTAATCTTTCCCCTTAAACGTGCTATCGCTAAAGATATTATCGAATGCCTAGAAAACTTTGTATTTCTTATACATGGTGTACCTCAAACTATTATTATGGACAATGGTTCTCAATTTCAATCTAGAGAATTCAAAAAACTTCTGGATAACTATAAAATACCTTTTATCTTTTATTCACCTCATTATTGCCCGCAAGTCAATCCCACTGAAAGGTATAACAGAACTATTGTTACGGCTTTAGCGTCTCTTGTAGGTGATGATCATAGATCCTGGGACATTTTTCTTCCAAAAATCCAATATGCTATGAACAGTACAGTTAATGCAGTTACGGGTTATTCCCCAGCATTTCTAGTTTTTGGCAGGGAAACTATCAGCTGTGGTTCTGTTTATACTCCTACGAATAACCTTGACGAATTTACTTTCTTACCTCGTGATATTTATGCTACTAATATAGGATTACTTGCGACAATTTTTGACAAAGTACAAGTAGCTCTATTTGACTCCCATACTAAAAATAGTGTTCGATATAATTTACGACATACTATAAAAGAATTTAATGTCGACGATTATGTTTGGCGTAAGAACTATGTGCTCAGTAATGCCGGTTCTTACTTTAGTGCCAAATTAGCACCTAAATTCGTTCGGTGTAAAGTTATACAAAAACTCTCTCCACTGGTATATATCCTTGAGGACGCTAGCGGTTCTCGTGCAAAATGGCACATAAAGGATATCAAGACTTAGAATTTATTTTAATTTTACTTTTACTTGACTAATGTATATACTTTATTTTTGTTTGTTCCCATCTTCAATTACTAGTTACATTTTTGGCATTTTCTCATTTCCTTTCATTTTCATTGCTATCATCGGCTCTTAAGCCTCTAAAGAACTAAACTAAAAATGTTCTTCTACATCTCTCTACACAATCTTGTGTTGAGTCTTTACCTTGCATTTCTATTGTGCACTACTCTCTTTACGCAAGTTGCTTTGCGTACTTATTTATCTATTTCTTCCTTTGAGCGGTTGACAACTCGTAAAATAAGCCCTTGTTATACATAAGAAATATATAAGAAGTACTATACTTACATACATTCATTCTTACTTGTAAATATTTTCATTATATCTTTATTACATTACTTTCTTACTGATGAGCGGCTGACTACTCATAAAATAAGCCTTCAGTCATATCATATTCATATATCATTCATCATCAATGGGATTTCAGCGTGAGCGGATTACAACTCCTTAAATAAGCCAACTGTTACGTAGTACTACTAGGCAGGTGCTTATCTTGGAGTAGGAGCCATTGACTGTGAGCCCTACCCCTAAGTTTGATCGATTTTAGTATGAAAGGTTTATTGTAATATGAAAGATTTGGTATGATAGGCTGGTATGAAAGTGTTGTCTATTAACCTTCAAAATTTTCACTTAGTGTAAAAATTTTCAGGGGTTTTGGGGGAAATGTAGTGTATTCATGTTTATTTTACTTTTATTCTTGTTTATTTTACTATTATGATTACTTATTTAGCTCAAAATGTTCTTTTTTACACTTTCTATTGTAAAATTTCTACGTTGCTAAGGAATATTTCTTTAAACTTACCGTTATATCTTCATTTTTGGTTGTTTTATAGTATATATGTTTTTCCAACATATTTAATGTACTTTTCTACACTTTTCGATGATCACTTCTTTAAATTTTATTAAAATTATTTATGTCTTTCCTTATTATAAACAATTTTGATTGTCAAGGATTGTGACAAGTCAGATTTTATTTTTCTAAAATTCTATAAATTTCTATGCGAACCTCTTCACAAATGTTCTAATTTCGTATTTTATTTGAAAATTATGAAGCAATACGAAATTCTAAATCGAGGCCTATATAAAGACACTGAATGTCAGTCCGGGTCAGTCTTGATCTTCTGAGAAACAGAACGGTACGAACTATAAAGGTCTTGTCTCGGGGCCTGCTGACCCCGGGACCCTGCAAGCCTTCGCGTCGTTAATCAATATCTAACACGAAGAAGTTGCTGTGACCTGTGGATTGAAGTCTGGAATAAAGGCACACACTATCGCCTGCCACCCCTGCTGTGCTGCTGTGACCTGTGGCCGAAGCCTGGATTAAAGGTACTCACTTTCGCCTGCCATCCCTACTGTACCGCCAGTACATCTTCAACCCTATTGTGCCGCCGGACAAACTTTACCCCCTGTCGGGATTTCCCCGACTATCCTGTCCGTGCCGTAACCGTAATTTTATTTGGAACTCTATCCGTGTCTGTGCCGTATCCGTGATTTCTTTGGAACTCTGTCCGTGCCCGTGTGGTGTATTTTTATATTTTAAATTGTATTTTTTTATTAATTTAAATTAAATATTAATTTCTCTTAAAAATCTGTTATTATTACATAACAGAGTAAGCGGGTTTCTTTGATTGATTCAAAGTGTTGCCAGGAAATGTTTTTTAGTAAAATATTATCGCGTAATTTTACTAGGGGGGACTTGAAATTTAATCAATGATATACTATATAAACAAGAGGCAGATATGTTATAGGCGCGCGCGCTGTGAAGACTCGAATACGACCCAATTGGAACGTCTTGTAATCAGTCTGCGCCAAGCGCCTCGTCGAGCGTACCGCGTCGTAAGTTCCTGTGTCCTTACCAAAATATATTAAAAATGCCATCGTGTGTGTTTCGAAAGTGTACCAATTATGATTCTAAAGTTAACAAAGTACAAGGGATCTCTTATCACATGTGAGTATGCAAAAATAGTTTGATTGTTTAGTATATTTCAATTATTTTTCACTCACTGACGCCATGTTCAGACAAAGAAAGAGAGATTCTAGTTTTGACGTGAGTGAGAGCGACAAGGATGCGTGCGCTGCGGACATAGATTAGTTAGTGCAGAATCGAATACTGATGGTGACTTCAATGCCTAAAATTAATGTTCAGTTGTTTTTTATTATTGTTCGTTATTATAATAGCTATCTAATGTGTGTAATGGACTAATTTAATAAACATTAAAATAGTTTCACTGAATTCGAATTTCTACTATTATAATACATTATACTGATAATTGAGGATTACTATTGTTTTTCTTTTTATCAATTAGGTTTCCGAGTTTTTTCCGACACTGAATTGTTAAATATTTCAATATATATGATTTACTTTTATAAGATGTTTTATTTCTTACCCATGTACTTTCTTTTCAAATAAGTGTCCTCTCTACAACAAAAAATGTTACTCTATCCATAAGAAACATTTGACGAGGAATCATTGAAAACTATTGCTATCTCTTTCATTCGCATGCTCTTTTATATCTTTTGTCTTACTTATCAGTAAAACTTGTCGATTGTGTGTAGTTTTGGATTGCTCGGAACAGACCTAAAACGCAAATTACTATGAACGTAACATATCTGTATTATAATATATCATTGCATTTAATACTTTGTTCAACCAGCAGTACCAGAAAAAAGTCCTGGTTGCGAAACATCCGACTTGACTGTACATTATCAAATGTATGTACCTATAAAGATAATGAATAGCCCCTCTGGCATGTTAGGCGACCAAAAGACTGTTTCATGAATTTCTTTCGGCATTTCTTCTCAGCAGTGGTCGTTCCGAAATGCTGGTAGTTTGTAGCTTTGAGACATGATACAATATGATTAGGTATATAATTAGTTTTTGACGTGAAAAGTCAAGTTTCAATAAAGAATTTCTGATTCCGAGAATGGACTGGGATAGCGAATGCTGAGCTGTTCCGCAGAGCTAAGGACAAGAAGGAATTGAGAATGTTAATCAAGAAAGACAGTTGTAGAGAAACCTGAACCCCCCCCCCCCCCCCTAGCTCACCGACCCCTATTTCAAAGGGGTCAAGATTCTTTGCAGCTGACTGTACATTATCGATGCTTTGCATTTATATTTTCGTTGAATTGTATTGAAAGATATTTCATAGCAAATTTTTATTATTCACTCGATCAAAAAAATATTTTTTACCTATGTTATTACAATAAAAAAATATTTAGCTATACCGAAATTCTATTGAATATAGCTGGTAGAAGTCGTTTTAAGAAAACAATAACATAAAGGGAATTGCTCTGAATAAAACTACAATCACAAATGAATTCTCAAGAATCTCGAATCATAAAAAGAAACAATTTTCTTTATTTTAATTTATCCTGCATGAAACAGCGTTTATTTTTGCAGCTCCATTTAAAATTAGTGTAGCTTTCATTATAACAATAGAGTCAGGTCCACAAAAGTCTAAGTTCTAACTAATTACTTTTGTGTTTAGGAAACTGTTATTGTGTGTGTTTAAAAATATTTTTAGAATGTTTGGATGTATTTTATACGGTATGACTAGAATTATACCTAAAATAGCTCGCAGTGTACTTTTATTACGAACTTTCCACATGAGCGTAACCCTGGGTGCAGCTAGTAAATCATATATCATTAAAACATAGTGATTATTACATTACAGTTTACTATAAATTCTTCATCAAACTAAAAGCCATAATGTATCCGCTCTACAGACAATAGTTACTCTATGACCCGCCATTTTGCGAGCAGCCATTTTATGCTGTGCGGAAACATGTAATGGCGGTGCGACCTTTGTGTTTTAGTTGTCTTTATGCCTATGTTAATAGCTCTGGATGCCGTAAATGGGCCGAGAGACTTGCTTTATTTATATGTGTAGTTTGTAGTTTTGTACCAGTGCTGATAGTTCATATTGTTTTTATTTTATTTTTAACAAGACTAACCAAAAATGGAGTGTTATGTTTTAAGGGTATGTATATAAGTTTCTTTATTCCAAATCCTGAACGGCTTAAAAGATTTTGATGACATAAGTATTTTTAAATTCCTTGCATTCCTCCGAGTGACATAGGCTATGTGAGTTGTTAGTCGTGTTTTTTGTTTTCTATTATTGTTGATTTAATAGACATGTGGCGTCAAATATATAAATCGGTCATGATTTGTGTCTAGCAGTGGACTCTTCGTGACTAAGATGACGATAATAATATCAGTGTCTTACTTTTTCCACATCTAAATATTCGCCTTATTCTCTAGTCCAACCCAAGCTTCAATATAAAAAAATATCAAAATTTACCCTCCATGCACTTTTCATCTCTAGAGTAGAAAATTTGCATAAAAATAAATATGTTTTAACCATTACGTATCTTGACGAGATACGCTATATTGCCTCTTCCTTTTACAAGGGCCATATACCAGTTTTATGATCCGCCATTTTGTAATTTGTGCGAGATATCCTATGGAACTTCCGGTTTAATCAAGTTAGGTACTTACTGTGAAAGGCATTTGGTGATACAATATTGTTTTACTAGGTATCTAGGTACCTACTTAAAAAATTTAACTTTTGGTTGACATTTATTCAAAAAAAGATTGTTCGGTATTTTATAACCTACTTTGGATTTTAATTGTCTGTCTTTTAACAATAAACCTATAATCCTTTATTTTTAAACTCTACTTCATTAGTTTATTTTTTTAAGTGCGCTGTTTATATGTAATTGTTATAACCCCACCCGATGGAAAGCAATCACCGTAGCCTATGGACGGCAGCAATACAAGTGGTGTCATGCGCTCTTAGCCAATCCTAAAAAAATTTTCATATCCCTTTTATCTCCATTAATAAGAACTCCATTATATTTTTATCTCATCAAAAACGTAGGTAATGTAAAATCGGAGCTAACTTACTTCTTACTTACTTCCTTCGAGGACATTTTACCCCATTTAGGCCTCAAAATCGGGTACTTTACTACTTTCTGCATGAGAAGACTGGAGTATTATCTCCATTCAAGTAATATGCGCCTTATTTATTTATTTAATAGCATACAAAACAGATTACAATTTTTGCTGAAAAACGAATTGAAATCTGAAAGTTCTGTGTAGAAAATTCTACAATTTTACTTGTTGTTCAAAAGACATAATAATCAGAAGATACACAAACAGGTTAGTTGTGATAGCACATAAACCCGTCAGTAATATGCATATAACATCAAACAAATCTATAGTATGATAATAAGTTATGCATAATAATGTTACGTGAACAATAGAGGCATACATACATTAGAACAATTGTCTGGAACCGTCTTACAGTCAAAAGCTAGATTGCCAAAAGACATTACAAACTTTAGTAATATCTGAGACGCTACTTGGTTTCATTTATAACCCCAAAACGAGAGAAAAAACCAAAGACGGAGCGAAGCAAAAATTAATATATGTGTAAGTACTTATTTGATTTAATTTCAGGACTTAGATTTCAAAAAGATGAAGCATGCATTTAAACGTAGGCTGTAACATATATTTAAAAATTTATATTACAATGCAATGATTTCTTTTAATGATATTTGTAAAAATTTGACAAACAAACGAATATTAAAACAGAAGTTACTAGGATACACAGTACCTACGTAGTTGTAATTAATGATTTTATTATTTATTTTAAAGTAATTTTACTAAATTTATTTGAAATTAATTTTATTTTAAATTAACTTTAGTAAATTTAATGTAAATTATAGATTTTAAACCATGAGCATTTCCTACTGTACGATTATGCACAAAGAAAAAAGACTGCGTAAGTACTTTTAACCTTTAACTAGTGACGTGACAAATTTATAACACTACAAGGGACGTGACGTCTCACGGGCTACTACTTTCAAAGTTAATTATTGTCATAAAATATAATATGGACGTTTCAAAATTATATTGATATTTAACCATTGGTATGTAATAAAAGACATACAAGTAAATTCAATTAGATTTTAATTAAAATTACTTAAAAAAACGGTAATTAACACTGACTGGTACTTTTCAGCCTTATTTGATACGAGATCTTAATTTTAGCTTTTTTATAGACCTTACATAAAACACATGAGAAATTTAACACTTTTTTATAAAAATCTAATCTAGAAAGAAACAAAAGAAACAAAAAAAATTTTCTGAAAACTAAAAATAAAAATTTTGACAACTGCTCAATTTGGTATAAATCACTCGCGATTTTTGCACAAGGGGCGAGAACATTGCAAGCCACCGGGATTGGAACACTCGACACACGTGTATACTGTAATTCTGTATAGTTTAGGTGGACAAACCCTTTTGATTTTAGAAAATCTCCTCTATCAATAACCTTGGGTTGATGCATATCATCACTACATAGTATAAAACAAAGTCGCTTTCTCTGTCCCTATGTCCCTTTGTATGCTTAAATCTTTGAAACTACGCAACGGATTTTGATGCGGTTTTTTTTAATAGATAGAGTGATTCAAGAGGAAGGTTTATATCCCGTGCGAAGCCGGGGCGGGTCGCTAGTATAGTATATATAAGCGTTCATGCCGCTCAAATCGACAATGCGATAGAACAAAACTATTGGCCCCCTTTTCGTTCGGCGGCTGCTGGAATAATTGGAGCATTTTTTATCAGCTCCGTCTAAATAATAATTTCAGGCTTTTTAGTGTATTTATCAACCTCGTTGTTGTGATGCATTGAGCATCACATATGAGCAGATAGTTTTTTGATTCGTAAAACCAAACAACGCAGACTGGACTTCTCTATTTTTTGTGGTTGAAATTAGTTAGGTATTTCGCGTTATTTTTTTTTCATAAAACCCACATATCTACATAAGTAAGCTTCCATTTTGCCAACTATTGCAAAAACTATTTGTATGACAACTGGGGACATGTAGCCTGACAAGCTACGCTCGATTTGTATGGCAACTAGGGACATGTAGCCTGACAGGCTACGCTCGATTTTGTTATTGTTATAAATCACGTGTAATGCAACCGATGACAAGTCCACCTCCTTCCAAGGTCGTTTTAGCACTAAAACAAAAGGTACTAAGAAGCGGGGTCTCGGCAAGCGGGGGGAAGTGACCAATTCCGAAAATTTGTAAAACACGTGACGCCTGTGAGACTCCACGTCACTAGTTAAAGGTTAATATCAAACTTAAAAAAAAATATTATGTTTACTATGTAGTAACATAGTTAATAAATTTGATCATTTCCAAGTTCATCCTTGTGACAGCTCAATTGACATATTGATTTATGTGTGAAATGTATCTGGCAAATGACAAAAACTCTCCATTGACATTAACAAGGTAGTGAGTTGCGCGTTTTAAATACGAGTACTTATTTCACATAATGACATCGACAAGTTCTTAATTCGGAAGTGACATGATAGCTTAGAGTGTTTCGCGTTACACTGCCTTTATTTTTTATTTGGTCTTAGTTTATTACCGAGTGAGATCACGAAAATGTAACATTATCGTACAGGATATTACGTACCGGGATTCAAATAAACTTCCATAATGTATGTGCTATAAATGTAGATTTTGTTTATGGTTCCACATAAAAGGTCACTAGCATTTGCCCACGTAACTGTCACATCGTAATACCCATTCAAACTTACAAACAAGTACAATATTAATGTTCTTAGTAAAATAATATAGTGAAGCAGAAGGCCTTCTTATTTTTTTTTATCTAGATAAAAAAATCTAAATAGTTAAATAAATAGCTAGCTATTTATGTCCCACTGCTGGGCAAAAGTCTCCCCTAATTCCCTCGACTTTCCACACGGACAGACGGACAATAAAGTGATCTTATAAGGATTCCGTTTTTGCCTTTTGAGGTACGTAACCCTAAAAAAATCATATACAACTACAGTTATTCCTCTGAATGTCAGCGTTTTAAGGCCAGGTCCAACCCCACATTCGAAATAATTGTAATTTTTCACGAAGAAATTTACCTAATTAGAGTTTAATAACGAAGTGGAAAAATAATACAGGATATAGATTATCATCTCAATTAAGGTTTCAACCGTGTACTTTTTAATAAAAATACATATTTTCGGCTTAATTAATTCATAAAGGCACCGAAAATTTAGAAAATATTTCATCTTTCAAGTCATGAAACTTAAAATTTTCAGCGATAACATATATATATTTTTATATAATTAGTTTATATATATGCTATATTAAAGTCTTAACTGAGCACTTTTGTTTTAAAACTAATATTTTTAATGATATTTGAGAAAGAGTTGCTAAATCGGTACAAAATCTGTTCGATCCTGCCAACGAAAGTAGAACATTGTGTTGTGCAAAAAAATATCTTATTGCAACGCTCACACGGCGCGATTAAGCGCATATGAATTTTTTTTTTGCAGCTCAGGTCGGACCTGGTCTTAAGTCATAAACTTGAAATGTCAAAGTTGTAGAGTTAGTCCATCGGACTTGTATGTCTACGCGTCTAGACACGGCAGCACTCAGTCTACGCATTAAGGAACATCCTTTTGGGTGGTATACACACCACTTTTCTCGTTTTTGAATCGCTACGTTACCAGTGAATTCGTTATTTTGCCTTACTTGTAATGTAACTCTTAGCATTATAAGTTAACTCTGTCTGTGAATTCATAATGAAGACAATCTAAAAAGTCTTATAAAACAATTCTTATAATTATTAGCTGTTGATTATTGCCTATTTTGTCTGTCCAGAACATAGGCTGTATATACCGATAGGATATAGTCAGTCTATGGTCCAGAAGAGGATTCGCTATTTATAAGTATGAACAATTCTTCGCTATCCCAATCTAGCAAAGTGTTTCGGCAAGTAATCCCTACAGATATTTATGTTATGGAAGTACAGACAAACATAACAAACAGTTATAAGTGAATTGAGTTCCTGTTTCGGAACTGGAAAACAAAAATGACGTTGCCTTTGATCCTTTCGTCTGTCACAGTCTATTATGGTGGAAAACATATCAGCCAAACCAAAGAAAAAATTCTGGCCAAACCTCAGTGAATTCTACCTTCTTTTCGAGTTTTTCTTTATAGAAAACACTGGTATTAGATATTTTTCTAGTCGCTTGAAGGCATCAGATATTATCTATTAGTGTGTTGATTTCCTAATGATACTTTTCTTTACTAAAAAGCCTAATCCTACCCTTCTGAACAAACTTACGTCTATTATATCTAAAATTGCTTGTATATAGAGATACTAATAGTGGGTATTCGGAATAAAAATTACTCTATGTGCTATTCCCGGTATTTTTCTACCCGTATACCAAATTTCATCGAAATCCGTCCAGTAGATTTTGCGTGATTGAGTAACAAACATCCTCATAAACTCATCAAAACTTTCGCATTTATACTATTAGTTGGATACAAAGATTTTTTAGATAAATCGAATCTAAGGCAGGGGACCTAAACCTAATTACTGGAACTGAGGTAAAAAAGGAATCAAGAATAAGAAAAGATGAAAAAGTTTCAGGGCGTAGCTAAAAAACTGAAAATCCTACAAAAAATAAGGTATTGACATAAAGAATGATTTTTTTGTCAGCATTTTGCACCTACTCCGCGCAATCACGTTTTATCAAAGAAAATCCCAGCAAACAATAAATCTAAAACTAAGACGATTCACCTTGCCATTTTATTTTCGTGTAGAGTGTTTGCCTATGTCCTTTATGTCACGAACTTGTTTATCAAAGACTCAGGACAAAAAGGGAAATGCGATTATGATGGGCCGATCCTTTTGTGGCTCTTTTTAACATCGAATGTATAGCTTATAAATAAAATATTATTGAAAAACAAATACATTTTAGTAACATTAAAGAAAATGCTATTTTATTGAATATCGCTTTAGGTAAAGAAATACCATAAATAATATCAAAGATCTTTCTCTCCTCTTTTAAAGAAAAAAACTCCTGCTATGCAAAGCAGCTTATGAAAGGAAAAAATCTAGATTTTTAATTCTTTCTTTAGAGATTAGCGATTACAAAGGAGCAAAAAAAGTCGTCAAGAATGTCGTTAAGATATATTTTTTAACAAAAGTAAAAAAATATAATTCTTGGTAGCTAAACCAAGTTATAAATGATTAAAATAAAAGCCTTGCTTTTCGTAAAGAAAAAACCGGCCATGTTCCGCCGGCCAAAGCTCGCAACGGGAAGTATACCCCATTTTTGATTGCTGTCTGAAATCGCAAAATATGCAAAAATTCGCAACATTTACGGTAATATCTCTTGATCGCATTGACGTTTTGATTATTTTTTGCTGAAAGAGATCGTAGATCAGAGTTTTCGATATTAATTTCAACTTGATGCCTTTAACCGTTCCTGAGAAAAAAAAGTTTGACAGACAGACGGACAACAAAGTGATCATATAAGGGTTCCGATTTTGCCTTTTGAAGTACGGAACCCTAAAAAATTGTATTTAAAAAAGTCGGGATAACCTACAAAGACGTAAAACGGAATACCATAGCGTCCATCAGGCTGAATTTAGTATACATTTCTCTTACATACAATCTACAGACATCAACCTATCATATTCCATTGCAAATTCGCCTTTATCTTCATAGAATTAAGGTCCTTGCAGGGCGACGTAACATGCAGCTGACTATACGGACAGACAGACCCGCACTTTTTGCAATGGGTGGGGAAAAACTCCCATGTCACTTGTATATAGCGTTTCGATGAAGGGCGGATGAAAATGGTCAAGCGTATGTTGCATTACGGGTAGGGTTCTATGGTTACATTGGTTTCAGAATTTTAGATTTTCTCTCTTTCTAACAAGGTTGTCAAATCGTATAAACACATCTGATGTTTCCAGAGTGCAGATTTCCTCACGATGTTTTCTTCAGAAGAGGTAGAGCGGTATACAAAGTGCTCGATAAGATTTAAAATTACAGTACGTAAATGAGATTGATCTACAACGGGATTTTGAGTTTAGAGCCTGCGCCTTTTAGACGCAATTCGAGCGTCCAGCCTACTAGTACTATTGATGGTACAAGTGATACTAATTTAAAATTAGTACTATCTAAGTACTAGTAGTGTCACTACTTGATTTGATAGCACTGGTGGCTGAGTGGTAGGGCGCCCGCCTATGGATACAAAATCCCAGGTTCGAATCCTACCCGGGCTACATGAGTTTGTATACCAATCTGACTCATGTTAGTATTCATCGACTACCACTTTCTTCCGGTGAAGAAAAACATCGTGAGGAAACCTGCCCTCTGGTTGATGATTATCAGCTAGTGTGTGAAATGGAGAAGGCAATGGCAAACCACTCCATTAAAATTGCCATGAGAATCGTTGTGTGTGTTTCATTCCATATAATGACCACGACCCTCAGTCATGAGGAAATACGACTAAAGAGAGAGAATGTCACTACTCGTCACTACCATTAACGAAAGAACCCTAAAAAATAATTCGAGATAAAAAGTTTCTAAGGGTGTACGCCTGTCTGATTCCAACTTATCTTTTACGACGACGATTATACCCTTAATGACTGCATATGACAGAGAGCGGAATTTGCGCCAACTTCCACGGAGTTCCGCCATCTTGAATTCTGTCGAGAACTTCAATTTTTATGGAGGTGACTTTGTTTTTTAATAATTAAATACGTAAGCCGGCCAAGTAAAGTGCCAGTTGGACTAAATCGCTAGTTGAATCGGTCAGAAAAAGAAACGTCATAGAATGGTTGTTTTTTGCTGTATACTATTTCTCAGCGCAGAGGTATCAAATTAAAATTTATATAACCAAGCATGTGGCTTGGGCCTACCCACAGTCTCTCTTTCATCTGAGCATTTTCCCGGTTGCATCCTCAGCGTACGCGTCGGAGTCCATACTATTTCTTCTCCACTTCACACGACTTTCGGCATCTTTAGTTATGCCATGGGTCTACAGTATTTACCAGCTAGAAACCTTTATATGTGTCCACGTAATTAAAAGATATGACTGAAAATGTTCCATATTCCTAAATTGTGTAGTGTCCAAACGGTATAAGTAATGCAAATGGATGGAACCGAAAGAAATAGTTAGTAAGCGACAAAGCATGTTTATTTCGTTAACAGTGGTATGTAATACGTATTTTAAGTTATATATTTACGTGTTCTTCTGTATTTTGTCTGACTTTATACTTTTGCTTAACGCTACTCTTTCTATTCCATTTTATTCCTTTCAAATACTTATTATACTGGAATAAATCCTTTTCTAGGATAAGTCCACCATTGTACGCCTCTCCTTTAGTTTCGCTATCTTTTGTACTTTTATTACGTGTACATGCAATAAAGAATTTAAAAACAATCAAACAAACTGTGTCTGTTCTAGTTTTTATTTTCCAACGAACAAAACTAAACGTACGGAACGTTCTGACGTTTGGTTGATACAAAACGCCCATAACTAAACGTGCATGTCGTGCATTGATATGACGTCATGCGTAGAAAATGGACTTTCCCAAAAAGTTTGAACTGTAATAAATTAGCTCAGGAGAATAAACTCGTGCTGAAAAGTTGCAAAATGTGTTTAATTATATGTATTCTATCATAAAATTACATATTTTTAACAATGCTCATACCTTAGCCAGTCCCCTATTATGACAATATATATATTACTAGCTTTTGCCTGCGGCTTCGCCCGCGTGAATTTCTCTTCCTACGGGAACAGTGCTTTTTCCCGGGATGAAAGGTACCCTTTGTCCTTCTCGGTACTTCTATGTGCATGCAAAATTTCAGGAAGATTGGTTCAGTAGATAAAGCGTGAAGAGGTAACAAACAAACAAACAAACCAACAAACAAACTCACTTTCGCATTTATAATATTAGTTAGAATTAGGATATTGTCGCACCGCTCACACACTGCAAGTCGCCACGATGTCGTAGCGACTTTGAATACAAGATTTAATTACGCCACTGTTCGTTCCGTGATGAGGTGAAGTTCAATTCCTATACGTACTATATTTTGTAATGAAAGGATAATCCAGGGCTGGTTATTAATGCATTTTCTTAATTGGGGTTCGCTACGTGTTGTTTTGAGATCGTGATGTGGAAATTAATTTCGTTTAAATTATTACTTAATTATATTTTAGGTCAAATTGATAACGTAATTAGCGAGTTGTTGAATTGAAAGTATTTAAAGAACCAATATAAATTGAACAGCCTTATTAAGCTCTTATGTTATTTAAAATACTTATTTTAATCAATCCATCTAATCGAATGAAATATGTACAAACGTATGCATACAGCAATGCGTAATTGAAATTTTAAATCATAACCAAGAACTTTTGAAGTGGACGGAATAATTCGAAGAGGTCACAGTATTTCATAACAATCAATTAATAATATTGGTATGTATCTCGCACAGAGATTAAGCATTGCTATTCAACGTGGCAATGCTACCAGCCTTCTGGGCACTTTACCTCAGGGCAACGAACTGTCGGGGCTGGCATTTATGTAAATATATTTAAGTTTAGTTTTAGTTTTTTTTTTATTTGCCTCGCAGACTGTTACCTACCTACATTTCTTTGATTTAAAAACTAATTTGAAACGAGTTATTTTAGAATCCAAATTCATCTACATAATTTTGTTCCGAACATTTTAACTGTCGAAATTTCTGTGGGAAACCACTTATTATTCTCCATCTTATTGAATTATGTTGTCAAAACTTTTGTTATGAAAATAGAGAGTATTCTCAAAGTGTTTTCTTTAGAAAGTACATTTTATAAGCTAGCAAACTGTAACATAAATAGGTTATGAAAAAAAAAATACAAAAAAAAATACAAAATTATACACAACTTAGTTAGCAGCTGCCTACTCTAAAAGCTGTGCCTAAAAGTGTTTATAGTTTTGTAATGTACAAACTAGACCCTCTTTTTTAATAGGCAAACGTAGATGCTTCCATGCTTGTCTGGGAGCGAAGAAAAAACATAGAATGTGCCAGCTGCTTCTCTTCCCGCGCAGATTGTAAAGGTCAATCGAGGGAACGGGCTTTAAACTGGGGATTCATCCACTCATAGGCGATGGGCTAACAACCTGTCAGTATACCTGAATCTCCATTCCATCAGAGAGCCCATTATTCAGCTAAGCGTGGCCTTCGAGTCTCACGACCCTTGGCTCTGTCGGGGTAGACAGAGCCAAGGATCGTGAGACTCGAAGGCCACAGTAAGAGATAAAGACGTGATTCTATGTATGTATGTATGTAAACGTAGATGCAACACGAACTTTTTACACCTTCTCGGCAATGTTATGAACTAGCATTCACCCACGGCTTCACCCACGTGAATTTCCCACGGGAACAGTGCTTTTTACTGGGATGAAAGGTACCCTATGTCCTGTTCCGTATTTCTAACTATGTGTATCCGAAATTTCAGTGCTTTCCAGTTCAGTAGCTATTTAGCTAAGCGTGGCCTTCCGAGTCTAACGACTCTTGACTCTGTCTACCCCGTAAGGGATAAAGACGTGATTCCATATATGTATGGTTCAGTAGATAAAGCTTGAAGATGTAACAAACAAACAAACTCACTTTCGCCTTTATAATATTAGTTAGGATAGGATGCGAAAGTGAGTTTGTTTGTTACCTCTTCCCCTTACCTCATCCCGGGAAAAAGCACTGTTCCCGTGGGAAATTTACGCGGGCGAAGCCGCGGGCAAAAGCTAGTTTATAATATTAGTTGGAATTTGCCATCGCCTACTTCATTTTCATACCATTAACTAGAGAAAGTTTCCTCACGACGTTTTTGTAATATTTTTAAGTAACCACTTTTTTAAATCGCATTTTCGTCTTAGTTGAAGTAAATTGATATAACCTACATAAAAAAGGTGTTAGGGTATGACAGAGACGAACGATTGGAAATCACATTTTGAATTCGGATCTGAACAAACAGAATCGCAGGTGGAATCAATCCTCTAATAAATCTTGCAACACCCCGCGTGTGGTGAATGTGTTCTCCCTTGCTCTACTTTTGGTCACCTTTAATTTACTTAAGAATGCCTATATTACTTATAAATGACGTATGTTATTCGTATATTTACACCAAAAAAGGCGTTCTTAACAGAACATGATTGTGAAATTTAAAAAAAAAAAACAAAAAATAAAAAAAAAACTTTATTTTCAGGCGAAAAACCCGCGTAAATATTTGATCTTAATAATCTAACTAAAGGAACGCAGGCTATGATCAAAACAATAGACATAGGTAGTTCATATTACATTTTAGTCTTACCCAGCATCAAAAATAACAGGAAAACTCCCAAAACACAGGACCAAGAATGAAAGAAAGGGAGAGAAACTCAAAGAATTAGCTACTGTTGTCTGTCCATAAATCGTAAAAAGATGAAGCGAATTAACAAAAACAGAATTACTGATTAGTCAATAAATTTACCGCTTATTTGCATTAAAAAAGGGGCACACTGGCCCAAAAGGAAATAAAAAGTAGGAATTGAGGACTGGAAACTCAATTTGGTGAAAAAAGCTTATCGAAAACCACGAAATAGGAGCGAATAAAATGAAATTAAATGGACGCCAATTTGCACCGTGTTACCTAAAAGGGTGCTAATATATCTTCTTTGGCTGTCTTCGGCGAATGTACTTTTGTTTGCGATGGACTTATATTAACTTAATGTTATCGTGTGTGAATAAGATCCTACTAATAATATAGATACGAAAGTTTGGACGTTAGTTTTTGAGTATATTTGTAAACTGAATCACGTTAAATATTACTATAAAAAATACTTTGTTGAGGCTTGGAGAATTTGATAAGATTCCTTAGTCCGTAAAAGTGCGCAAAATACAAAATTGAACATGCAACCATTTTTACCCAGATAGGTAGATATTTATGACCGATTGTATGAAATAAAAAAAATGCACGATTTTTAAATCACTTACCATATTCATAAAATTGCTGTTCAGAACCTGAAAGAAGAAAGATATAAGTATCAAAAACACAGATATTAAAAAAAGATAAGGGGCACATAGCTCGTAGAACAGATAGCCGTTGGGGCAGAAAAGTTCTCGAGTGGCGACCACGAACCGGAAACCCAGTGGACGTCTTTCGGCTGAGAGAGAGAGATTATATAAAAAAAAGCTTAATCAGTAGGTATAGGTATCTATATATATATCCTAACTAATATTAAAAATGCGAAAGTGAGTTTGTTTGTTACCTCTTTACGCTTTATCTAGGTACTTTTCATCCCGGGAAAAAGCACTGAAATTCGCACCGACGAAGCCGCGGACAAAAGCTAGTATTTAATAAAATCTACAAACATTAGATAAATATTCAGCAAATATACAAGAAAATCTTCATGATAGCGACTCCAGCCAGTCTAATCCTTTAGGGATCATTTATCAGGGTTTCCCGCAAAAGAACCGACAATGATTTAGTACAACAGAAAATGTACGCTTTCGCTTTTTCCATACATTGCAGTTACAAGATGGAATAGCATTTAGGGACAGTTTTCTTTCAATTTCTTTATATTAGTATCATATCTATCCCTTAATTCTGAAATTCTTTGGGCACGTCACCTGTAAAGATAACGCTATAGAACGTTTGGTAATCCAGCGTCGTATTAAAGGCGAGCGGTCACGCGGTCGATTTCCAACCAGATGACTCGATCTCATCAGAAGTGCAACTCAGTGTCCGGCAGCAGAATGCTCCAAAAAAGATACCGACAGAATAAATGGAAAGCCATCGCAAGGGCAGCGGCCAAGTCCGAGAAGACCGATCCATAATCACGACCACTCTATCAAGAGTGAATGATAAAGAAGAAGATTTCTTATCTAGATAGAACGGAGGCATCTGTCCCTGTGGCCGAGTCGTTTAATTGTTCGTCTTATAAACCACAGAGTACGGGTTTAATTCATACCTACCTAAGTGTACTGTTGTTTTAAGTTTATTTTTCATGTTCACAGATGGATAACCACCCAGGTTAAAATCAGAGATTGGGTTAAAACCCAGTTATCACCTATTTCAGTCCCCGGGTGGTTACCCATCTGTGAACATAAAAAATAAACTGATGAATGACGCCGAAATAAACGGACGTATGAACATATTTATTTGTTTTCTGGCAAATAAACATTCTGATTTCTGAACCAATCTTCCTGATATTTTGCGTACATATAGTTTTTTTTTTTTTTTTATATTTAAGCCATTAACCTCCCTGTGGGGGGGGAGAAGTATAGTTAGAAGTACTGAGAAGGACATAGGGAACACATAGGACATTCATTTTGGAAAAAAGCACTGTTATCGTAGGAAACTCACGCGGGCGAAGCCGCGGGAAAATACTAGTAAGTAACAGTACTAACGTACCTACTGATATCACAAAAAAAATCAGCTGTAACATTTTGGACGAATATGTATTGTAAAATAATGAAAAAGCTGACTTATGTTAAGTTTTCAGAGTCAGTCCCATACAAAAAGTTGCCTAAATTCATGATTATTTTTACCAGTAGAGAAGATGACGATGTATTTAGATTTCACCCTGTAGAAAATGCTGTAAACAAACATGTGGATTTAATTAATCGTGAAATAGTCTTCAAACATTTATTTATCGGATGAGGGTCGCTCCTGATTAATAGATTGTCAATCAATCCGCGTCGGCAACTTGAAACTGTAATTAGAAGGGAAAAACTCACAGAATTTTTAAAGGCCAAAATAGAAAGGCATATAGTCTTTTAGTGAACATAACTGTCACTTTCACGCGAAGTGAAAAACAAGTGTATGTGTAACTAGCATAGGCTAGGAACTTTTTTCCCGTGGGAATTCCGGGAAATCCTCTCTTAGTGCTCCACTACACTACCTAAAGTATGGTATGTAGGTTATATCAATCAGATTTCTCGCCCAGTAGTTTTGGCTGTGAGTATTCATGATTAGGTATGATAATTGATTTTTTGTGTAGATTTCTTCGGAAACCTACACATAATCTAAAGGAACACATTAGGGCTAGCTCTGTGTGATTTATACTAAAAATATTATTTCACAAAAATACGTTTAATGTAGGTACCTAAATTGTTAAGAGCCTTTCCGGCGAGCAGGAAAAAGTTATACAACTTTCAACTTTATACAAAGAAGAATCAAAGTCAAAAATCATCTTTTATTGTCATCAGCAAACAACAAACCCTACAAAATAGACGAAATCTTTGTTTCTTAACCACGCCGCTTCAGGCACTCTCCAGATATTTATTTAAATTGTATTCATGAGTTTGCTTTGATCAATGAATGCTTTAGAAAATATTCAAATTTGAGTTTCTTTGAATGTTGGAACCTAAGTGTAATTACCAACGTCGTGTTATAATGCAGTATTGTTATCTTTTGAATTGATTTCCGTTGTTGCCGCTATCTAGCGATAGCCGTATTACCCACTTATAAAATGAAGAGCAAACCAGTATGCAGTATGTTTACTATTAGTTACTTTTAAGGTTTAAATGGTTTCGTCATCAAACGAAAGCACAGGGCGGGCGCTTCATAAATATACCTACTACTACTACAAATGAAACTGTATATCCGTGAACACGTCAGTAACACGTCAATGTGTGCGTTTTAATAGTCATAGCGTCAATAATAAGGGTGCCATATTGCGGGAGGGGCAGGGAGTTTCCTTTCTGTACGTAGTACTTATATTAATTTTGTGACGAAAGCTAAATAAAATTTCCTACCAACAAGAACAATGGATGTCACAATATTTAATGTATTGGAAAAATCTGCAAAAGAAACATCAATTTACGGTCCAAATCACGCTAACAAAGGTGAAGATAATGTAAATATTACAGAAATCAAGATAACATATCCCTGGATGAAATGTGTCAATGCGTCAAAAAATTTGAGAGAGACGTATAACATCATGGAAGTAATAAGTATTTTGTACAACAAAGTACTTATTACTTCCATGTATATAACATTTAGATTGCTTCTCTCTCCTCTCTATTTGAAGTTGAATGAATGATTGGAAATGTTTATATACATACATAAATCTAAAATGCTTCCATGCTGGTCTGGGAGCGAAGAAAAAACATTGAATGTACCAGCTGCTGCTCTTTCCGCGCAGATTGTAAAAGTCAATCGAGAGAAAGAACTTTAAACTGGGGATTCCTTCACTCATAGGCGATGTGCTAGCAACCTGTCACTATACCTGAATCTCCATTCCACCAGAGAGCCCACTATTCAGCTAAGCGTGGCCTTCGAGTTTCACGACTCTTGGCTCTGTCTACCCCGTTAGGGATAAAGACGTGATTCTATGTATGTATGATTTAGAATAACTAACTAACAAATAGAAACAGATACCTACAGAAAGTGCGCGCTGCACCAATTCAAAAGAGCATATCCTAACAATGTTATAAACGTGAAAGTTTTTCACTCTTTCAAGCAAATACTTGACAGATTTCGATTAAATTTGGTCCAAAGGTAGAATGAAACCTGGAATCACTGATAGAGTACTTTTTATACTTATTTAGCACATTAATAACGCCGAATTATATTTCGAATACTTCTGCGCTTCGTCTTTCTAATCAACGCAAGGGAACAGGATAATCAAACATGATTTGATTACAAAACATTTAGGGCACAGAAGTGAGACGATGAAATATTCCTTGCATCAATCGCATCTTGCCTTAATCACAGTATACATAATAGTACCCATATACTTCTATAAGACGATGGAGTAGAAATTTCCTAGCCTTCGAAGCACCTGTATGGATGACATAATGGTCTCTATAAAGGTGATCTGGTTGGTTGATCTACCTGGATTACGATTTTAATATGAGTACACGTGTGTTGTTAGCCGCGCCCGCCTACTAGTTTCGACTTTACGGTATAAAAATTGCAATGTCTATTTCTCACGTTAGTTTTAAATAGTCCTACCTGGATGTTTATATAATGTATTCGTAGGTTATGAGATATAATATTGTTGAGTTAGTATCCCATAAGTTTTACTTTAGCAGGCCTACCATGAACTCTTATTGCGATCCAGTTTTTGACCTAAATTTGCGAAACATAAAGCGAAACATACCAACGAAAACTAATAGACTATTATGTCGCGCATAATATGAGCGGAAATTGTGTCTCGCATTATTTTTATATCACTTCCAATAAAATTGTAAGAGTAATTTCAAAAATATACAGAATAATTGATCGAATGATTTTTCATTAGACATCAATTATTCTGTATATTTTTGAACTAACTCTACTAACAATTTTGTAAGAAGTGATACCTATGAAAATAATGTGAGACACAATTTCCACTCATATTATGCGCGACATTATATTATTAGTTTTCGTTGGTATATCACGCTTTCAAAAATAGGGCCCCAGTTCAATTTAGGTCCTAAATTGAATCGCAATAAGAGTTCATGGTAGGCCTGCAGGGCTAGCTCAATTTGTCTGTATATATTTATTACAATTTACTCCAGACAAAAAGCATTTTTTCTGTACCCTCTTTATTCTGTAATCCTAGGCGTGTCATCTGAGATGACAGACCTTATTTATAGAAGGGACTGCAAAGCCGTACTGACATCGCGTCATTAAAACTTTGTACAACAGAACTCTAAGGGAAATATCCCGAAAACATTGAAAGGAAAATATGTTGATGAAAAATCTTTTTGGCAGTTTAAATTAGATTTCAGCCTTCCATGGTACAAATTTGTTATCCTGGCAGGGTTGCCATGTGAGAATAGGCAACTAAATAAAACGGGTATTGGTGTTAGACACCTTATGCGAAATTTAAGGATGATTGGTTCAGAAGATAAAGCGAAAAGAGATAACAAACAAACAAATAAATAAACACACATACGCATTTATAATATTAGTTAGGATTACGAGTGATGAGCTGCACCCCGGGCTTCCACTCTCGTAGGAATTGCCCTATAGGTATATTATCCTAACTAATATTATAAATGCGAAAGTGAGTTTGTTTGTTTGTTACCTCTTCACGCTTTATCTACTGAACCAATCTTCCTGAAATTTCGCATACACATAGCTGGAAGTACGGAGAAGGACATAGGGTACCTTTTATCCCAGAAAAAACACTGTTCTCATGGGAAATTCACGTGGGCGAAGCCGCAGGCTTTCGCCCGCGGCTAGGCCGGCTAGTTATATTATAATTATTTTTCAGAACATAAGTTCTAATAGAACATAATCATTAGAAACAGTCTGTTGTCAAGGAAAATAAGTCCATTGTAAGAATGAAATTAACTTGAGACTAATGTAAAAGCAAAGTACTTGAGCCTATTATATTAATACACAAGAACAAACATTTGATGTTTCGAAATAAAGCAAAATTGAGAATAAATCTAAATTTACATCGGAGTATATTATATGGTACAATTGCTTAACAGGAATTAATTTACTCTAAGTAAGTAGTTTGGTTATTTTTAGATCGTTTTAATTTTGGTATTTAAGTGTCATATTTTTTCAAAGAATTGTTTAACGTTCAACATATTGACTTTTGGTTCGACTTATTGGTAACCTTAGCTTTTAGTAACTTTATGACGTCAACTAACTAAAAAACAAGAATTTGACTATTTAAAAGTGCTATTTTTAAGCCTATTTAAATAAAAACGATTGACTTTGACTCATGCGAAAATGGAGACGGATTATTTTGCTCAACAACAGTAAATGGACAAGTAAGCTCTAAGCTCGTATCGTTGATCCTTTTTTATTTCTTAGAGATAGATATTATTTGTCTAAGGGCTCACTTGATAGGATGAGACATCTGTCTAGTAGGTACTTATTCGTTCACTATCCTTGAAAGAAAGTTTTTTCTTTAGCTAAAATTGGTGTCTAGTTTTTTTAAGGAGTCTAAAGGTCACCGTTAGCAACAGACATGATGCTAACTAGTATATTTTTCTCGTGCGAAATAGTTCGTACAGAAATTACAAAATAATAATGACTAGTGAAATTTTTCCGTTACTGACTGAGTGAGTGGAAGCTGAAATTTGGCAAGTAGGTTCCTTATGGAGTGTAGGGGAGCACTAAGAGATGGTTTCCCGAAATTTCCACGGGAACAAAGTATCATAATCATAAATTTTGAAAATTTGAGCCAGATCTTTTAAATGTCGCTCACATTAGAATATCGCAAAAAGCAAGACCGACGTTAGAAAACGTCCCTTTTTGTCGGTTTGAATTTTTTCCTCACAAAAACCCTATTACGTCACCCAACCTTGCAGATAGAATCTTGCGATCTGCGAAAAATTCACAAAATCGACTCACTGTGTACTGAGAAACTGCGGAATAGGAACGTAATCGAATATTTCGCAGTCCCTTGCTCGATTTGTAGGAAAATGTTTTTACGACGTTTATTTTGAAGCAGCAATGAATTTAGTGTTTTTGCTTGTGGTTGTATGAAGGTTTTTATATTCAGAGAAGGCTTTTACCTTCTGTTGAACGGTCACACTGTAATGACTGATTTCACAGTACAATTGTTGAATGAAATTTGCTGATAAATAATGATTTCTTTATTACCTAAGAAGTAAGGAATGAGACAATTAATCCGAACCTTGTTTCTTCCGGACTTCCCCAGACTTAAAGTCCACTGCTGGACTTTCTAATCTCTGGTTCTAAGTAGCTTTTTTTTATTTATTTATTTATTCATTATTGCACAAATACAACGTATGGCACAATAGGTGGGCTTAATGCAAAAGCATTATTACCAGTCGACCTTTGGGGTAAACAGAGAACTAAAGGGATTGTTGAAAACTAGACGAGGAGACAAAAATAAGTTTGACATAAAAAATATAATAATGCATCGCTCTCAGCCGAAAGACGTCCACTGCTGGACAAAGGCCTCCCCCAAGGATTTCCATAACGACCGGTTCTGCGCTGCCCGCATCCATGCGCATCCTGCGACCTTCACCAGGTCGTCGGTCCACCGAGTGGGAGGCCTGCCAACACTACGTTTTCCGGTTCGTGGTCGCCACTCGAGAACTTTTTTGCCCCAACGGCAATATTAATGCATAGCGATGCGTAATATACATGTAATAACATTAAAACAATTAATATTTGATTGATGCTTGATGATTTGATTGATCCCGTATTTGATGCAAATACAGTAGATAATAAAGTTTCTCAGTTTAATAATATTGTTTTATCGCTGTACAATGTTCATGCACCTATACGAGCCATAAAAGTGAAGCGCGCACCGGCTCCCTGGATAACCAGTCTTGTTCGCATTGCTATGAGAAGGCGTAACCGTGCATTTCGCAAGTTTAAACGAAACCGTACTGACGAGAATTGGAATGCATTTAAGGCTGCAAGGAATCGGTGTAATCAGATGTGTAGGAATGCCAAACGCCGCTACTTCAGCGACCATATTGAAAACGTTTCTTCAGCTAACCTGTGGAAATTTCTAAATTCGCAGGGCATAGGCAAAGTTCAGAATGATTCGATATCGAAGTTACCATTCTCACTTAATGATCTCAACACTCACTTCACTTCTGTTGCACTACTTGATAAGAATATCAAAAGGCGTACTATCGCTTCTATATCTGATTTGCCTGTCCCTGATGGAAGTTCTTTTGAGTTTTCTCCAGTTACAGAGGTAGATGTACGTAAAATTATCATGTCAATTACCTCTAATGCCACCGGGTTTGACCAAATTAGCCGCGTGATGATCATTCATATCCTTAGCTTTGTACTTCCAATTATCACACATATTATTAACTATAGCTTGTCTCAGCATAAATTTCCTTCTCAGTGGCTAAATGCCTTTGTGCGTCCACTTCCTAAAGTTTCGAATCCCACTCGTTTAAATGATGTGCGCCCTATCTCTATTCTTTCATTTCTTTCGAAAGTGTTGGAAGCTTCAGCTTTTAGTCAGTTCTCTAAGTTTGTTGATGATAACCATTTGATGAATTGTTTTCAGTCTGGTTTTAGGTCCGGTCATAGCACCACCACTGCACTGCTTAGAGTTACAGATGACATTAGGGCTGGAATGGAGAATACGCAAGTTACCGTTCTAGTTTTAATTGACTTTTCGAATGCTTTCAACACTGTCGATTTCGATATTTTACTGGCAATTCTTTCTCATTATAATGTTTCATCTCCAGTGATTGACTGGTTTTCCAGCTATCTTCGAGGACGTCGGCAGCAGGTTTGTATCGGACAGGATACCTCTGACTGGTGCAGCCTCGTGGCTGGCGTCCCACAGGGCGGCATCCTATCTCCAATTTTATTTTCCATATTCATTAACCTTCTCTCAAGTCGTCTCACTTGCTCATTCCATTTTTACGCCGATGACCTGCAGATTTACTCGCAAATCGACGCAGATAATGTTGACGCTGCCATATCATTATTAAATGAAAATTTAAAATATGTAATGGATTGGTCCGATAACTTTGGCATACAAGTGAATCCTAAAAAATGCCAAGCTATAATTGTCGGCAGTTCTAGTTCTCAACTAAATTCTTTAGATTTAAGCAGTGTTACGCCAGTCTCATATGGTGGAAATAATATTCCTTTTAGCACTGACGTTAAAGATCTTGGGCTCTTTATTGACAACACACTGTCTTGGAAAACACATCTGGCAGAACTAAGCCGTAAGGTATTTGCTTGTTTTCACTATTTGCAACGTTTGAAAAACTTCCTTCCTGTAAAGACTAAGACCATGTTAGCTCAATCTTTGATTATTCCCATAATTGACTATGCGGACGCATGCTACTTGGATATAACTGAAGAGCAACTTAACAAATTAGATCGTCTCCTTAATTATTGTATTAGATTTATCTTTTCCCTTCGCAAATTTGACCATGTGTCCGAGTACAGGTCGCAACTCAATTGGCTAACAATTCGTGAACGCAGGAATCTCCACATTCTCTGTCTCTTGTACAACATTCTTAATAACCCTAACTCCCCTGAATACCTAAAATCCAGCTTCAAACTTTTAAGTTCCACTCATGATAGGCACCTGCGTTCTTCCAACTCTCTCATCCTAGCAACCCCTCCTCATAGAACTATCTTCTTTGCTAATTCTTTTACCGTTAAAGCTGTGCGACTCTGGAATGCGCTACCCGACTCCATCAGAAGGGCTCCTAGTAGAGATTCTTTTAAAGTGACTGTCTACAAACATATGCTGAATCATCGGCAAAACTGACCCTTGTTTGATTGCTTCATCTTTATTTGTAATTTATATAAGTATATTATATATATTTATAGGTACGGATATTCTTGTATTTATTTGTATTATATATGTATTATATGTTTATTAATTTATTTTATTTACGTAGCATCTTTATTTGTTCTGTTTAATTTACCAATAATTAATTTGTATAATAAAATTTATTTACACCCACATGAACTCTCTGCTCAACCCTAAGGTTCGACTGTCAGACAATGCTTTTAGCATTAAGTCCACCTTTTGTACTGTACTTTTGTATGTGTGTACAATAAAGTTTAAATAAATAAATAAATAAACAATATAAATAAATAATACCATAAATAAATACATACATGCAGAGATACTTAGATATTAACAATAGTAAATATTACGGTTTTGCCCGCGTTATACGTAAATAATGCTAAATCTTGATAACTGTTTGCTTACAAATGATATGACAACAACGCGTGAGAGGCAACACGAAGACAATTAGTATTCACGCTCGTGTACGTTACTGGGGACTTTCCCCAATCAAGAAAGCTAATTTCTACCATTTTCTATCTCCCATGGGAGTTTTGGAAAATTACCCTATAAATTATGTTAATTCAGATCATAATACCCGTTTTAAGGGTTATGAAGTCAACATGGAACCCTTGGTTTCGCCATGTCATGTCTGTCTACCCGCGGCTTTTAAAGACTATCGTTGCTAGAAAGCTATATATTGATATGGATTGGATATAATCCATCAATCATCAATACATATAATAAAACAATAACTGGTCTGTGTCTGTACGAGATATTTAAGAAAAAAAATATGGGGTCTTTATAGGGCCAATAGAAGCAAAAACGATTTTTTTCGATTTTACTGTATGTGTTTCTTTCTGTATGTTTGTACGCGCATCACGCAAAAACTACTGGATGAAATTTGATGCGGTTTTAACAGTTGTATTGTTGAAGATCTTATTTAAAATCTGGTGTAGGTGTCATCTTGTTACGTCGCTTAAAATTCGTGATAAATAACGCGCCGAGTTCGCGGGCATAGTTTTGTACATAATAATAATTACGCGGACCGAACTGTAAAATTGAATAGGTACAGAAAAAAAATTGGATGCCTATCTCCCGTACGTGTAAAATGGGTATTGATTTTTTTATTATTATTTATATTTTCAAAAATAAACATAGACTGTCTTACTACAAGACGATGTCTAAAGTTAAATACTTGTTAAACACATTACCCTTACAATTAAAATGCACGTGCTTTAATGACATTTTCTAGTTGTCAGTATCTTTTTCTTATGAACGGGTAATGTGTTTAGCAAGTATTTAACTTTAGACATCGTTTTGCAGTAAGACAGTAAATGTACTATCTCAATATATTATTACATACACTTACCTATATCATAACTTGCTGTGTCCCTGGTCTCCTCTGTGAAAATTTCGGTATATAAAATAAATGAATACGTATAAATATTATTCTAACCACGTACCAAATTTCATGGAATTATTTACAGTAGATTTTGCGTGATTTACTCAGAAACTCCATATTTATAATACTGGTGACATTCAATTCACCTGGGTAGCCGCCCACATAACCTTCTTATTCTCCCGGCCTTATTTATTTTTAAAGCAGCGCGCAATCTAGCCGAATTTCCAAAACATCACACGTATCCTAACCCAAAATTAATATCTTTAACAGCTCCCCGACAATAGAACTAACGGCCGTCTTGATAGAGGTCATAATCGAGTGGCCATTACTAGAAGCAGGTCGCATATGGACCGATTTAAAGGACCATTTACTTTGAGAGACTGGCCTTAGACTTCGGCCTGACTGACCGCTGATAGCGTTTTGCGCATGGCAACAAAAAAATGAGGATGTTACTATTGTGTAAAATCTGATTTAAGTTATAACTTATTTCTAAAAATAATACAAAAATTGGCACCTATAGGTATGCCTTATCCGCAAAAAAACAACTTCGCTTATCCGCAGAGTGCGGGGCAGTCACAACAGTATTCTGTGCACCCTGGCTGACAGATACACGTCGCCGCTGTGGAGGTGCATGGTGAAGAGGGTAATCTTTGAAATCCCCCCAATTACTTAATTTTAATTTTATTATTTAACTCGGTCTAGACTAACATAGCGTAAGAATTACTCTCTCTCAGCCGAAAGACGTCCACTGCTGGACAAAGGCCTCCCCCAAGGATTTCCACAACGACCGGTCCTGCGCTGCCCGCATCCATGCGCATCCCGCGACCTTCACCAGGTCGTCGGTCCACCGAGTGGGAGGCCTGCCAACACTACGTTTTCCGGTTCGTGGTCGACACTCGAGAACTTTCCTGCCCCAACGGCTATCTGTTCTACGAGCTATGTGCCCCACCCACTGCCACTTAAGTTCGCGATTTTGCGGGCTATGTCGGTTACTTTAGTTCGCCTACGGATCTCCTCATTTCTGATTCGATCACGCAGGGAAACTCCGAGAGAATTACTAATATAACTATATTTATTTATTTATTTAACTTCTTTAATGTTATAATTGTTGTATACAAATGTTGTAATTTAAAACATGTTAATGGCGGAAGCTTTTTCTACCAGTCAACCAAGACGTGATGCAGAGAGAAAAGATATAATTTTGGGGTGAGTGCTATATGGATCTCAATTAATCTGATAATCAGTTTTTTTTTATTTTTATTATAGGTCGAAATCCGCTCCTTATAAAAACTTTAAATTAATTTCAAGGATTAATTTATTTAATAATAACTCTAAAGCAAGTTAATAGTTTTTCTGCGCGTCATTTGGTGCGCTTGAAAATAAATGCGCTTCAAGGAATACCTTTTTTTTTCATTGGCCCCCATGATTGATTCCCAGTCAACTACGGAGCTAATAAAATAGTTTTAAATAAATAAAAAACAAGTGTCAAAGAGACCGCGGCTGTATAATCCAATGGAGTGGTGCAAACGCCCGGAATATTTCCATCTATTGGAGAATTTAATAAAACATGGCGTTTTTGAGTCGGCCATTTTGTTTAACGGGAAACCCTGAGTGGAATGCCAATCTTCTCGCGCAGTTTATTAAGAGTACTCGAAAAGTACCATGGTGGATTTACCACGAAGAAATTTAGTACTTATACATCTATATACATATTATCTCGCCTTTTCCCGTGGGGGTAGGCAGAGACTAGCGATTTCCACTTGCTACGATCCTTACAGATCTCTCTCGCTTCCTCTACACTCATCACTCTCTTCATACATGCAGTACTTATTTTAGTCAAAATTTGTAACAATTGATTTGATTATTTTCGGTACTTTCTTCTAGGCAGTGGTCGTTTAAAAATGCTTATAGTTTGTAGCTTGAGGACTTATGATATTAGTAACCGCACCCCGGAGTAACACTCTCGTAGAAAATTCAGGTTATATTCTACCCATGTACATGTCACAAGTATTAATATGTACGTAAGACTCATCGGTCATTAAGACAATGTTATAAGGTCTAAAATTGTGTGCAGATAAATGCTCATGACTGTACCAAATTTATTCCAAATCCAAGCGTATTTTTGCTTAGTTGAGTGATCTTTGAGAAACGTCAACAAATTTTCTCACAAATCTTAACTAATACATATTATAGAGTTTGTTTCGCTTAACGCTTTATCTACCAATCTTCTTGAAATTTCGCATATACATAGTTAGAAGTACAAGAAGGACCTTTCATTCCGGGAAAAAGCAAAGTTCCCGTGGGAAATTTATGCGGGCGAAGCCGCGGGCAAAAGTTACTTTATAATATTAGTGGTAAAACGTTTTGAATTATTCATATTCATTAAGAATTTTTCTTATATCTTCTAAATATTTTTTGATGAAATTGTCCTTTAACTTTGATATAAAAGAAATCAAATCAACTCCCTGAATTTTTCACGGTGCCTGTACAGAATGAATGAATGAAAACATCAGTCTTTTCGAGAATTCTTAAAAGTGCTTGGAGTTCGGTGACGCTTCAAGAAATTAATGATACTTTTTATTCCAATAAACGACAAGATTTATGCAATTTCCAGTTTATAAACTGCCTCCAGGCTTTTATCGTCTCTAAGGAAAAATATAGCAGGGAGCGGTGACCGCTTTCCATCAGGTCAACCGTATGCCTATTTGCTAGTAGTATAAAAAATAGCCTATTTGTCCTAAAAATAACCTAATCAAGTTAGAAACAACTAAACAAGTTCAAACCCTTGACCTAATCAATTAGTTTACTGAATCACGCAAAAACTACTGAACGGATTTTGATGAAATTTTGTACACGGGTAGAAAAATACCAGGAATAGCATATAGGGTACTTTTAATCTCAAAATTCCCACGGGAGCGAAGCCCCGGGCCGCGGCTAGTAACGTCCAACAGACTTCAATTCTCAAGAACTGTCATGTTATTAAAGTGTATAATAGAATACACTATTAAAGTGTATAATATAATACCTAAGGAAATTAGAGAACTGCCTGATAAATTATTCATTAAAACGCTGAGAAAATGGCTTCTAGAACATTGTTACTATGATCTGAAAGAATTCTTTGGTTGCAACTGATAGCTATTTGTTATTTATTCATCATTATCATTGCTATAGGTATTAGATATTGATTTAAAGATTTTGCATGCCTAGATAGGTTAAAAGTGAGATTCACACATATTATTTAACAACTTTATTTTCTTGTACCACTTTTACGCAAATAAACATTTATTCATTCATCACTTAACATGATAAAGACCAAGACTATGAAGACATAAAATATAAAAAGTACAGACTAACCCCATTCGTCGAGTAAGCCCTGACAATAAACTAGACGATATATAGGCACTAAAAAAGTAATTCCCTTTAATCTACGAGCCGCCATGTTGAAATACCCACATTTGGACAGTATCGGCTAATATTATGACTGTGTCGATTGTTTATTATTTATTTGATATATTATTTTATTTGATGTTATTACTAACTGCGTCACGGGGCTTCGGGCAAGTGGAAATTTCGGACCAAAAATGCTTTGGTTTATACATATACGTGTTCTCCTCTAGATGATGCATTTCTTAACCGATTCCCGTAAAATTTTGGAAACAGGTTCATATGAAAACCGATAGTTAAGTAATTTTTTGGAATTTTTTGAAAATGGCGGAGTTGGCAGAAGGAGCCTAAACACCTTTGCATATGCAATCTTTTAAGCTCGCGAGGTCTACAGCTCACAAAGCTAATAAGTTAAAAAATAAAAAAAGGAAAATTTGTATTTAACATCCTTAAACATTTAGGTAGGTACTGATATTTAGTACCTATATAGCTATCTATCTATAGTATGCACCCTTATACCCACCTCATACAATAATTTTATACATGTTCAAGTCGTTCAAACAAGGTTGTATGAATGGTTAGCACAACTTCCACCCAAGATAGTCGGGTGAAATGCTTAAAATAAAGATTGTATAGAATGGATACTTGAGAAATACCTAGAGTTACGTGACTTTGTATCGTCACTGATTCTCTGAAAAGAAACACTTGTAAAATTTCAAAGAACAGATACGTAAATAATTTTTCATTACTCATACTCTGAAAGTAAGTCTGAAGTTGCCTGAGGAGCGTGGAGAAAGTAATAACTTTCAGCCCTAGAGAGAATCGTTTTCAACTGACATCTGTCAAATTATTAAAAAAAAAACTAGTTCTATTTTCACGTTATTGTATTGAACCATATTCCAACTTCCTATACAGCCATTCAACATATTATGTAAAATTGAAATAACATGAAGTTAAAGAATATATTTTTTATATTTTTTTATAATATAGATTTTTTTATCATTTTTTCAATGTTGGAACCAAATGAAAAGAATCTTATAGCTAAATAGTTGGTCGGCCACAGAAAAAAAAAAATATGCTGGAAGCTAGAGCCGATCAATTTTTTTTTAAGTTTAGAGTTTTGTTTATGCTTCCGTATAATTCACTCATCATTTCTTTAGCTAATTCTTATTTTTATTTTTACCTTTCTTGTATTCGTAATGAAAAGCACAGTATTTACCTCGGGTGTAAGACTTTTTTAAGTCCCTCGAACTATTAGAAACCCCGTCTCGGGACTTAAAACAGTTAGTTTCACCCACTCGTTAACAATGTACTACTATATTTGTTTGGTAGGTACGAAAATAAGTAAACTGTGATAACTCAAGGATAGCCTCATATAATAATATCAATAACTATGCGTATATGACTTATAGAGTACTATCATATGAAAAAGATAACGAATAACTAAAATACATAAATCTGTTGAATTCATGAAGAATGAGGTATAAAGACGAGACATTATTTGAATTGGTTTCTTGTACCTTTAGTTTTTATCCATTTCCTCCCCTTAGGAGTGGGATTTCTAAAATTCCTCACTTAGTGTTCACTTACGCTATGTAAAAACCTCCATAAAAATCATTAATATGCCAATTAGTCAGTCTGTCAGTCAGCATCGTAGGCAGACTTATCTCAAAGGGAGTTATTTCTGTCAACTAAGTATTTTAAAGGAAAAAAATAAATAAATAAAAAGGGTAGCGTAAAGCAAAAGTATAGAATCAGAGAAAATACAGAAGAACACTTAAATACTAACTTAAAATATAAATATACCCACTTAAATATACTTAAAAAACTTATGGAAGTCAATCTGCATTATTTTTATTTTGTGTAAAAGGCTCAAAGCTATGGGCGTTGTATGGCAATTAATATTCGGCTAAACCAAGCCTACCAAAGGCTATTTGCTTATGTCACGAGTTTTGTGTTGGCTCGTTGTAATGTTAGGATTAGTTAGTATGGCAGTTAGCCAGATTTTAGGGTAATTAAATAGCCCTTTTGACTTGAAAATTAGATAGTTTACAATTTTTTCAACAACAGTTATACAGATTTAGCGAACGCCAAACTAAACGTTGGTGTCTATAGACTACGGTGATTGCTTTCCATCAGGCAACCCGCATGCTCACTTGCTTACTATTCTATAAAAAAAAGAGATCTTATAAGGGTTCCGTTTTCGCCTTTTGAGGTACGGAACCCTAAAAACAACGTGCCTGAAGCTGCTGATAGATTAATATTGGATTCAGCCGCCGTTTTTGTAAATCAAACTATGAACCTTACCTACCTGCCAACCCCCACGGAAAAAAGGCGTGATAATATGTATGTATATAAACTATGAATATGATCACGATCAGTCTAGCGAAAACTCTAGTAATTGCTCGTAAAAATATGTTCTTCAAGGCGAAGATGTCAGACGCGGCGGTCGCGTGTATTACCAAAATTGGCAGAAAGCCCAAGAAGATTTACTGTTATTTCGCTAGAATACTTATTACATCAGAATTCTCAAGTTTTTCAGCGGCTTTACTTACAATAGTCGCATATGATGTGTAACATTTGATTGCTTACCTTTCTGTTACATACTTAACTGTCTCTTTTTCCAAAATCTCTCCAACATATCAAAATAAAGCGATATAAAAGATGACACAAATCAGAAAGTTTATAAAAGTGATTGAATTCAATGCACGTACCGATATTGATTAAAATATTAACAAGCCTAATAGACCTATCAATCTCCGATACCTCGTTACGCATAAATTTGTTTTATCCACAACACTAAAAACCGTAGTAAAATTCAATTTTACTGCCGTAAGTGAATACAATTTACTCGTAATATACTCCTGGGTCGTAAAACGGATGGCATTTGGAAATCTGTGTGTCTCACCTATAAAGCAAAATAAAATTGAAACAGAGATAGGCCTCGTGACGACGTTTATTTATTTATTTATTTAACCTTTATTGCACAATAACAATGTATCGTACAATAGGTGGACTTAATGCAAAAGCATTATCTTACAGACGACCCAAGCAGAGAAATAGAAATCTTTATTTACAAATAAAGGTACATACGATGACAAACATGATTGCTTTAAAGTAAACCAGATTATATTATTCAGATTTCTCTGAATAATACGAGTAATAATATAACTAATAAAAATGTCATCTGTTTTAATTAATACGAGACTAGAATTCTTCGAACTCATCCATTATCAAGCCCACAAAATAAAACGCATCAAAACTATTCCTCGAAGCGCACCCCTTATAGTTACGCTAAAGAAATCAAATAAATCTAAATATTATAATTTTATTCCTCGAAGCACACTAATAAGATGAGTACACTAGAAAATATAGAATAAGAAATTTAGCGAAAGATTTTATTAAAATTCTGGATTTTAATATTCATTGCGCTAAGCTGTTAACTTTCGAAATAAAGCAAGGTGACAAGAAATGTACTTGTTTCATTTTATCCGAAATCGTAATAAAATATTCTGGGATTTATCTTTTAGAGGCACATCTATCAGGCACATTAATATTAATTCATATTGAATATGAATTCTTTAATCCCTAAATACCTCTTGTCTAAATTGATTCCATTCGAATCTGGATTAACAATCTACTATTACGTTAACACAATTTTTATTACACACTTGGTTTAACTTCGAAGTTTCAAAGTTAAGAACTTTCATCCTAACGAATTGAGATTAAAATCAATGGACCGTAAACTTTGATTACTGGAATTTTCTACGCAGCTTTATATCTGTATTCTCATTAATTTAAGCATATGGGATACAAACAAGGAGTTTTATGGATTGGAAAGTTTTTTGTTGCTCAATCACGTTTTTGCAGCTTAACGTATCTGGGAAGATAAACTGGCTCCCATTGGGTGTAAAACAATAGTAAAAGTGAAGTAAAACAGCGATTGATCATTATTATGTCTAGTCGACAAGGTGATTGAGTGGTTTGATGGAAGATAGGCAAATAGGCAGGCGAGGCGTCTGAGATATATTTTATTTTATTTATTAGGAAAAGCTAACAACTACATAACACGAAATAATAGAAGAATAAGTTTACATAAAAATCCTAACAGCAATGCAGTGCTATCTAAAGAGTAACTTGTGGCTATGGCTACTGATTTCTACTACAACTAAACAAATAAAAATTGAGATGTACCAAAGAGATACAGTAATACAGGTACCTACTAGTTTAGATAATTATACTAACTTTTTGTTGCCGACGTGGTATACAATATTTTTCTGAACCTTTTTATACTTACTTACTTACTTGTTATAGCGGTGGTGGCCGAGTGGTTAAGGCGCCCGCCTGTGGCTGCAAAGGTCCCTGGTTCGAATCCTGCCCATGCTACATGAGTTTGTATACCAATCTGACTCATGTACCTATGTTAGTTTTCATCGACCACCACGTGCTTCCGGTGAAGGAAAACATCGTGAGGAAACCTACAATCTGGTTGATGATTATCAGCGAAAAAAAAATCAGCTGTTCCATACATTTCGGGTGAGTAGGTATTGGAAAATAGTATGGAACAGCAGATTTTTTTTTTCCATCGGATTGAGTCGGTCCCATACAAAAAGTTGCTCATGTTCATGAGTACTTTCACTAGTAGAAAGGATGCCAATGATTTAAAAAACACCCTGTATAACTACTAGTTATGTATTTGATGGATGTTGGTATAGCAATAAAAAGCAGTTTATATAGCCTGTGCAGAGCAACTACGCTCTGCTGCCAGAAAATGTGGCAGCGAGAATCCGGACAAACGAAGCGGCGGGAAGAATTCTGTACCGGAACTTCACCGGGAAAAAACCACCGGTAAAAATAAGTACCGGGAAAAAATCTCCACGCGGCACCACGTTTGCCCGACTAAAACCTAAATAACTTAACGCAGTCTGCTACCACCGTAGCTTATGAAGGGAGCTACAGGGCCCTATATGATAACCTAACCTATAAATTAATTACACTTAAAAAACACTTACCAAGCTAAATCTTCTTTCTCTTCGGATCCAAACCTGAGTATCTTCGGGAAGGGGGAATTCCTAATCACCCTACCTAACCCTTGAGATCTCAATTCCCCAGGACAAATAAATAGATTTCTTCCCGTAGTTTCACTCGGGAACAGCCAGATGTGAACCGCCAGCCACGTTTCACCTCTCACAAGAAAAAGTCACCATGACGGGTACACAAACACAAAGTTCAATAGTTATTTAACAAACAGGAAATTCACAAACACAACTCAAACTAAACAACAAGCAAAAGACCGATATCGCCCGGGACAATGCAATGGCGGACTACACACGCGACGCCATCCACGCTAGCAGTGTGAAAAACCCGAACGCCCTCTGGCGGCGGTGACAGGAAACGCCTGCGTTTAGTTTTACCCAATATATTACAAACATCCCCCCGTCCCGGTCTGAGAAGCAGACCGCTAGCTTACTCTACGGGAAGGCGGGCGAGAGAGGTCACACCTCTCCTTAAAATCGAACCGTCGACCAACACCTCAGCCACACGCGGAGTGCCATCTCCGCCAAGAATCAAACGTAATATGCGAGCTCGTCGCCAAAGCAATGAGGGCAAATTTGCCTCTTTTAACAATACTAAATCACCCTCCCTGGGAGGCTCAGTCCTGTCTGTCCACTTCACTCTTTGCTGCAGCAAATGCAAATACTCAAGCGACCAGCGACGCCAAAAGTCCTGGCTCATTTGCTGCAACATTTGAAAACGCGACAACCGATATACGCGTTCATCCTTCCACGGGTATTCGGGCAGGGCATTCAACGGCCCTCCCACCAAAAAAATGACCAGGGGTGAGAGCTTCCAAGTCATTTGGATCTGGAGATAGCGGACAGAGAGGACGAGAGTTGAGGACCGCCTCAACTTTACAAAACACTGTGGCCAGCTCTTCAAAAGTTAGAGCCGTTTCTCCGATAATGCGGCGGAGGTGGGTCTTTGCGGATTTCACAGCCGCTTCAAAAATCCCTCCCCAATGGGGGCAACTTGGGGGACTAAACTTCCAGGTTATTCCCCTTTGGGCAGCAATTTGACTTAAACTAGTACAATTTTTATCAATAAACACAGAAACATCCTTAAGATAATTTACAGTTCCTTTATAGTTTGTGCCATTGTCAGACCTAATAAGGGAAGGTAGACCTCGACGCGAAACAAAGCGATCCAACGCGGCGACGAAGGCCTCCGTAGTCAGAGCCGATACCACCTCCAAATGGACAGCCTTGGTGGCCAAACAAACAAATACACACAAATAGCCCTTCACAATACGGGCATTACGAAAGGGAGAAGCCTTGATCGAAAAGGGACCGGCAAAATCGGTTCCAACGCCGTCAAACGGTCTCGAAGGTCGGATTCGATCAGCGGGCAAATCACCCATCTGTGGTTGCATCGTGGATGCCTTCAACCTATAACATGCAATACATCGAAACAGGACACTACGGATTGCTCTTCGGGCTGACAAAATCCAAAACTCGCGTTGCAAAATAGCCAACAAAGCATTGCACCCAGCATGGGCGTTACGAATGTGTCGATCAGACACCAAAAGCTGCACCAAGGGTCCGCCCTTGGGCAACAACAGAGGATGGCGAGTCTCATATGGAAGATCCGCCTTCCGGAGCCTGCCTCCAACCCGAAGAAGCCCATCCGAGTCGATGTACGGGTTCAAACGAGCGACCGCGCCCTTCAACTTAGCGCGTCCGTCGCGCAAAATACGAAGCTCTGACTCGAACCGTCCGGTCTGCACGACACGGACCCAATGCAACAATGCGCTCCGGCGCTCTTCTGCACCTGCAATCGGCTCCAACCGCTTTGCCTGTGGGTTTCTACAATTATGTATGAAACGCTTAATCCAACTGGTAACACCCAGAAGCTTATCCAAGCTGCTATACCGAGCAAGTAGCCAATCCGGCTCCGACGCCGTCTCAGCGACCACAGCATGTACACGGAGCCCAGTCAAACTCAAAGAAGTAACATCTGTCTGACAGACAGGCCAAGAAGTTTCTGATCCCATCAGCCACTCTGGACCCCACCAGAGCGGGTGTGACACCAATTCTGGTGCCGTACAACCTCGGGAAGCACAGTCCGCTGGGTTAAGCTCTCCCGGCACATGTCTCCATGTTATATCAATTCCGATATTCTGGATTTGGGAAACCCGATTTCCCACAAAAACCTCCAAGGTATGTGGGGCCGCGCGCAACCATGCAAGCGCGACCTGGCTATCCGACCAGGCGAAGATGTCCCGTATCTCGACCGTGGCCGCCAGCTCACATGCAACGTGATGCAACAATTTAGAGAGAAGGTGAGCTCCACTCAACTCAAGCTTGGGAATAGTCAGCCTAGTCCTGATGGGGGCGACCTTGCTCTTCCCTAACAAAAGCGAGACATTGACCCGGCCATCGGCGTCAACTGTCCGCATATAGACTGACGCGGCGTAGCCTCGCTCCGACGCGTCACAAAAGCCATGCAGGCTGGCTCGATATTTCCCGGGTGGCAATATTCGACGAGGCAAGGCAATCCGATTGACTTCCTTAATCGATGAAAACAACTCGAGCCAATCATCCAATGGAGAGCCAAACAGCGGCTCGTCCCACGAGACTCCCAAAGTCCAAAGTCTCTGAAGAAGACACTTCGCAGAGAATATCACTGGACTGATCCAACCGCTTGGATCAAACATACGAGCTATTACGGACAACACCGTTCTCTTAGTCCAGACTTTTGGTACTTCCAAGTCCACTTGGAATGTGAAAATATCGGTTAGCGGCTGGTACTGCATGCCCAGCACCGCTATCCTGTTGGGATCATCTACATCCTCAAACAGGTGAGGGTTCTGTTGGTGATCCTCCGGGATCCCTTCTAGAACTCTAGGCTCATTGGACAACCACTTACGTAGCTCGTAGCCACCCGTTTTCAATATTTCAATCAATTCATCCCGCAGTAGGAGGGCCTCCTCAATACTTTGGGCTCCGGTGCACACGTCATCGACATACAAGTCACGTGACAGCACGGAAGCCCCACGGGGAAAGCGGATCCGTTCCCGCTCTGCCAATTCAAGCAATGATCTGATGGCGATATAGGGACTAGATTTCAAACCATACGTGTTTGTATTGAGTTCATACACCGTCACAGGATCCTCAGGGCGCTCACGCCAGAGTATCAACTGGAATCGCCTGTCCTCAGGATGTATGACTGTCTGGCGGAACATCATCCGGATGTCCGCGCCAAAAACCACTTGATGTCTTCTAAAGTTCAAGATGATGTCAATTATGTCCCTATGCAATTTGGGACCTGAATGCAAACATAGATTCAACGAAACTCCGTTCGAAGTGGGTGCGGACCCATCAAAGACAGTCCGCAACTTGCCCGTTGAGGCCTTCACCACCGCGTGGTGGGGCAAAAAATAATGCTCAGTTGAGCTCCAATCAACTCGAGCCGGAGACATGTGACCCAAATCCTCGTACTCGCGCATAAATTCAATATATTTATCGCGAAGTACGTGGTCACGCTGCATACGTCGCTCCATGGACAGCAGTCGTTTCTCCGCAAGCGCCCTACTTTGCCCTAGGCTAGGACGAGAGGCAACAAAAGGTAACCTAGTTACAAACCGACCGGAGGGCAACCTCTCCGTGGTCGATCGAAAAAGGGCTTCGCACTCAGCGTGTTCCGGATCCATCCTGGAACTCATAGGTGGCTCCTCCACCTCCCAAAACCTTTGCATGGTCTTGGCCAAGGACGCAGATGCGACGACCGGTGGCTCCTCCGCGGTGCCATTATCAAACACAGGGCCCATCAGGGCAAAACCAAAAATCGTAGACACTGCCATCAGTGAAGACGAACCCAGAGCCTTCTGTGTACCCAACAAAATCCAACCCAATACGTCCGAGCCCAGGAGCAAGTCCACTGGGCCGGGATGAAAGACAAAGGGGTCGGCCAAATCCAGACCCGAAACCAAAGACAACACACCCGGCGGTATGTCTGTCGAGGGGTGCCAACCCGCAATGGTATCCATTACCATAGCCGAAGTCGTGATCCTCATTGTGGAGGACTTCAGCGAAGAAAAGGTGACAAGTGTCTGGCCCGTCAGACACTTCACTTGTATGCCACCAACTCCAAGAAGTGGCACAGGCGAGTCTTCCACGACTAAACCTAACTGGTGTGCCACTCGAGTGGTAACCAAACTGCTTTGAGCCCCTGAGTCCAACAGAGCTCTCAAATTAATGGCTTCCCCCACGACCCCATACGCGGACCACCGCGGTAGGGAGCAGAACCGTCCGCGGCTCTGTCCCAGCAAGGGAGCAAGCTAGTTACGGGCTCCCCACTCTCTCCAAACCAGGGGCGCGCCACTGACCCGGATAATATGGCGGGCGAGTGCACATCCCCATCTGAGGGGGCATAACCCGCGGCCCGGCCATACATATGGTACGGCGGGTGGTACTCCAGCCGTGGGTACTCGTGCAGCGGCGGAGAAAACCGCTGCGGCTGCATGTGTTGGGTATTGGTAACCCGCGTGGAGGGTGTCCCCACTCTCACGTCCGATCTAGGAGCCCCCGCCCATGGGGGCCCTATCCGGGCCTGGCCAGCTACATACTGGCCATGACCTTGGGGCGCGTGGTCCCGGTCCGCCAAGACCCGCGCAGGTACGCGACCCCCTCCCGAGGGGGGGTGCGACGAGCGAAGCCGCGTCCTCCGTCCGGTGGTGGAGGGCTTCGCGCAGGAGCGCCCCCGCCCATAGGGGACCCCTGCCTCGACATCCGGGTGCCATCCCCGTTGCGGTTCATGCAAAGCATCGCGTGGTGCCGCCCACGGCATGCACTGCATGGTATGGCACTGGGACAGTCACGTGCATAGTGACCGCCCAAACAATAAAAGCAAAGTTCATGCCGCTTTGCCATGCGGCGCCGATCTTGTACTGGCAGTCCCTGCCAGTCCCTGCATTGCAGCAGGCTGTGGCCCATCCGACCACATTGCAGGCAGTCCGCGTCCCTCGCGACTGCTGCCGTGTGTGCAACCCGCGCACCAGCTCCACGCGGTGGCGGTTGCCGTCCCTGTTGGGGCCTCCCTCGCCATGAGGGTTCCAAGGGCCTACGTTCAGGCGCTCTGGATGGCGCTGAGTCCGTCATGGTATTCTCCAGTAGCCCGTGCCTCAAACTCCAAAAACTTCACCAAGTCAGTGAATGTTGGTAGGGTGGTGCTATCCCGTTCCGCATTCTCGCGCTCAAATCGCGAGCGGATGTCATTGGGCAATTTGCCCAATACAATGTGCACCAACAAAAAGACCATTGGTCCACCGGCAGCCCCAGTGTGCGGAGCGCGTTACAGGCCACTGTAACGGGCGTGAGCAACTGCAGGCGCAACTGTGCCCTGTTGGCCACCTTGGGCAGGGCCATCAACTGTGCGGCGTGCGCATCCGCTAACAAACGTAAGTTTTGGTAGCGGGAGTTCAATAACTCCCAGGCCGTATCGTACTGGTCGTCCTCCACCCGGAGGTGCTGGATGAGCGACCGCGCTTCATCCTCAAGAGTGGAGAGGAGGTAGGCCATCTTCTGGGCCTTCGACAAATCCTGTCGTGCTACGACCAGGGACTCAAACATATTTTTATATGCTACCCACTCCTCCATCCTACCCCCAAAGTGGGACAGCTGAAGGGTGGGGAGCCGACCAGTAACCGCTGGTCCTTCCTGTCTAACAGGTGTGCGAGGGCTGGTCCGCCAGCCTGTCTCGCCCTTATTGCGGTCACCGCCTCCGCGATATCATCGTGCAGACTCAGGATCTGGTCCATGTCCGCCATGTGACCTGCGTAGGCCTCCGGGGTAAGATCGGCTTCGGTAAGCGCCGCCATGGCCGCTTCCGCGCTAATCAATCGTGAGTGGAGGTGATCCGCTCTTAGCAGTATGGCGCCCTCCCTGTCCTTCCGGGACAGGAGTCCTCCGGCCGTCACAAACCATCTCAATTCGTTGGCGAGTGTCGCCCTAGCATTGGAGGCCTTCGCCATCGCGTCAAGTCACAAACAAAAAATAACAAAAAGGTAAATAAAAAACAACAAAATCAAACAACTACACGAAGAACCGCGGTAGGTATGAGAATGGCACAAACCCGGAACGCACGGTACAAACCGCAAACAAATACAAAAAAGGTTACAAATATTCTTATACAAACAAACTAAGAAAAATCTAATAATTTTTACAAACAATTAATTATTTTTTTTTACAAACGAACAAATAGAGGGTAGATAAACTACGCTCTGCTACCAGAAGATGTGCAGAGCAACTACGCTCTGCTGCCAGAAAATGTGGCAGCGAGAATCCGGACAAACGAAGCGGCGGGAAGAATTCTGTACCGGAACTTCACCGGGAAAAAACCACCGGTAAAAATAAGTACCGGGAAAAAATCTCCACGCGGCACCACGTTTGCCCGACTAAAACCTAAATAACTTAACGCAGTCTGCTACCACCGTAGCTTATGAAGGGAGCTACAGGGCCCTATATGATAACCTAACCTATAAATTAATTACACTTAAAAAACACTTACCAAGCTAAATCTTCTTTCTCTTCGGATCCAAACCTGAGTATCTTCGGGAAGGGGGAATTCCTAATCACCCTACCTAACCCTTGAGATCTCAATTCCCCAGGACAAATAAATAGATTTCTTCCCGTAGTTTCACTCGGGAACAGCCAGATGTGAACCGCCAGCCACGTTTCACCTCTCACAAGAAAAAGTCACCATGACGGGTACACAAACACAAAGTTCAATAGTTATTTAACAAACAGGAAATTCACAAACACAACTCAAACTAAACAACAAGCAAAAGACCGATATCGCCCGGGACAATGCAATGGCGGACTACACACGCGACGCCATCCACGCTAGCAGTGTGAAAAACCCGAACGCCCTCTGGCGGCGGTGACAGGAAACGCCTGCGTTTAGTTTTACCCAATATATTACAAACATAGCCCATTCAACTTAGCAAAGAACGATGTTTGTGAAAAACAACATTCGCTTTAGTGGCCTTTGGTCCTATGTTATTGATATAGAAAAAACCGGCCAAGTGCGTGTCGGACCACTCATAAAGTAGGGTTCCGTAGTCATTTTTGGCACCGCGCTGTTTTGCATTTCTTGCAAGAAAAAAGTATATAATTCTATTTTATTTATAATTTTTAAAATTTTCATCACAGGATACCCGAAACAATTTTAAATAAGAGTTTCAGCGTCTGTTTCTTTACGTGAGTGATTTGAAGTTTATAGATCCAAGACTTTAGAAATTACAGGGGTAAACGACTTTGGCGGGCTATATCTCGCAAATGGTAAAACTGATAAAAAAGTGTTGTATGGAAACCCTACCTTATTTTCATAGTCCTTTTCAACAATACCCCACAAAAGGGAATGCACTCAAAAACATAATTCACCCCCCTTTACATGTATGGGGAGGTATCCTTAAAAAGGGGTAATTTTAATTTTTTGTATTTTAAAAAATGAGCTCTATATGTGAAGTATCCTCGAACCAAGTTACATGCAAATCAGTCCATAAACGTAGAAGGTATTCTGCTGTGACAGACTAGGACGGACGGACTGAACGATCTTATAAGGGTTCCTTGTCGGACTACAGAACCCTAAAAAGACTTTAAATACAACTATAGTCTTGGCTTAAATATTTTGATGCTAATCTAGATTTTTTATCAAAAATGTTCTAATGACACCTTCAGCCTCAGGATTGCGGCATATTGGCTCCATCTTTAGATTAACACTATGTCAATTTACAAATAGATAAATAAATATCCTGAATTAAACATGAACTAAACTTGACTTAAGATTTGACTCCAAAACTCGTCAAACTATATAAAAGCTTGTTAAATCTTGTTAACCAATCTCTCAGATTATAGATTTAAACTTTAAAACTCAGATAAATATTTCAGTAACCCCGACCTTCCTCGAAAGGACACCAAATCGACTTTATGGAATAACTTAACACTTACACAAATCTGTCCCGCAGGGATAGGAAAGGTGACCCTATGAGTCAAACGACTATTAACCTTATACCTTGGCGATACAGTCGATTGTACATTTTCGTGATAATAGTACCAAGTATTGGAAAATTGATCCCGATCGTATCTGAAGGCCCCATTGGCTCTTGTTCATTAATATACGCTTTAGTTTTAGGCTTTAGGTTCTAGAACATTATTTCGGACTGTTGTTTAGGATTATTGAAACAGATAAGTCATCTAAATTGGGCGTATTAGGATAACTAGCTTTTGCTCTTGGCTTCGCTTGAGTGAGTTTAGTTTTTAACCCATTTCACCCCACCATTGGTGTGGAATTTTCAAAATTTCCTTTTTTAGTACTCATTAACGCTATAAAAATAACTTCTCTGCAAAATTTGGGTCCGGCCGTTAGGCCCCTCATTCCGCCACGCTCTCGGCCGCGACGCTCACGATTTAATATTTTTTGCAACTAACTTGAATGAGTACTGTGGAGAACAGAATTGTTACAATAAAAATAAGTATTACTAAAGTGATGTATGTAGGTATATTTGCCCGAGTATATACATATATTATTTTAAACTGTCCTTAAGTATACACATATAAAATCAGTAATTTTTATTAGTGTAGACATTCATTTATTTTTCTTGTTAATTACGGTACGATGCAGTGCTTTTCTATATATTATTCCAATTTTCGAAACTTAAAAAATCAACACAAATCATTTTAATAAATAAAAGACGGGGCAAGATGTCCTTTTTGGCATCTAAGTATGTCGGTAGTAACCTTTCTATATTTTTGCCAATAACTTCATATTCGATTATGTTTTTTATATACTTGGTGTATGTATAAAATTATTATTAATGGTAGTGTAAAAAATACACATACACATGGTTTATATGAGAATAAAAAATGAAACGCAACATTTTTGTCCTCAACAGTACTTCCTCAAGTTACAAGTAAAAAAAAAAGTTGATTTACAATCGTGAGCGTCGCGACCGAGAGCGTCGAAGACAAACAAATTTTAAAATTCGTGAGCGTCGCGGCCGAGTGCGTGGCGGATTGAGGGCGTAACGGCCGGACCCCAAAATTTCAAGTTTCTGTGCTCATCATCATCATTTATCATTTATTGCGTTTCATATCATACAGCGTTCACTGGTTTCGTCTCTGCGTTGATATACCAATAAGTCAGTCAATGTCCAATTTTATGTATAGGTACAGATCATAAACAGGTATAGATTATAGTATTTTTTTGTAATAGTAAAAAACGTATTCTTATATGTTTTTTACTCATGTCGGTTCAAGTATAATTTTTTTAGTCTGAACATTGAATTTAAACAAATAGGTGTCGAATTAGGAAGGGTAGAGGATGCGCGCTTCCTACTTTTATGGTGTAAATAGCTTTTGCCCGCGGCTTCGCCCGCGTGAATTTCCCACGGGAACAGTGCTTTTGCCCGGGATGAAAGGTACCCTATGTCCTACTCCGTACTTCTAACTATGTGTATGCAAAATTTCAGGAAGATTGGTTCAGTAGATGAAGCGTGACGAGGTAACAAACAAACAAACAAACAAAGTCACTTTCGCATTTATAATATTAGTTAGGATTAGGATACATAGAAGTAGGCTGGGGTGCACTTTCAAGGTGTAATAACTTTTTTAATGGCATTATCCCTTTCTGTGCCAACTACGTATAGATACATAATCAGTGAATTGCATTTTTTAAAGGGTTTCTTCACATAAACTAATTAAACTCACATTTATAATCCTTGCCACAAAATATTTATTTTAAATGACGAGGTTATTCTCCAAGTGTCATTAGAATACGGCATAAATTAAAATATTTCATCAAAAAACCCCCAGTTACAGGGTGATGGCGTTTTAATAGCACTTTTAAGTGGCGATTACTCCGCATTGCTCCGAACCAGCGATAAAACGGTTAAAAGTGACCCGTTAAAACAAAGTATCCGATTAAAATCGATTATTTTAAAATAGATACCTATGCCAAGGTATATACCTAGGTAATTGGAATGATATGTCCCACACTAAAACAAGTTTACATATGCATAGCAAGTAGGTATGCAATTGAAATTGAATTATATTGATTATGGAGCTAGAAAAAAAGTCATGAATTTAATTGAGCCACAAACGTTAATTTATCAATGGTTAATGTAGGAACATACTTGTATTATCTACTATAATATACTACTGGGTACTATTAGAACCTGGTGTGTTACTATACTAAACTCCTAGGTACTATTAGTAATATAGCATAATAAGTAACCTTCATTTCGAAATGTAATAAAATGTGAAAATTGGTGAAGGTTGGTGATCGATCTTTGTTAGGTACTCATTCACAAAAAAATACTGGGCGGATTTCGATGAAATTTAGTAAATAGATACAATAAACCCTTAGATAGCAAAAGCGGTACTTTTTATCTTGAAATTCTTACGAAAGCGTAGCCCCAGGACGCAGATAAAAACAAATTAAAAGTTCAAAATTTGTGATTTATTTTAAAGCCACCAAATCATAATTTTATTCAATCTTCCGTCAAAACCTCCTGATACCTTTATAACATAAATAAACATAATCCCCCCCCCCCTTCTCCCACTTTACTCATCTCATCAAAATTTCGAACAGAATCCCACAAAACTTTGTATCGCTATGTTATGAAAATAATTTCAGGGACCGTACTAGAGAATTAAATTATAATGGAAATTTAATGATATTGCTTTATCAGTGGGAATTTTCTGTTCGTAACATTAACAAGAACAATATTTTGGTAACCTAACATGCGGTTATTATTAAACTGACTGTACCTTAGTTATTTTTGTGCCTCAATTATTTTTTACACTGATTTTGGTATTAAAATCTATTAGTTTTAACCTCAGTAATTGGCATTGCCGTCACCTGATGTAAGCCGCATAGGACTCTGAACCACCTTAGCTCACTCACACAAACTCAATCGAATCAAATTTAAGTTTATATTTAAATAAAATTTCAATTACCTTTGAGATTACGGCCGTGTTGCTCTATCCTATGTATGTTCATTTGTTTTAGTAAACGTCAGAGTGACAGATATTTTCAATGAGCGATTTTTTTGACAGCTAATTAAGAAAAAAAAATCAGTACAAAAAAGTCTCAACAGAGAGCGTTTTATGAAAGCCGAGTCGTAATAATGGCTGAACCTATATGGTGCGCTTTTTCTTGTCAACCAGATGCAGAAAAAAAAATCACATAACAGTTTGACAGTTGCACAAATCACAATATAGATACTTTTTAGTTGTTTTTTTACTAAGTTTTATTTTTTTAAATGCCATTTACGCACAGACATATAATAATAGTAAGCAGACTGAACATGTCATTTGAAATTGCATGGCAAAAACACACACTAAGATTATTATTCACACAACGACAGAATACAGGGTCGGATCTAAGATAATTAATTATATTCAGTACAGTGTAGCAAATCCAAAAATTTTGAGACGCCGAATCTTAAGCCGTGCGCGGTATGCGGACGGATCTGCATCAGCTTTTTACGATGGGAAATTCTATTCCTTTTGGGAAAAAATACTAGTCATTAAATCAATCACATTTATTTTAAATTATTAAAAATCACGTGCAATGAAACTTGCAATGATGTTGATGGTTGCTGGCGTCCATTCACTGTCCTGGTACTCGTAGTACGTAAGAGAAATAGTCCCCATAACAGTTATCTTTCTTGAGGTATTATTTTCTGGCATATTTTCCTTGTCCTGAAATAAAAATCACTGTCAGTATTTTTATAAAATGTGCATTTTAATCTTCAAGAAAGAATTCCTGAGATTTTTATAAAATATGTACTAAAGGACTTTGTTCAAAGTGTATGGGGGCTTGGCTTACTGTGGACACTTCTTTCAATAAATAATAGTATTATCATTCATCATAATTAATGTCAAATAGATTTTCTGAATATATTTTGGAGTATGAATATCTTTAATTAAAATATACCATTTAGTAAGTATTTTTTGCGTTTCCGATACTCAAATCAAAGATGTCGGCTTTTACGTGTGTTCTGGGATGCCATTATCTAAAATATTATTACATTTAAGTAGTATATTGTTTATTCTTTGATGAAAGATTGGATTAATTAGGTATTTTTTTACCAAAATACATTAGTTTTATTTATTAAGTACACTCATATCACTTCATCTTTATATTTTAGAATAAAGAATTATGTATTTTTTTAATTTTTACTTAAATAATTCAATATTGGTAACACTCGATTCTTGGGCGCGGCTTGATTTTGACGTTGACAGATGTTGACAAGTATCCAAGTGTCAATGTCGACCGACGACAACCGGTCAACGTCAAAATCAAGCTACGCTGAAGAATCGAGTGTTACCAGGTAAAGAAAACGCAATATTGAATTATTTAAGTAAAAATTAAAATACATACATAATTCTTCATTAAAAAATATAAATATGAAATGATATGAGTGTACTTAATACATAAAAATAATATATTATGCTAAAAAATTACCAAATTAATCCAATCTTTCATCAAAGAATAAAAATATACTACTTAAATGTAATATTATTTTAGATAATGGCATCCCAGAACACATGTGAAGGCCGACATCTTTGATTTGAGTATCGGAAACGCAAAAAATACTTACTAAATGGTATATTTTAATTATAGATATTCATACTCCAATATATATTCAGAAAATCTATTTAACATTAATTATGATGAATGATAATACTATTATTTATTGAACGAACTGTCCGCAGTAAGCCGGCGATGAACAATGTCTTTTGTATATTTGCCTTGATTCAGCCCAGCCATAGTAAACAAAACTGGATCTGTCAAATGATCTATGCTATTTACGAAATTATTAAATTACTTGTAGTATTTCTTATGAAATGGTTATAATTAATACACTACTTTATAAAATAAATAATGATATTGCTGATAAATAGCATTCAAAAGTCTAATAATGGTTATTGTTTAAAAAAAAACACGAAATTGTATATTATCATTGGGCACGTCAAAAAAACATGTATTGCTTACCGAAGGAACGATATTCCACGAATTTTTTTTTATGAAACACTTCCACATATTGTACACGTTGCATTTTATCATTTCTATTGAGTTTAAAAGCACAAAACAGTAAAAAATAATTTTAAATATTTATGACAACTGTGACAACACAACAAATATGACAGTTAAGGATCATTTCGCATGAAAAATCCGGCTTGGATGATAAATCTTTCAGTGTAGTGGTTCGTGTTGCAATACATTGCAATACTAAGGAAGGAAAGGGACAGAGTTATGTGACAGTCAGATGTCATGAACAGGATGCAAATATTGTCAAATATCATCAGAGTGTGTGTGAAATTTGTGTTTCTTCTGCTTATATTTAAAAAAAAAAAAATATTTCTGTGCATTTCCGTGAATTTTTTGCTTTTTGTATGGAATTTTTTCTCTCGGCTTTTACTAAGCGCCATCTATGAAGTCATTTGGAACTATTTCTTTTTTTAATTTGTGTCACGGAAAATCCCTCATTAGGTATAGACAATACACGACACTTCTTCGTCTGTCATTCTAAACTCTGTGCTGAAATCCGATCCAAAAACTAATCCCATTTAAACGTTAAGCCTGCATCACACGTTTTTAGCCAAAACAGGCGTTACTGAATTGACCCTGGTGCCAAAACTAGATCATTATTGATAATAAAAATAGTACTATAGGCTTCTCAAATAACTGCTACTACTTATACGAGACAGATAAAAATATTTTGCCTTTTATTTTTGCGTAAATACCTTCCAGAAAACACGAAAAATACGAAAAACAAGGTTCACGGCTTTAACGAAATCATTATGTAAAACACAAATTATAATTTCTACATAATGTTAAATCGCGAGTTTATTAAACTAGCTACAAGTTGCTCGTTTTAGATTTTTGAAAAATAACTCGAAAAAAATATTATATATCGTAACAATTCACTAAGAAATTCCCCATACATTTTTTGTATGGCAATGCCATCGCTCAATATATACGAGTTCCAAGCCCAAGAAAAATCAGTCTGCCGGTAAGAGTCAAGGGGAATCCACGTCGCTCTGCTGCTCGGGAGGCATTTAATTTTCGCGTGTTCATGTATTCACAGACAGCAGAGAGTAATGTAGATCAGAGTTACATATTTATTACTTTTAATCTTTTTAAAATTTATATAGGTACCATTTTCATACTCATGAATGGCCGACAATTTTTGATGAAATAGAAATCGTAATAAATCGCAATCATAGAAATCGTAATAAATCGAAATCATAGAAATCGAAATCATAAAAATCAAAATAAATCTAAACCAAGATGGCGGACAACTTTTTTTTTTAATTTTGCACTTGAAAAACTTATGAAACGATTTTCATAAGTTTTTCAGTGCGCTGATTAAGAAAATAACATTTATTTTGAGATCCAAGATGGCGGACAACTTTTTTTTTCAATTTTACAATATGGGTATGTTTTTATAGGTTTTTCGGTGCGCTAATGACAAAAATAACATTTATTTTGAGATCCAAGATGGCGGGCAGGTTTTTTTTCAAGTTTACAATGTGGGTATGGTTATATAGGTTTTTGAGGACGCTGATGACGAAAATAACATTTATTTGGAGATCCAAGATGGAGGACAGTTTTTTATTTTTTTTTACAATATGGGTATCGTTTTCTAGGTTTTTGGGGACGCTGATGACGAAAATAACATTTATTTTGAGATCCAAGATGGCGGACAATTTTTTATTTTATTTTACAATATGGGTATCATTTTATAGGTTTTTGGGGACGCTGATGACGAAAATAACATTTATTTTGAGATCCAATATGGCTGACAGTTTTTTTATTATCTTACAATATGGGTATCGTTTAATAGGTTTTCGGGGACGCTGATCTTAAAATAAATGTTATTTTGGTCATCAGCGTCCCCAAAAACCCATAAAACGATACCCATATTGTAAAATAAAATAAAAAACTGTCCTCCATCTTGGATCTCAAAATAAATGTTATTTTCGTCATCAGCGTCCCCAAAAACCTAGAAAACGATACCCATATTGTAAAATAAAATAATAAACTGTCCTCCATCTTGGATCTCAAAATAAATGTTATTTTCGTCATCAGCGTCCCCAAAAACCTATATAACCATACCCATATTGTAAACTTGAAAAAAAAACTGCCGGCCATCTTGGATCTCAAAATAAATGTTATTTTTGTCATTAGCGCACCGAAAAACCTATAAAAACATACCCATATTGTAAAATTGAAAAAAAAAGTTGTCCGCCATCTTGGATCTCAAAATAAATGTTATTTTCGTCATCAGCGTCCCCAAAAACCTACAACATGGTAACCATATTGCAAAATTGAAAAAAAAAATTGTCCTCCATCTTGGAACTCAAAATAAATGTTATTTTTGTCATCAGCGCATCGAAATATCTATATAACCATACCCATATTGCAAAATTAAAAAAAAGTTGTCCGCCATCTTGGACCCAAAAATACTATTTTTGTAAACCTCATCCCGAAAAATTGGCCTTCATGGGATGCCAGGCAGATGTTTAACATCTTAGCATCCTGGCACGACGGTCATGCTATTTTCTGTCGCGGCATTCGTGTCCATTTTACTGCCAAGTCGCGCCAAGTATGTTTTACATAAGAAAATGGTCGTAATTTTATTTTTAGTATTCATTACCGTAAAGCAAGAAAAAAAAAATATATAGGTACCTACAAATCCTTTGTCGGATCCCTGTCACTTATTACTTCGGGTTGGCGGCAATCTCACGTCGATGTGTGCGTGTGACTTGCACACAGCCAGCTGAGGTCTATCAAATACCTAAACTCGGTCGGGCGCGCGGACGTGATACACTCTTAACGTTGAAAAAAGGAGATGAGGCATAATCCTTTAAAACCCTAATGGGTTACGCGAAAATCTGACCCGGCTTCGCATAATTCTATCATTCATGTATTTGTGACGCTTTGAAATGTCGGACGGAATCGAATCCCACATGATTGGACTTTAACACAAATTAACGAAGATGTAGCAGTGGAATGGAAGCCAGTTATTTGGAATTCATTCTGTATAAAGGAGCTCGGCGCAGTGTTTCGTCTGTGGTTTCGTCGTGCGCTCGGCGTGCGATAGGTGATCAAAATGTAATATCTCAAAGCTTCCTCGTACTTCTAGGCGTGTGTCCGATGCTCTTTTGTTTTTATGAGCAAAGCATGACGCGAGGTATCCCGCACCCCCGCTGTATAGAGACAACGCGAAATGGACGAATGATCTTTGTTTTATGTACATTAGTATGAAAAATGTTGCTCGATTTGTATGAGATTTGAAGCGATTGAAGTAAAATAAATAGTGTATTTTTTGATGTAAACATTTTCCCGAACGTCAATGCCATTTCTGAACTGAGAGTAGTAAGAAATTCATGCCATTCCGTTATTATTATTTTTCATATAGTACGTAGTTTTTATGTTACTCAAGACCTGATAGTACACATGTATTTTTTTTCAGATTTTTTTGGCTAACCACAGCTGCTGCGCATTAGTTTTTACAAATACACCATTTCACAGACTATGGTATTGGTGCATGGTATGGTATGGTTGGTGGTGTATGAAATAAAAGTACATTTTTGAACGTACCGAAATCGGAACTGTCAAATGAAGCGCGTCAACGTCAAATCATAATGGGTGTCGGCCATTTTAATTTCGATTTCGATTTTGTTGACTAAATGTACCATAGAAAGGCGACGAGACGAATTTATCGGATTTACTTATAAGGCATTGATACTGACCCAAAAATGAAAAGTCCAGATAGGTACTCATGATATAGCCGGCTCTTCATACATTTGTGCAACAACCATCATCACCATTGATTGATCGAGAGTAGTAACTGGCAGCATATTTGAAATAACTACCAGATAAAAATGATAAACAAAAATGGGTATCGGAGTCCAGTTCTGTTGCTTATATTATTTTGTGCTTTCGTGGATTTTTACCACGAAGTATGTATGGAGAGGAGATGCGCATAGGCATTTTACATATGAAAGACAGTGTCCGCATTGGGAGGGGAGCGGGGGACGTATACTTACCGTAGACAGAAATTAAAAAATGAACTCTTATTGGATAGACTTACGACTTATTTTATCTAATTTTACATACTGTATAGCCATCTATTGGCCAGTAGCAGAATTATTTTCGCAAACTGTTTTATTAATTCTCTTGAGTTCTGCTCTTACTCACTAGATGGCTGTACTGACAGGCGCGTATCCACCGCTGTGGCAATAATTACGTAAAAATACTTACGAGTGAAAATATATACTTTTATCGCGTTATTCCTTGTTGTGTGTGTTACTTTTACACCCCACAATACAGCACTTCATTGTTAATGAGCACAATCTAAAATTTCGCGTAACTTCGACACATTTGCGGCACGTGTTGACGCTGTGAAGTGAACTCCGCGAATGCGACAATAGTGACGTCTGGTGGCAAATAGTTAGAAGCCTCAAGTTGGTCGACTGGGGACAGGTCTACTAGCTTATGAACAGCTCTTCTTCATATGTGCTCTGTGATTTTTACTCGCCCGTACGAGTACAAATGGTATGCGAAATGGACCAATAAAATGTAAACGCTGTTTCACTCTTTCAGTCCGCAAAATGAAGTGTGTTTCCGTGTTATTCTTTCAAAATAATCGATTAAAAATACAACGATGATATATATACAATACTAACAATACTAGGAAGGTTGTTTATAAAATCTATTTTTATAGACCACAACTAAAAACTGGATATTCTACAATTTTTTTTATAGAATAGTAGGCAAACGAGCATGCGAGTTGCCTGATAGTAAGCAATCACTGCAGTCCATACACACCAACGACCCCAAAAAGGTCACTGATGCGTTGCCGACTCTTTGAGAAAGCGATAGGCTCTTTTCTTGAAGGCCCCAATGTCGAACCTATTCGGGAACACCGCTGAGAGAAGCTTATTCCACAGTTTAGTGCAGCGCAATAAAAAGCTGCGCGAAAAACGAGCAGTGGTTGAACACCAACCATCAAGGTGGTGGGGGTGGTACTTCTCCTTAAGGCGGGTGGTATTATAAAGAATAAGATTAATTGTGTTGCATGCACCAAGCGCTTTTCGTCAACATTCTTAACGTGCACAGCAAAGGAATAGAATTCCCTGCCTGGGTCTGTGTCCGATCACATGCAACCTGACTCTCTTCAAAACCCGAGTGAATAGGCTGCTTCTGTGTAAGCACGCTATACCGTAGACCTCATCTCTGTCCTCGGGCAAGATTGTGGACAAGAGCAAACCCATCTTTTATATTAAAAAAAGAAGAAATGTAAAGAGTAAGTTTTTAAGTGTGTTTGTAGGGGGTAGTCGTAGGGTCATTTGCAAAGGGGTATCTTTTTGAGTATGATAGCTACATTCATAAGGAATCTATAAACTATCCAAAATCCCGAAATTCCCACTGGAGCATAGCCCCGCGGAATAGCTAGTTGATTATATTTCGCCACAAGGAAAACAAAATATGTTGTAGATACAAGCAACAAGAAAGAACCGTGATTAAGTGATGACCTCGTTTCCCTACTGTCATCAGATACCCTTATCTCTAATCAGTCTTGTTACGGCCAGGCCCATTACTGATACAATCTTAGAAAAGTTTCGTTTAAAACCTTAGCATAATGCGATGAATCTAGAATATCTCTTTAGAAAAAATTAACGTAAGAAAAATTATATTTTTCTTGGAAAATAATTCGATTAGTATACTTATGAGACATAAATAAGATTCCAATTTAGGCCCTTTCCACCAAAGGTGAACCCCTTTAAAGTACCACAACTACATGACTTATCTGGATATCGTTTTCGATGGATACATTAATGAAAAAAAATTTCAGCGATGCAAAGCTATTTGCGGTGGACGATCGGCTTAAGTTTTATTTTCGCTCTACCATTGCTGGGTAGACATGTTGAGTAAATATGTAAATAACCTTCAACGCCCACTTGACATTTACATACCTAGTCATTCCTTAATATATTTTTAGATATTCCTCGAGCCTAGGTTAATCTATCTAGGTAGGTCTTGGTTTTTTGCGAAAATAGGTATATTTTTTACAAACTTGTCCGGTTTATGCACATTTATAAGACTGTGCATTGTATTTTTTGTCAATTAGTATTCTATTTTTCTATTACAACATTATATCATCGTAATGTGTATTCCTCCAGTAAACAAATAAGGCCTAGAGTATTTTATTTGTATTTAATAAAATCGATCTAAGAAGAAAATCTTTTTTAGAATATTATTTACTGCTATAATGATGTAAAAATATACAAATGCCAATATGTTCTATATTAAGAATGTTACTAAAGTTCGTTGCAATGTCATTGCAATAATGCTAGACAAAAGTCTGGTGTTTGGGCAGTATTCCAACTATGTTACCGCTCAAACTGAGCAGCCAACAGAACAAATCGGTTAAATTTTTGACTTTATCGAAATGAATGTTTTTCGAAAATTCTAGAAATATTGGAGATATAGACTTAGTCTACCTACCTTCGTAGTTCTTATTATTATTCTATGGGTTCCTTACCTCAAAAGGCGTAAAATTAACACTTTTAGAATCACTTTGTTATCAGTCAGTCTATTCGTCTGTATATCACAGAACCTTTTACCCAGCAACGCTAATTTTACGAACATGTATTTTGATTGTGGTAACGTACATATATTATAATTGATCTCTCTTTAGTCGTATTTCCTCATGACTGAGGGTCGTGGTCATTATATGGAATGAAACACTTACTACGACTCTCTTGGCAATTTTAATGGAGTGGTTTGCCATTGCCTTCTCCATTTCACACACTAGCTGATAATCATCAACCAGAGTGCAGGTTTCCTCACGATGTTTTCCTTCACCGGAAGCAAGTGGTGGTCGATGAAAACTACCATGAGTCAGACTGGTATACAAACCCATGTAGCCCGGGCAGGATTCGAACCTGGGATTTTGCATCCACAGGCGGGCGCCCTACCACTCGGCCACCACCGCTTCAAATTATAATTGATACCGTGGTAATTTATTTAATTTCGCCAACAAATTCGCTAACTATATCGTGGAGTCGAATGTTTTCTCCGTTTAAATATTGAGAATCTGAATATCTACTATAATAACATTTCCCAGAATATGTTTTAATTAATTGCTTAAGTGTCTGTTATTAATAACTTTTATTAAATTAATTAAATTCACTCAATCTAAAAGCTTTTGAAATCTAACGAAATTTAACCTTCTTGATACGACCTTATTATCTAATTCTTGTAAAACTTTTGCGGCGAAATTACATAAATTTTATAGTAATCAAACTAAATAAAAGGATTCTTCTTCAGTTACTAAGTACCTAGTAATAGGAGTCTATTTAGGATGGTATAATTATTATTCCACCCTCACCAATCTACCAGAATTCTATAGAATCAGAAGCATGAGATTAAACGCGTCATTCTATTATTGTGCTAATAAGCTAAACAATTCGTATGTATGAAAGAAAAAGGCGAGAACGTCTATATCACTAACAGGTCCTACCTTTTTTTAACTGCTAAGTAGGCAAACAGCTTTGCGGCCTAACTGATGGTCATTGGTCAATGCAGCCTATGGAAGCAAAAACACCATGGATTTTCATAAGATGATGGTTCTAACAAACTTTGACCCGCTTAGGCCTCGTATCGAAATCCCTATTTCCTATCTAAGAGCTATCACGAATATAGCTTGTTATTTGATAGTGAGCCCATGGCCCAGTACTGGTCAATGAAAATTTAATTCTTGCCATTTCAACTCGAGATAATGATGAGTTGGTACCAATGGATTGCCACCCTAAAATTTTGATAGAAAAATAAGGTCATGCAAGGATGAAACTGACACCAGTCGATGAAGGTCACCCATTAACCGAAATAAACGAATTTACCGAATAATCTAAAATTGATGACTTGACTAGTCTGTTCGTTTAGTCAGATGAAAGTCAATTAGTAGGGAATACATTCAGTAGGTACTAAAATCAATTTGTATATCTATATTGGCCTATATCGTATACTTTGAACCAGTAATTCTTGTATATTTATATTTTATTGGTTTCTCCGTAACGGCTCTAACGATTTTGACAGATTTTTGTGTTGAAATAGATTTTACAAGTGTCATCTCCGTGGTTCATATCATAATTACGCCCAGCAAGTCTGCAAAACGAAAAGTGTATTTTTAAGCGGTTACTAACGCACTTCGTTAAAAAGTGTCATAACGCCAAGTAATATAAAAAGGAAATTAAATATTACCTACTCGAAACTTCATAAGATTCATATTGTTGTCGATACTTACATACGTACGTGTGTATACTACATTAATAATTTCTAGTACCTACCTATATAATTGTTGAACTTACCCTAATCATCAGCGCTGTAGACAAACCTCAGTGGTTAATAACAGTGTTATTTTAGATTAAGTGTAAATATTATTATGTCTGTTATATTGTGAAATAAATAAAAAAAATAAAAAAAAGTGTTTTTATTCCCTTTGCTCATTTGCACTCAGAGATATTTTCTCTATGCATCACCTCTTGGTTGACTGGTAGGAAAAGCCTCCGGCTTTAAGTCCGCCATTTACATGTTGTAAAAAAGTTAAATCTCTCTCTCTCTCTCTCAGCCGAAAGACGTCCACTGCTGGACAAAGGCCCCCCAAGGATTTCCATAACGACCGGTCCTGCGCTGGCCGCATCCATGCGCAACCCGCGACCTTCACCAGGTCGTCGGTCCACCGAGTGGGAGGCCTGCCAACACTACGTTTTCCGGTTCGTGGTCGCCACTCGAGAACTTTTCTGCCCCAACGGCTATCTGTTCTACGAGCTATGTGCCCCGCCCACTGCCACTTAAGTTTCGAGATTCTGCGGGCTATGTCGGTTATGCTATTTATGCTTTTTTAAAAAAGTTAAATACTTATATAAAAAATAAAAGTAAAATTGGACGCTGTCTAACTGACTGACTGATGCGGCACATCAAAGCAGAGACAACTGAACGCAATAATTTGAAATTTTGCAGAGAGGTACCTACTTCATGTAGCTTAATTATTATTGAGCTGAGCACTAAGAAAACTTTAAAAATACCACTCCTAAGGTGAAGCAAATTAGAAATAAACTGATCTTTACAGGCACTTTTCCAGTAAATTTTCAGAATAAACATATCGCAAAAGTAGTCTTAAAAATACAATTTTGGCAAAAGATTTCTTTTAAAAAAAAGTTTATCTAGAACAAAAAGTTTTATGGACAACTAGCTTTTACCCGCGGCTTCGCCCGCGTGAATTTCCCACGAGAACAGTGCTTTATCCCGGAATAAAAGGTACCCTATATCCTTATCAGTACTTCTAACTATGTGCATGCTAAATTTCAGAAAAATTGGTTCAGATGATAAAACGTATAGAGGTAACAAACAAATTGTAATATTAGTTAGAATTCTCAATTATATTTAAACTCAAGGAAGATCTGGTTCAAATTTAACTTGGAAAAGTAATACCTAAATTTTAGCGTTGTGAAAATATTGTTTTTTGTTTACATACTAATAAATAAGTATGCTAAAATTATTACAATGAAAAAAAAAATACTTGTTTTAATTGTTACTTTGAGTAGTAGAAATTTTGCCATTTTTTTAAAATTCACCATGAAACCTCAAACATAACCAATCTCTCACACATTACTCAATACTCACACATATAACAGAAACTGATAACTCATTTTATGCCACTTACGCTCGCCATATGCTCCAATCTCCAGAGAACATCACGCCAGGAAAGAGTTGGGAATCCCCGAGAAGTGTGCAATAAATTTAACACAGCTGAAGTTGCGTGTTGAGAACTTCCTAAGAATTTTATCCCTTGGAGAATTTTTTTTATATCCCATAGCGTAAGACTTGATTTTTCTGATAGAAGAAATAAAATATATTTACCTACATGAAATTAATATTTTTGAACTGATGGAAGATAAGATAAAAATGTTTTTTTCATATGGTTTCTAAATAGATGGAGGAAGTTAGATAGATAAATAGATCAACACTTTATTGCACCATTTACAGAAAAGAAATACAAAGTAGTAACAAAAGCCAATACATATATAAATGAGCGCAAAGAAGGGCTTATAAGTCAATCTTATATATTTTTCTTAGATCGAGAGTCTTGGATGAAGGAGAGCCTTTGCCCAGTGTTGGGACAATGATGGCTAAATAAATATATTTTTCTTGAAATTATATTGTAATTGATTGTAATTGAAAATCATGCTAAGGCATTTGAAGATCATCAGATATTCAATTGTTATCATTAAATCATAATCGTGTCTCAATAGAGTTGAGTAGTACTATTTTACAAAAAGTAACAAAATCTTAAAATCACTACAATGTTTAACAATAATTGTTGAAAAGTTGTGAAAATTTTACATACTGAATTTCTAGCTCGAAAACGCAATAATTGTAAACTATTTAATTCCTCAAAATAGCTTTTATTTTCGAGAACGTTTACGAGTATATGAAAACGATCTAAGTTGCTAGTTTCTTTTAAAATAAAAGGCGATATTAAATTTCTTTCCTGTGACTTTATTTTGTCGTCGTTGCGTTTTATAAATCAAATGCTTCTCGGTTCCTATTAGATTGAACTGTAAAAAATATACTTTGTAAGTTATACATTTTAATGAGTGACTTGATTTCTTTTGGTAGCAGAGTTCTGGCCTTTTTGAAATAGCTTAAATTTCGCCAAAATGTCTTGTATTTTTATAAAATTTTAATTTAATTTTATTTAATTATCTTGATAAAATTAAATTTAATCTAGATTATCAAATATAATATCTAGGTACTTAATTGTCCCAAACTAATTTCGGGCCAGCAAGCCACAGACACTTTTTCTAAATGTCAGAATTTCGAATTCGTAGCGTCGCGCGTCGTAGCGTCGTAGTGCGGTCTACGAAAAATGCCTACGAGTCGTAGCACATAGACCCATGCGATCGTAGCAACTTCGTAGCCGTAGAGTATTGTACGTGCTACAATGTATATCACAACACATATCACATCTAGTATATCTTTAATAAAAAGTAAATTGTTTTTACACGACTGACCAAAAATGAAGTGTTATGTTTTCAGCGTTCATGTATGTAAGTATGTATGTAAGTTTCTTTATTTCACCATAAGTCCTGAACGGCTTAACAGATTTTGATGTTAGAGGTATTATTAGATTCCTTAAAGTGCCTCCAGACGCTCCGATTTGGTTAGATCCAACCGTCCGATCACGACCAAATCGGAAAGTGTGGAGAGCGGTCGGCCTGACATTATTATTATTAATATTGGTTGGACGTGGTCGGGTTGCCGACGCATCCGACAAGCCGACCGTCCGACCGAATCGGAACGTCTGGAAGCTTTGTTCCAACCAAATCGGCTTCAGTCGCATTCGCAACGCCGCCGATGTAGGACGTCAACATGAATGACAAAATCTACTGGACGGATTTCGATAAAATTTGGTATATGATACGGGTAGAAAAATAAGTACCGGGAATAGCACTTAGGGTACTTTTTATCCCGAAATTCCCACGGAAGCGAAGCCCCGGGGCGTAGCTAGTAAAGTTATTTATCGCCCTATGTTATAAAAAAAAAACTATATAAAGACTTTCCCTGTTTGTGGGACTTTTAACCCACAAAGAATATTGCAACAGAGATGTAAGAAATCAAGCATATTTAATAATGCTTAAAGTTTAAAAATTAATTAAATTTATTTAAATACATATATTAATTTAATTATATAAATAAGAAATAAATTTAATTAAATTATTTTTTTATTTAATTGAATTGTTTTTTAATTTAATATATTTATTTAAATTTAGCCCATTCTCTTAGTTTTATTCCTTTGTTCCTTTTGTAGCGGTGATTTTTTTATAATACCGGTGGCATCGGCATGATCGTCCGTTCACTACTTCAGAGCAAAGTCAACTGACGGTTGGAAGGCCAACCGTCGGACAGTCTGTAGCAATGTTGGAACGGTTGCTATGTCGTTGGATCCAACCAAATCGGAACGTCTGGAAGCACTTTTACATTCCGTTGTAAGTTGTCAGTTGTGTTTTTTATTTTTAAATAATTAGCTTGTTTATTTAATTAGCCATTAATAACACTTTGAAATCGTCATTTAAATTATACGCATACATTAAATGTCGAAAATAGTCATAAATAATTACGAGACTCGTATGATAGTACACTATCGTTTAGAAATAAAAAAAATGTACCTGATGATTAAATCAATTAATTGCACCATTTGTCAAATAGTGTAAACGTAACTGTTAACTGTATAACTTTAACAAAAAGTTCTATTTCTGTGTAACCTAACCTAAATTATTCTGTTTCGATTCACCCTGGCAACTACTAGAGTGTGGACCTCTTGCGAAAGTGACCATTTGCACAAGTGAGCTTTTGCGAAGGTGACCTTTTGCGGAACTAACCTTTTGCCAAAGTTACCTTTTGCGAAAATGACTTAGTTAAATTAGTGGAAATAAGTAAATTCAAATGATGTAGCCCTTGTCAGTTACGGTCGTTTGAGGAATATGATCATTCAGGGTTATGGCCAATATGGTCATTTCAAGTTATGTGGCCTTTAAGTATATGGTCCTTCGAACGAAATTTCCGTTTATGGATGTTCAAGGGATATAGCCGTTTGGGGGAAATGGACGTCCTAATTCTTCTAAACATGAATCACATTTGAGCAAATCCTGTTCGATAAATAAACATACAAAGTAAGATGAATAATATTTCGAATTAAAAGTTTCTGCTTGTGTGTTCCGGCACTAATATTGAAGTGTTCCACGAAAACACTAGCAGATGTGAAGTAATCACTACGTCAAAGAGAATTTCTATGTTTAGCCAAGCATTACGATTGATGTTCAATATCGTTTGGCAAAAAATTCGGTCAATTATAAAGTCAACTATTTAATAATGAAAAAAAAACTATAGAAATAATAAATAAAAATAGTACCTTTGTTAGTAGTTACTATATTTTATGTTCCCTATCTATGTGTTTGTCGAGCACAAGAATTAATAAATAGAAAAAAATACAGTTTGGTAGAGCCATTCGTTTGAAAGCTTATCTTTGAAACTACCTACCAACGACGACGGTAGGACGGATATATATTTTTTTTAAATGAAAATGGCTGAAATGTTTTGAATCCAAGCTATTATTCTGTATCCTAGTTATTTTACAACGATGATCAATCAAAAAGTGACGACAGTCCGCCGCCACACGAATGTAACATTAAATGACATTATTTATGGTTGCGTAATAGATTTATGATTGAAAGTAGATAACCTTATTTATTCAGCTATTTTGTGGGTAAATATTATACTTCCCCGACAAGCAGGGGTCTGCTGTCAATGTTATTTCTATTAGCTGTTATTGAGTATGTTTCAGGTAGTCGAATTTCCATGGATATAATAGGTCACTAGTTAAGTAATTTTTCTTACATCATTAAAACCATAGAGTGATGAGAAATTAGAGTGATGAGAGTAGAGGAAGCAAAAGAGATCTAGAAGGATCGTAGCAAGTGGAAATCGCTAGTCTCTGCCTACCCCCACGGGAAAAAGCGTAATAATATTTTACAATGTAAAACGTATGTACGAGTATAGATATACCTATTTATTAAAACCACATTTAACATTTATGAAGATATTCTAGTTAAAATAAACGGGTCACTCATACGTACGTCGGGGGATGCTGTCTAAGTATTTTTCTCATTTTTACACGACTGACCAAAAAAGTCTTGAACGGCTTAAAAGATTTTGTGTGAGAGGTATTTTTAGATTCCTTGGATTTCTCCGAGTGTCATAGGCTATGTGAGTTGTAAGTCGTGTTATTTATTTTTTAATAATTCGCTTATTTACACTTTGAAATGCATTGAGACTTCTAGTAGTCAAATCCGTGAAAAGTTAATGACATTCCAAGTGCGAACTAAAAGGGATTTTTGGATATTCTTTTCCTAAAGGGGTTAACTGAGTGTAGCCCAAGCCGAAGGCACAAGCTAGTTGGTTTGTAATATTACGGTTTGTCCACATCACTCACTTATTAAGAAGCTGCGATGGTAAACAAAACTATAAGTAATTTATTGACGAAAATAAAATTATTCCATTACTGACTAAGTGACTGACAGACAACGCACAGCCAAAACTACTGGGCGTAGGAAGCTGAAATTTGGCATGTAGGTTCCTTAGGAAGTGTAGGGGAGCACTAAGAGAGGAATTCCCAAAATTCCCACGGGAACAAAGCCGCGGGCCCATGCTATTAAGAAATATTTTGCATCCAAAATGAAAAACTTTATTTCGGTTAAGGTAAGTAGTGACAAAATTTATCATCATGAATTCAATAGGAATTTTCAGTGAAACGTCACATGCGACTTCGTCTCAAGGGATCACATTCACGAGCCAAGAATTCTGAGCAAATATGCCTAGATTAAATATTTGTCTATCCTACCCTTACTTAGGTCTCTTTATACTTATGTATACACGGAATACCTAATTCAATTCTGAACTCCCAAACAGATCCTCTGCCAATTTTAATATTTTGTTTTATTTCACTAGCTACGCCCCGGGTCTTCGCTCCCGTATGAATTTCGGGATAAAAAGTACCCTATGTGCTATTGCCGGTAGTTTTCTACCCGTATACCAAATTTCATCGAAATCCGTCCAGTAGATTTTGCGTGATTGAGTAAGAAACATCCTCACAAACTCACATCCAAACTTTCGCATTTATACTCGTATAAGTAGGATACCCATCTCTTCCCGTGGGTGTCGTAAGAGGCGACTAAGGGATTTAAAACACCGGAGGATGGGCAGCAGCATCTTTCCGCGTACTATGCCATCACACTGCGATCGCCAACCCGCATGCCAAGCGTGGCGATTACGGCAAAACCCCCCATGGATAAAATCCTTGGGGGAGGCCTTTGTCCAGCAGTGGACGTCTTTAGGCTGAGAGAAGAAGTAGGATATAAATTTTAAAGTTCCCGTTTGATCCCCTTACATTCCATTATAATAGATCGGACAGAAATGAAAAATAGGTACTTAAAAATATACCCAATTCCCTAGGGTATAAGCTGGAAACAACTAGGCACATACAAAGATCAAATAATTTTTTAATCTATCTATTTATCTATCATGCAATGTACACGGACAGGAATATAAGAAACTAGCTTTCGCCCGCGGCTTCGCCCGCGTGAATTTACTACGGGAACTGAGCTTTTACCCGGGATGAAAGGTACCCTTTGTCCTTCTCCGTACTTCTAACTATGTGTATACAAAATTTCAGGAAGATTGGTTCAGTAGGTGAAGCGTGAAGAGGTAACAAACAAACAAACAAATAAACAAACCAACAAACAAACTCACTTTCGCATTTATAATATTAGTTAGGATAAATAATTAATCTTATAATGTAAACATCTAATACATTAATCAGCTCAAATATTACTATAGAAACCATGAATCTAGTTGTTCGATATGAATTTCAACTTGATATCTTTGTGCGGTCCTGAAAAAAAATGTTTGACAGACAGACGGACAGCAAAGTGATCTTAAAAGTATTCCATTTTTGCCTTTTGATAAACGGAACCCTAAACAGTGTAAAATTTTCTACCAAAAAAGTACCAAAATGATTCACGACTGAATATTTAAGTCACACTTTTTTTAGGAGCGTGACATTCCCCTTTTGGTAGAGAGTAAAGCAATATTTGTATGCAGATCGCAATAAAAGTTGCCACGCCATTTTCCTTCATATTTTATGACCCAGATCTAGCAATTCCGATCGAGTAAGGAATCAGTATTGTGAATGCAATATCGTATGAGCCTTTAGAATATTACATATAATATTTATACCTACGGTAAAAAAGTTTCCGTAAGGTAAAAAATCCAATACATTCTTTATTTCCGACCTAATAAACTGTTAGAAATGAAAAAAATGGTTTATTTTTAACATAGGATGTTGTACAACATGACTTATTAACATATAGCTAAGTGCGAAGCCAATAATAGAACCTAAATTACTTAGATTTACGATTAGTTAATTTAAATCAATCCTAACTATCCTAACTAATATTAAAAATGCGAAAGTGCGTTTGTTTGTTTATTTGTTACCTCTTCACGCTTTATATCCTGAACCAATCTTCCTGAAATTTCGCATACACATTGTTAGAAATATTGAAAAGGACATAGGCTACCATTCATTCTGGGAAAAAGAACAATTCAAGAAAAGCCGCGGGCAAAAGCTAGTATTTAATTCAAAAGATATTTACTTAATGAGAAAAAATACAAATACCTATCCAACTTACTTACCCCACCCCATCAGTGGTTAAAACAAACAGAATTAACCCTATTAAATGTTTGTTAATCCGAAAACACAATCAGTAGATTTAATCTTTTAAAAACCAGTTCAAATCGTTATATCAGGGATTAACGCAACCTCGGAACATGAACAGAGATGGAAACTGTTAAACCGAAATGGCTAACCACAATTTAACGTTATTCATATGATATAACTGGTTAAGTCTGCTGGTGAAATTTAATAATGTAGGACGAATTTTACGGGACGAGAGAAATTCTCTCAATGACATAAATTAGTTACCATTTTTAAGCAAGTTCTATGACAGAAATTAGGCGCCGACGTCCAACTCAATAATTTGGCTCCAGTAACAAGTGACGTCATGGTTCCATGATCTAAGAACATAAGATATGAAGATTTAACAAATAAACATATTAAGCCACTAACGCGATAATATTTAGTTAATACTAGCTTACCAGCCTACCTAATTATTTCCATACTTTATTTCATTTTTTCATTCATCTTTGGTATTTCTGCTTTTTAAATAAATGGCTTTTCAGAAGCCTGCTGAACTGTGCTTTGAGTTTGAGCTTTGAGAAAGCGTTGAATAGCTTTGACGAGTCTGACTTTATACCTAATTGTAATGTTTCAACTCGAATGCTTTACGTAGTTGTGATAGGGTAAATTTAAAGCAAGAAATCTGCAGTCAAAAGTTGTATGAATGAATACATAATATCTATATATAGCTTTTTCATATACCTAAAATAATAATTGGAATTGTCTTAAATATTTCATTTATAGTACCTACCTCAATTTTTCAATGTCTGTTTTAAGAATAAAATATTTAATTAAATTATTCTTTTGTGATATGATTTAGTACTTTCTTTTAATTAAAAATAAAAGCCAAAAAAAGAAAATTTCAAAAAGATCTAAAGTGATCCGACAAATTAGATTTTATAAGTAATTAAAAATAATCTCCCAAATTATGAATTATGACGTTTTCTAATAAATTTACACTTTATTCAGCGCTATAATTCCTAAAGTTTAACTGTAATTGCTTGTACTTCGTCGAAATTTTAAGCAACGTCTCATTACTGTAATTAATTTATACCAAAACTTCAAAAACAAACTTATTTGAAAAACGTTCTAAATTATCCAAATAAAAAACTGCGTTAAAAATACTTACATTAAAATTCACCCATCCACGTGTCCAAAAGCCGGTTCGGAATTCAAAATAAATATGTCACAACACTATCTCACCATACGTCACAATTTGAATTTCGTAAGGGTCACTACACACACACAAGTCACCACAACACGTTTAAAAATCGATGTATTTTATTGGCGGGAGGAATACGTGCGTCCGACGCGTTGGTTCCTCGCGACTGCGGCAAGGGGGCGCGATGGCGCTAGCATCGCCGCCCGGGATAGTGACGCGTTTTTCAATATTTTCCTTTTCCGCGAGTTTAACGCGTTTAGCGTTAGATTGATTTATTTTTTAAGTATTTGAATAATGGCTTTATTGAGATGTTGTTCCTGTTTCAATAAGATGGTAGATATTTAGTAAAAGATAAAAATTACTAGGATTTTTAAAATATCTACTTAACTTTTCTAATTCAAGTTTTTGCTATTATCTGACAAGAAAATTGCATTGTTTTATTACATACTATTTGCGCTTCGGGACTACGCTCTCGTGTGAATCCCAGAATAAAAAGTACCCGTTGCGCTTTTCTACGTTATATTCTACTTGTGTACCAAATTTTAGATTTTGCGTGTAACGAACATACTCTCACACATTTAAAATTTTGTTATCATTATCATTGATTGTACAGTCGAGGGCAGATAAAACAGACCCTTCTTCTCTTAGCCGAAAGACGTCCACTGTTGGACAAAGGCCTCCCCCAAGGATTTCATCCATGGAGGGTTTTGCCGTAATCGCCACGCTTGGCAGGCGGGTTGGCGATCGCAGTGTGATGGCATAGTACGCGGAAAGATGCTGCTGCCCATCCTCCGGTGTTTTAAATCCCTTAGTCGCCTCTTACGACACCCACGGGAAGAGATGGGTTGGTGCTATTCTAGGGCCACACCACAGGCCAAACCCTAAAAACAGACCCTACCTCACTGAATCCTATCTCAGTTTAGTTTACCAGCCCCGTATATACATATAAAAATTTCAGTTCGATCATAAATTAGAAAAAGGATGTTTTTTTTTGTCAAAGTAACTATATGTACATACTTTTTAATATCCTAATCCTAACTTATAAAAGCGAAAGTGAGATTGTTTGTTTGTTTGTTTGTTACCTCTTCACGCTTCATCTACTGAACCAATCTTCCTGAAATTTCGCATACACAGAAAAGGACATAGGCCATACCTTATATACCATATGACATATACTTTTAATCCCGGGAAAAGCACTGTTCCCGTGGGAAATTCACACGGGCGAAGCCGCGGGCAAAAGCAAGTTAGGTATAAAAGAGAAAGTTTGCATGTGAGGATGTTTGTTATTAAATCACGCAAAATCTACTGATTTGGCACTCGATTAGAAATTTAGCATAGTATAGTTTCCGTCACGTAAAAATCCGCTGGCGGTTAAGCTGCGCAGTAGGCGATATATCGGTCTATGCGGTGAGCAGGGGTCGGGCGGGTCTCATCCGGCGCACGCGATTGGTTTATCAGTCGTACCCATGCGCAAGTTTCACCCCCACCTCACCCTACCAGCGGCCTTTTCACGTGATGGGAAGTCTACAAAGGGTCCTTTTAATCCCGAAATTCCTACAAGAGCTAAGCCCCGAAGCACGGCTAGTCTAGTTCCAAATAAAATCTATAACGTATTATTTACTATCGCTTTTCTACACAAGCGTGGGAAGTAAGTCCAATCTGACAGGATGTCTGTGTTTGTTACTCAATTGCGCCCCAACGTCGTTACCGAGAAAACGAAAACTTTTCAAAAAGTTTCCTGGAAGAGATCGCTTTTAGCGATAAAGCCTTTTGTGTACTTAAGTATGTTTGTATGTTTATATCTTCGAATTCTTTTTGTAAAAAAATCTCTTTTGTTACTCTAACCCTGCAAATGGCAATTTTTTGCGAACGTTTTGTAACCAGAGTTATTTATATATGATTGTAACTTATACTGATGTAGGATTCTATCATGGCATCTGAAAAAACCAAATAACGATAAGCAGTCATTTTACGATAAGCGGTATTTGGTTTTGTGTATATCGGTATTTAGTTATGACTGTCAATACACATTATTACACAAAGCTCTATAATGTACCCTATATAGTCGGGGCTGTGAATTTTCAGTTGTATGGAGGTGGTCACATTAAATCCTACGATTGTGATTTTTATAAACTACATAGATTATGATATTACAACTGCAAATTTAAGTGTAAAAAAAAATCACCACCGCCGTTTTTTTTAAACGCTATTATAAGACTCATATTGTTATAACTCTCAAACAAAAAATCCTAACAGGGTGATTTTTTGTTACATGTTTCCTTACGAATAATCAAAGCTTGATTTAAAAAATCACCAATAAATAACAATCCGAAATGGATTTTTTAATGAATTGTAATTTTTATACTTTAAAAACATCCTGTACAAAAACAAAAAAATCAGCAATAGTGAATTTTATATATTACTCGTATACTATTGTAATGAACCATATCCTTAATTTTTATAAGGGTGACTACAACTGTTTTTTTTTATTAACTTAATTTTTTTTTTTTTTATTTTACGTTCGAGAAAATTGTATATTCGTACGTAATGTGAATTATTCAATCTTAATTTTAAAAAACGACTCATGTTTATGAACCCGATTTCCTGAAATTAAATAAAAACCATATTGACATTTATAATGTTAAAAATACATTTTATGACTAGAAAGCCTATAAACCGGCCAACTTTTATTTACAGGTAAATGAAGTCTTATTATTTAATTGTGAACAGTAATCTCTATTGTAAACTTTTTTGTTTACGAGCAATTCAGTATAGTTTATTTACCCCTCCCATTTCATATCGGATCATCAAAATTCTTTTTTTTTTATAAAAGGATGTCTAAAAACATCAAAATAATGTTAAGTATAAGAATCATGGTTGTAGGAATTTGTCGGTAAAAAAAATTTAAATGCCCCGCCTAATAGTAATTGAAAGACTGCAGTTACTATAGTCGAAACTGGCTTGGTGTGATGTCGTCAAGGTGGATATCCGTGCCACAACTAAGGATACCGAAAACCGTGCAAAAGATGAGGAAGAAGTGGATAAGAAAAAGTAGGAAAGCGAACTTTGTGTTCCAACTAGTGTTCCCGGGGCATATAAGCTTTTAACCCTAAATTTTAAGCCTATCGGTTCTTTTTTAGGGTTACGCTAATAAAGCAGGGCTATAAAGGGCTGTGCATTATATTATTATTATTATATGTGTGGCCTAAAAGGCTTTTATAAAGGCTTTTAGCCTGTCAAGCCTCTAAATTAATAGGCTAGCCTTAAAAAAAGGCTAAAAGCTTTCAATGTGCTATGGATCTTGATCTGAAATAAACTTTTTTTTTTAACCCTATAGGCCCCGGGAATAGTAGTTCCAACGCCTATGCTGAGAATGCAACCGGGAAAGCGCTCATATGAGAGAGAGAAGCATATAGTCGACACTATTTCCTGTGAACCTGATAACTTCTGAAATAGTAGTCACAGATACTCGTCAGGCCATAACTGGCCTTTTTCACAGAGTTTAGTTTTATCCTTATTTGAAACTATTAGGTTTGTTTATGCGAGCTTACTTCCTTTTTACACGACTGACCAAAAAAGGAGTGTTATGTTGTCAGCGTTCATGTATTACATATGTATGTATGCAAGTTTCTTTATTCCACCATAAGTACTGAACGGCTTAACACATTTTGATGTGAGAGGTATTTTTAGATTCCTTGCATCCCTCCGAGTGATATAGGCTATGTGAGTTGTCAGTCGTGTTGTTTATTTTTTAATAACTAGCTTGTTTTCTTAGTATCCGAAAAAATATATCAAAAATTTAAGTGCGGTCTACGTTAGTTTGTATGTAGGTAAGTATTTGTAATTGTTCCATAAATTGAAACCAGTTCAAAGTTGTTAAGTAAATTCGTCACATTTATATCATACATTTTTGTGTTGAGATTCGAACCAACATGACCACCGTTTTAATTTCCATTGGCCTGAAATTGTGGTCTTATTGAAAATGCCCATGTTTTAGCCGGATTATCCGGTCCTGATGCGATATTCACCGCAACAGATGCAGCTGAGTGTAGTACACTCTGTAACGTAATAGTTATTCTACTTTTGCTACAGTTCTGCTTCTGATTCTGTTAAAGTTTGAGTGTGAGAATATATTTTGACATTTTTGTTTGTTTGCTTATAAACTCTTTATTGCACAAACAATGGTTGGCCTAGCGGTTAACACGGTCGATTTTTAGAATTTGATTTTTCATTTATAATGTTTATTTATAGGTAGTATTAGTATTTAAGGTAGTTTTAGTTCTATTTTATTTTTAAATAATTATCCTTAGTTATATATTTTTTTTGTAAACATTTGATTAAATAAAAAAATATTTTTATTGCACATAGACATAGGAAAAATACAAAAGTTAGCTAAACAAAAAGAGGCGTATATTGGCGGACTTATCCCAGAAACTGATTTCTTCCTATCAACCAAGTATTTTAAAGGAATAAAATAAAAGACAAAAGTCTAGAATCAGAAAAGATATAGAAGAAAACGTTTTTGGTACATTTATTTTAAATTTTGATACGATAGTATAGTTATTGAGAGCTAATTTGAACCTTCTTTACCTTCGGTTGTTTGTAAGGTCATCTTACGCATACACACCAGTGTCAGCGTCAGATGGTCGTTTAGAAAGACCACGGCCGCTGACGAATGGTTCTGCCTTGATATTCAAAGTCAAAGTCAATTGTTTTTATTTATATAGGCTTAAAAATAGCACTTATAAATCGTCACATTCTTGTTTTTTAGTAAGTTGACGTCATAAAATTACTTAAAGCTAAGGTTACCACCGTCTCTAAAGCGCAAATGGATTGGTTATTGGTTGATTTACAGACTCGAAGGCATAAATCAGTCTACGCTTATGATTCGAATTACCGCCTTTCAGACGGAAGTTGAGCCCATAGCCGATTAAGCCCCATCGCTTTTAATTTTAAAAACAATAAAGATTAAAAATCGCTTTCGCGAATCGGGATTTATTTTCTCCTTGTTGTGTATTATTGGCAATCCGATTTCCGCTATGATTCCAAGAACTATTTCCTCGCAACAATTTTTTATCGATAATATTCGAAATAAGAGGAGGGCAAAGAGCTAAAATACCCCAAAGCTCCACCACCCCAAAGGTCGACGGTTACATAATGCTTTTGCATTAAGTCCACCTATTTTATAGTTGTAAAACATCTTTCGGTAGTAATTCGATGCCGTGACGGTAAATTTCATAATGCTTCGTGCCACAATGCTCATTTGTTTTACATCTGCCGGCGTGTCGGCTAACATTTTATGTGTACGTATGTTTTCTCAATACGACTGTACCTGAGATATATCAGATTTGGACCTGATGACCTCATCAGTTATTTCATGTAATATTCGCTGTATTCCAAGACCAAGCTAATGGTCCTAACTCTCCGCATACTAAGCATCCTGGCACGTCTTGCTAACATCAGTTTATAAACTGTATAATATAGTTAATAGATTCAGTTACTTTGTGGAAGTCAGTTTCAAGTCAAAACTTATCTAGTTTATTAATATAGGATTGACTGGTAGATGCCATATGGCGTAAAGTCCACCATTTGTACATAATTTTTACACGACTGACCAAAAAAGGAGTGTTATGTTTTCAGGGTTCATGTATGTAAGTATGTATGTATGTAAGTTTCTTTATTCCACCATAAGTCCTGAACGGCTGAACATATATTGATGAGAGAGGTATTTTTAGATTCCTTGAATTTCTCCAAATGACATGGGCTATGTGAATTGTCAGTCGTGTTTTTTGTTTTTTTTTTAAATAATAAGCTTGTTGTATATTGTGCAATCAAGTTTTTAAATAAGTATAAATATATATAAAATTCTTCCGTTACAGAGTTGAAGTAACTAAACATCGGCATTTCAGTAGTTTTAGCTGTGCATGACAGACAACACACAGCTAAAACTACTATAAATTTAAACGTTGGAAGCTGAAACTTGGCATGTAGGTTCCATAACGAGAAAAGGAGAGCACTAAGAGAGGATTTTCCGAAGTTTCAACGGGAACATTTTTTTATACGGACAAATCACACAGATTAAGTAAACCCCAAAGTAAGAACGAGACTTGTGTTATGGGAATACTAACTCAACAATACTATATTTTATAACAAATACATATATAGATAAACATCCAAGACCCAGGCTAATATGAAATAGATCATTTTCCATGTTGACCCGACCGGGGATCGAACCCGGGACCTCCCCGGTGTGGCAGTCCGGCGTGATGACCGTTAGGTCACGGAGGTCGTCTAGTTATAGTCCCAGACCAATGCTAGTTATTTACATACCTACATAAAATTAGACGCTAACTGACTGTTAAGTATATACTATAAAAGCTAATATTGGATGTACCTAACTCTATGGTATATACAAAACAGTCAGCGTCCAATAACGAAATCGCTAAACGTTGAAACTTAAAACTTTGCAAAGAAGGTTTGGCAGCAAGGCTAAATAGGGAGCATACTAATATATAAAATTTCAAAACAATTATTACTTTTGTCCATGTTAAATAAATAATTTATGAAATGATAACATTATTTTGAGGTGCTTTTTAAATAAATTAAAATATCCCACAGGATTGATCTGATAACTCATTTGAAAGCAGAAAAAAAATCACTCGCCGCGTAAAAAATGACATGCACTGTCCTCTAATTGCCGCGTAAACAACGGGAAACAATATCGGGTATCCGAGATCCGAACCGGATAAAAAACCGGATTAGACAGGATGTAACCGAATATCCTGGTTTTGGAGCTTGTGCTTTACATTTTTTGCGTTACATAGGCATGACGGCATTTTTGGCCACCTTGTTGACATGATAATTTTATCAAAACAAGCTAATTATTAAAAAAATAAAAAACACGGTTGACAACTCACATAGCCTCTCAGTACAAAATCTGTTAAGCCGTTCAAAACTGATGGTGGAATAAAGGAACTTACATACACATACATGAACCCTGAAATCATAACACTCCTTTTTTGGTCAATCGTGTAATAAAACTGAAAGGGAAATGGGAGCTCGAGGAAGGGGTAATAAGCCTTTGTTGACGGCTTATATAGATTGTTGGAATTTATAGTTGTAGATGTGTAAGTTGAGGAGAGTTTGAGGATGCTGGGCTGCTGACAGGATCTGGAAGTTATGGTAGTTGTTGAGAACTGACGTTAAGTTAAACGCACAGTAAAAATAAGCTGAAGTTGATTATAGTTAGAGTTATAAGTTAAGTTAGTTTTAAGTTATAGTTATAAAGTTAGAGTAACCTGAATAATATAAAATAGTCGTTTAACTATACAGCGAAGCAGATTAGAGTACTGCATTAGCATCCAGTGTCATAATCAAAAGAATGGCTGAAGACCTCTATCTTTTCTCTGTCTCTCTATAGATATACAATACATACACATAACTACAGGCAAAATGCTTAACCAACAAGGAAATTTTAATGAGTAAATCATTTTGGATTTTACGTAGTTTTTAGTAATATATATGTATTTTTTTTTACCTAGTACAGGTATTATAGATAGATAGATAGATAGATCAACACTTTATTGCACCATTTACAAAAAGAACATACAAAAGAGACAAAATTAAATACAAAAATGAGCGCAAAGGCGGGCTTATCGCAAATGCAATTAGTCATTTCTTTATTTTCTTTGTGTATTATAGTCATTTCTTTATTTGTATGAGCAACTAGCTCTTGCCCGCGGCTTCGCCCTTGTGAATTTTCCCACCAGAATAGTGCTTTTTCCCGGGATGAAAAGTACCCTATGTCCTTCTTCGTACTTCCAACTATGTGTATACGAAATTTTAGGAAGATTGGTTCAGTAGATAAAGCGTGAAAAGGTAACAAACAAACTCACTTTCGCATTTATAATAAACTAGCTTTTGCCCGCGGCTTCGCCCGCGTGAATTTCCCACGGGAACAGTGCTTTTTCCCGGGATAAAAAGTAGCCTATGTGCTATTCCAGGTCATTATCTACCTCTGTACCAAATTTCATCGAAATCCGTCCAGTAGATTTTGCGTGATTGAGTAACAAACATCCTCACAAACTCACAAACTCACATCCAAACATTCGCATTTATAATATTAGTATGGATTAGTTAGGATTGCCATGCCACTATGCCATCACACTGCAATCGCCAACCCGCCTGCCAAGCGTGGCGATTATGGCAAAACCCCCCACGGATAAAATCCTTGGGGGAGGCCTTTGTCCAGCAGTGGAAGTCTTAAGGCTGAGAGAAAGAGAGTTAGGATTAGGATAAAGTAGAACCATAGAGTTAGGTATGTACCTAATAATGTTAAATACCTACTATGTAGTACAACAGTATTATTAAATTAAAATGAAATATAAATAATAACGGCAAAGAAAAAATACACAGGCCCATCCGACTTCGATTTATGAAAAGAGAAATGTATCTTTAAAGGCACTTTCATATTTATCAAAATATAACTAAGTTTATTACTACAAGAAGAAAAAAAATATACAATGTTTCCTAAAATTTCCACAGGAAATTCAATTTCATTTCCAATTTACAGCACGTGTTATCTCATAGACAATCTCAAGATTTCCGTACCTTAAAACCTTTGGTTATTAATGGAAATTCGTAACTGCTCTTATCCCTCAAATTCCTCTTTTAATGGCCAGCCTGAGCGGCCATTACAACTTTGCCACGTAATTACTGTTAGCAAAACTCGATTGTTTTATGTATTGTTACTATTCTGTGTTTATGAGGTGATATTACGAGTAGTTTCATGTCCTGAACTTATTTCTATTTTAGAGATATTTTAAAAGCCTTTTAAAAATCTTTATAGCGCAAGTTTTAAGCTTTTTAGCTTTTTTCCCTTTTTTTTATAACATAGGGCGGCAAACGAGCAAGCGGATCACCTGATGGTAATCAATCACCGCTGCCCATGGACTACTGTAACACCAGGGGTATCACAAGAGTGTTGCCGGCCTTTCAAGAAGATGTAGACTCGTTTTTTGAAGGTTCCAATGTCCTATCGGTTCGGGAACACCGCCGCAGGAAGTTGGTTCCACAGTTTGGTAGTACGTGGCAAGAAGTGTCTTTTAAAACGTACGGTGGTTGACAGCCAGTCATTCTTTAGGTATTTTAATTTCTTTAGTATCCAGTGTGTTATCGACAACACTGTTCTTTATTACTTCCTTATCGAGTGTGTTATTACTAACACTGGTGCCAGATTTTATTCAAGTCGCCTAAAGCATAGAGCAACACGAACTCCCGCGCGCGCAAGTCCTTGTTGCTAAGACATAAATGCATCTGACATGACTTTTACAAGTACCGCCATCTAGTAGCAGTAGCCGTATACACACTAGTAAACTAAATAATCAGCCAATGTGCAGGTTTTCTTACTATGTTTTTCTTAATAGGAATCAGGTGGTGGTCTATAAGAAAACTACCATACATGAGTCAGATTGGTCTACAAACTCATGTGACACAGGTAGGATTTGAACCCGGGTCCTACCCGACCTCAGGCGGGTGTCATTACCACTTGGCCATCACCGCTTCACTGGTGTCAGATTATTATCTTGTGGCCCCATATTTTGAAGAAAGACTTTGTGCTGTATTCAGTCTTCGAAGTTCTCTCTCTCAATCGACTTAAAGTCTAGACTTTCTGCCCCTTTCCTTCCTCTTTATTAGTTTCAAAACTCAACAAAACCGCATCAAACCGGTTCGATGCGACTCCAACTTGTGACTTCACAGAGTTCATTATTGAGTAACTTTCGCAAAGCCTGCCAACTATCGTAAGACAAACAAATTGTCACTTTACTCTTGTATTTTTAAGATTTATTTTATACTTATATTGTAATTTTGAATTTTCAAGATACATTTTTGGCTATAATAAATGAAACCATTCTTTACGAGTTAGATGCCTCAATAGAGACCTAAAACATGTAAGAATTTGTCGTATTGATTCATGTAGAAAAGTTAAAAATTTAGTAAAACAAAAAAGCAAAGAATAATTTATAATAGACAAGCCGCGCCCGGGGCTTACTCCCGTGAGAATTTCGGGATAAAAAGTACTCTATATGCTATTCCCGGTATTTTTCTACCCTTATACCAAATTTCATCGAAATCCGTCCAGTAGATTTTGCGTGATTGAGTGATAAACAACCTCACAAACTCACATCCAAACTTTCGCATCCTAACTAATATTATAAAAGCGAAAGTGAGTTTGTTTGTTCGTTGGTTTGTTTGTTTGTTTGTTACCTCTTCACGCTTTATCTACTGAACCAATCTTCCTGAAATTTCGCATACACATAGCTGGAAGTACGGAGAAGGACATAGGTTACCTTTCATCCCGGGAAAAATCACTGTTCCCGTGGGAAATTCACGCGGGCGAAGCCGCGGGCGAAAGCTAGTCTACAATAAGTAGGATGTGGAACGTGACATTGTCATGCGCGTACAAGATGTAGTGGGATCAGTAACAATTTTTCTTTTTTTTCTTTCACAATTTTTAATTTTAATTTAGTACACTTTTTTTTATCAAGCTCCCTATTGAAAACTATACTCTATTGTGTTATAGATAGTCTAAATTGGATGTAACTTGACCAGTCTCATCTCAAAGATATAGAACTACAAGAAAGAAGAAATAGTCTTTCATAAAATTGGAGATTTCATTACATAACTAAGAAATTAATATAAATAAATAAAATAAGGTTCGTGCTAAGTCCCGTTAATATCATAGCTAAGAAAGAAGGAATTCTATCAATTACATTATTTCATCATTACATTTAGGTAATTGTATATTGTAGGTCATTACATGCGAGACGGTTTTATAAGAATGCTTCAATGCTCGCGTGTTTCAACACACAACATTTTTGAACACAAAAGTGCTGAAAAAATTCAAGTAATAATAGTGTTTGGCTGTATGAATTATTTTTTGCTATTTTCAAAAAAGTTTCTATTTCGTTGGATAGCTAAGCTAATTCTTTGTGCGAAAAAGCAGCTTAAAGGTCAGTCGACCCACACTTTTCGTACTGGGTCTCCACTCAAAACTGCACAAAAATAATATTTACTTTTGTTAAGAGGCATATTGACGCCGTTTGGGGTCAATAATAATAATTGGAAATAATTCATCCACGAATGCGCTGATTGTGATGATCTGAATAACTTTAAAGGGTGTTGCGATTTAGCCCTGATTTTATTACACGACTGACCAAAAAAGAAGTGTTATGTTTTCAGGGTCCATGTATGTAAACTCCATTTATTCTTACCAGTCCTATCATGTAAACAATCTTCACAGTACTTTTTGTTGAATTTTGTTGAAAATAAATCAAATATTAGTTCAAACCTAAACATTCTAAAGTAAAACATTTATTAACCACGAAAGTAATTTCCTAAAAAGTCAATTTTAATTTATATTGTTGTAAATAAAAAGATATGGTAAGATTGCTTACATGATAGGACTGGTAAGAATAAATGGAGTTTAAGTATGTACCTATGTAAGTTTATTTATTCCACCATAAGTCGTGAACGGCTTAACAGATGTTGATGAGAGAGGTATTTTTAGATTCCTTGCATTCCTCCGAATGACATAGGCTATGTGAATTGTCAGCCGTGTTTTTTATTTTTTAATAATTAGCTTGATTATTTAACTTCCTTACGAAAAACATGTAAAAAACTAGCGTTTTTGAAAAAAATCTTTTTTGGCAACTGTTTGCGTATAAAGAAAAAAAATCTTCCGTCGCAACTAATTGCCAAGAAAGAATAAACATTAGTTTTTCACAACTGGTTGTGAAACTCAGTTGCCATGGCGGCCGAAAGGTAAATGGCGGACTTAAAGCCGGATGCTTTTTTCACCAGTCAACCAAGAGGTGATGCAGAGAGAAAAGATATCATTTTGATTTAATTTTTTTTTCATTCATTTTAGTCATGGAAGAAAGAGAGAGAGAGTTCTTTGCCCAGTAATGGGACATGATTCATCCAGTACTTTATGTCCTGGCAAGAGTCTAAGGCTTTCAACATGAAGTGGGTCAGATCTTCCCATTCTATTGATTTCACCGATATTGCCGATGCCTCGCTATAACACACGTTGGCTCAAATTCTCTGTGGTTTGGTCGACGGTCTGCTATTGGTGGCGTAGGTTCGATGTGAATGGTATAAATGACTCAGTAGGTATGATATAAAAGGTAAATCAGTCAGCTGGGCGCTCTCGACTTATTAAGGCTCTTAAGAGTGCCTACGTATCAGCGATGTGCCGCTGAGAAATACCCTGTTCTCAAAAATTTATTCCGTTGAAAATTTCCTACAATTCTCAGGTCTTTAGGAAATATATCTATTTTTGATAATTTTTCTCTCTCTCAGCCGAAAGATTTTTGATAATATTTCTCGAAATTTTCAAAGAACAAGCGGAGACTTTTTTGGTAATTCCTCTCCGAAAAAGTCTCCGCTTGTTCTTTGAAAATTTCAAGAGTGACACATCACTACTACATATACAGTACCACGTTTTTATACCTTACGGAGTAGACAGAGCCAACAGTCATGTGACTAGGCTACGCTTAGCTGAATAGATAAACAACGTTGCTGTTGAAACTTATACTACATAGGAAAAAGAAGATGATAATACGAATCAAAATAATACTTAGGTCTTGTAAGAGGATTACGTGAGAAGAAACTATTGACCAACGTAACAAATAGACAATATACGTTATATATTATTTTGCGTATACACCCAGCCAACATTTTTGGTCGAAATTACCATAAGAGTACCTAATTTTGGTATAAAAAGGTAATTTTTATGATAATTTCGACCAAAAATGTTTGCTGGGCAAGAATACCTACCTATAAAGTGTTTTTACTGCGAAATATATTTAAGCTTTTTTTATTTACGTAATAATATTATCACAGATTATATATCCGGATCTGCACATGCTTCGTCAAAATTAGTATGTTGTTTAGTAAATGGAGGATGGGAGTTTATTTATAAAGAAGGCACATGACCCCACTCTTGCAAGAGTAAGGACACTCCCTATTCATGCTGTCTTTGATGCAATCTAAATATTTTTAGTCTCTCCCTGTTTTTAAAACTCATTGTGTCATATTCGATGTAAAGCATCGTTTTTATGTAATACTTACCGAGTTCAAAGTATATACATATGTATAACTAGCTGCGCCCCGGGGCTTCGTTCCCGTGGGAATTTCGGGATAAAAGTACCCTTGTGATATTCCCGGTATTTTTTACCCATGTACCAAGTTTCATCGAAATCCGTCCAGTAGATTTTGCGTGATTGAGTAACAAACATCCTCTCAAACTCACAAAGTAACATCCAAACTTACGCATTTATGATATTAGTAGAATTCCGCAATCAAAGCGCACATACGACACAACACCACAATCTTTTGGATTCACACACACACCATATTTTGTATGTTTGATCTATTGCTATTTATATCTATGGACGGAACCATAAGCTTATTATTTTACCACAGACAATGTTTCTAGTGCTCGCTACAACTCGCTGCTCCAATAAAATAGTTTATTCATGAAAATAATACCATTTTCTGAGAAAGTAAATATTTTCTTGAAAATCTTAGTTCTTCAGCCTTGGACTGCTTTTATTGTATTCCATAAAAACATAAGTATTATACAAATTATATCGTCGGGTCAGAGGTAAACTCGCCAAACTGTCATTTTGGCGATTTTGACTTTTTTGTGTCAAAGTGTTTTTTTATTTTTTATACACACTGTGGCAAAATATCATAAGTGTAGGATTAATACTTTCGGAGTTATTTCAATTTGATCTAGTTGCTATCTGCATAAATTTAGAATATTACAAAAGTAAACTTGCATAAGTAAATATAGGTCAGTTTCCCCATTTGAAAATATAGCTTTTTATAATAAAATCAATGTATTAAACTAGCGTAAGTGGTATATTGATTGTTTTACTTTGGTTTACAATGTGATATATAAACAATAAATTGACAATGCCCAACTAGCCTAAGTGGTAGTTTGAATACTTTACTGTGGTTTACAATATGAAAAAAACTCTAATTTAACAATGCTCAACTGACCTAAGTGGCAGATTGAATGCTTTACTTTGATTTACAATATGATTTTAAACTAATTTGTTAAGATCAACTAGTCTAAGTGGCAGATTGAATACATCACTAATTGCCCAAATAGTACTATGTCACAAATAAAAATACACTTAATTAGAGTAAAACTATATACTGTATGAAACAATTAAATTTAATTTCATGAAAAGTGCAAGCGCAAATTTTCAAACTTCAAATATTTTAACAATAAAGATTTGACCATAATTTACTACTAAGTTTTATATTTTCACAATTTCTATACCATAGACAAAACTAAATTCTTTGTGTTATTTTTGGTGCCGCTTCCCGCGATGTAGGCGCCCCGCTTCTCTTTCATCGTATGCTAAAAAATGTTGGTGGCCTTATGATATACCAGACAATTTATATAGCATTCAGAAGCCATTAAAAAAATATAAAATCCATACCTTAGCGGTTCGCATGATAAAGCAGTAGGCGAACCTAGAGTGAGAGATCCCTGTCCGCGACATGTCGTCCGATGGTGGAATGGTGCAGATGGAATTAATTCATGCGATTCCTGTGCGCACTCTCCGAAGTGCAGCCTGTAGAATACACACAGACTTGCCACTAGTCGCCGATGACTGAGGCTCTGAAGCCGTCCTGCTGTAAGCGAGTCATCATCCACAAGCCTTCTGATACGTCCTTCGATAGCTTCCAGGGCTTCGAGCTGATAGCGGGCGGATCCATTTCACAGATGGGAGAAATACTCCATACAGGAGCAGACTTGAGCTGTGTAAAGGCTCAACAGTTGGTCCGGAGTAAAATACCGTTGGAACTTGAAAAGGATGCCTAGCTTTTTGAAGCAGTCTTAGCCTTGGTCTCAATATAACTACCGAAGTTAAGATTGAATGAGAAGTTGATACCAAGAAGTTCTAGGTGATCGGTGACAGGAACAGGCACACCACGGCAAGTGAGAGAAAAGTTGAACGGGGTCTTTTTAGAGGCATTGAATCTCACAAGATTGGCCCAATCGGAGACAGCCTGCAGAGTGAGATTGGTACAGTCCACCATTGCCTGCCTGAGTTCGTCTATTTCCGGTTTTTTTTGCTTTGCACTACCCGTACTGCGTACCCAATAATACCGGGTTTTAGCAGATCATTGATGTGTAGCAAAAAAAGCGTTGCGGAAAGTACAGACCCCTGAGGTACCCCGGCATTAATTGCCAATAGGTCAGACTAGCAGCCGTCAACAACTACTCGAATAGACCGTTTCCACAAGAAATCGGAAATCCAAGCACAAAGGCTGGCGGGGATACTATAGGCGGGAAGCTTTGCAATAAGATCGTCATGCCAAACTCTGTCGAATGCATTCGAAATGTCAAGTGAGACAGCAAGTGCTTCACTGTATTTTTCGAGGGCCTTACTTCAGAGATGCGTAGCGTGCACAAGAAGGTCTCCTGTAGATCGGCACTGGTGAAATCCGAATTGCCAGTCACAGAAGAGATCATTGTCTTCAAGGTACGCCAGCAAGAACTTGTTAATAACACGCTCCATTACCTTGCAGAGAATGGTGGTGATTGCGATTGTGCGGTAGTTTGTAGGATCGGCACGTCTACCCTTTTTGGGTACAGGTTGTATGTTGGCAAGATTCTACGCTTTTGGCACAATACCAGTCTGAAATGATAGACGATATAGGCGTGTCAGAACAGGAGATAATTCGCAGCGCAATTCCGCAAAATAAAAGCAGGTATGCCATCAGGGCCACTGGCTTTTTACACGTCTAGGTTGTGTAGAGTTTCAAGAACATCTTTTTGGTGAATTTGGAGCTCAGGCATTTTACAACCACAAAAGGTAACTGGGGGGTGTTTGGTTACTCGCATCTAGATAGGAGTTTTCAGCAAATAGAATTAAGTAAATAAGCTTTCTCTAAAGTCGTGTGTGCCAATGTTCTATCTAGTTTCTGTACGAAGCGAGTTTTGTTCCCACTCGGCCTATGTGGTCAAAGCGAGCCTTTTTAAGTACTTTTCTGCAGAACTTAAAGGCCGCAGAATTAAAGGCTTTCTTCTTCTTTTGCGTATCCGGAGCTTTACAACTACGAGTGTAAGCCCAAGCCTGGTATGCTGACTGTTTAATAGCCTTAGCTTTCGCACAGTCAGCATTAAAACAAGGCTTAGCTTTGAAGTCAGAGGGTCGATCCGATAATGAGTTATAATACTCTATTGCCAGACCGATAATCTCAGCAACAGCGCTTGCACCGCTCGACGGATCGTCAGAGGAAAAGCAGACCTGCAGCCAAGGTCAAATTGCTAGGAAGGCTGAAACAGACACTTCATTTCGATCTGGTTCGGTCGTCAGCAGAAGGTCCAAACCATTGGCTACCTACGTGGTTCTCAACGTCGGGTTAGTTCGGGTCTACCAGAGTCGCCTAGTCAACCAGAAATTATGCTCGTAGTTGCAGATCCCTACAGCTTATCATAATTTCTATAACAATCTGCCATGCACTGAATTTGCAAGAGACTGTCTTCCAGAGCCAGACATACCTAAATGAAGAAAGTGAAGATAATTTTGACTGTATTTCACTTAATTTTTAAGGAAAATAACGAATTATTCATTAAAAATATTGCAACAAACAAAACTTATTTCATTTGTTAGTTTAGCTATCAAATCTTTAGCCTAAATGCCTACTCACAGTAAAAATTTTATAACTTAACCTAAAAGATTGATTCAAATATACAAGAAAACGTTAAAAAAGGTCATATTTTTCCCATAGCCAATTGATGTAACTGCCACATTGACTAATATACCACAAGTGAATTAATTTATTTAATTCGTACTCGTTATGGTAAACATGCCAAACTGCTTTTATTTAATAAATAATAATAATTTTACATTTTGGACCATTAACCAGTAAAGATACATTATTAAGATTTCTGAAAATAACAAGTTTGAAAACATATCTTTAAAACCTGATTTACAATATTTTTTTTTAACTTCATTGCCCTCTCCTCAAAAATTCAATATTTTCAGTTTGGCGAATTTACCACTGACCCGACGATATGAGAACAACTGAAAATTTCCAAAAATCATGATTGAATTTAAAAAAACATTCCAATGAGTTCATCCATTTGGGGTTCCGATTATGCAGAAAAATAGTTCACTTTTAATTCAAACTAAAGTACTAATGAAATATAGTAGATTGCACTTGATTCATCTTTACTATTTTATGTATATAGATTCAAAATTCCACAGTAGCATTTATAAATAATGATAAATTCTTACAAAGTATACATAAAATATAATGACAATAAATCAAAGATGTTGAACCTAATGACTTTTCACGCGATCTAATGAAGATTTTATATAAAAATGGCTCACATTTTCGTGACACAAAACAAAAAAGAGCTCACATTAACTTTTAAATCACACCTTTTCAATCCCGGATTATAATGACAGATATTTGCCTAAACCTCGCCACAAATATCAGGAGAACGGGACACAAAAAATTGTTATTACAGAAAAAAAATGAGCTCATTACATTTTGTAATCAGGACTTGTAAAAAGTCTCAAAATCATTTTTAAAGAGGAATAAAACGCTATCTGACCTTAGAAGTAATACCTTTAGGTATGTACTTAATTTAAAAAAGTCATTTATTTATGAATCCTTCACTCATAGGGATTTTCGATAACATTTGTTTAACAATAGATATACTTGTTGTGAAAGGATTAATTAGGGATTTCTTTTAATTTTCTGTGGAGTAAACAGTGTATTTAAAAATTGATAATGACAAGTAATATTAACTTGTGCACCACGGGGACACGGGTGGTTTTCGAACGTAATCGTATGGTCACGTCAAAAATATGGAAAACAAACAAGCAAACAAACAAGCAAACAAACAAGCAAACAAACAAGCAAACAAACAAGCAAACAAACAAGCAAACAAACAAGCAAACAAACAAGCAAACAAACAAGCAAACAAACAAGCAAACAAACAAGCAAACAAACAAGCAAACGAACAAGCAAACGAACAAGCAAACGAACAAGCAATCGAACAAGCAAACGAACAAGCAAACGAACAAGCAAACGAACAAGCAAACGAACAAGCAAACGAACAAGCAAACGAACAAGCAAACGAACAAGCAAACGAACAAGCAAACGAACAAGCAAACGAACAAGCAAACGAACAAGCAAACGAACAAGCAAACGAACAAGCAAACGAACAAGCAAACGAACAAGCAAACGAACAAGCAAACGAACAAGCAAACGAACAAGCAAACGAACAAGCAAACGAACAAGCAAACGAACAAGCAAACGAACAAGCAAACGAACGAACAAACAAACAAACTCACTTTCGCAATTATAATATTAATTAGGATATTGCAGCATTTCTACAATTTCTTTATTTTGTGACCAGGGTAACCTTTTATCTTGTCCACATCATTTAATCCGGGATAAATTATATTGTTTCTTTCGCATTTTAACCCTAATTGTTTGAGATGTTTGAAAGTATTATCATTTGTTCTGTTTTATCAAGCTTTTATTTTGTTGCACCTGTCTCGGTGTTTTTCTGTATGAAGGTACTTAAATCTGTAAAGTTTAACGGCCTTACTTATAAACGTTACTTAAATTTTAAGTAATACTTAGGGGCTGCTTAACAAAAATTCTTACTTATAAACGTTGCTTAGTTCTAATGAGTTGCTTAGCAATGACTTTAATGCACTGTCAAATTAAGCAACCTCGTACCCTTGTTTAAATACGTAAGTAACAAGATGGCGGTTATTTGGGCACCAGCTGATTCCGTCCGAAGCGTCATTGTAGCAGGTAGCGTCCCTTTCAGCATTGTTTGTCTGTTGCATTTGTAGTTGTTTCTTTTGTTTTTCGTGTGATAATGGATATTTTTGAATATTTTGATGTATTGCGCTTATTTTGTAATGCAATAGAGGAACTAAGGCGATTTAGAAGAAGAACAATGGGAATTATTAGAAGGCCAAAGCTGAATAATATGAGAATGAATCTTATGCAAGAATTAAGTAAAAGTGGTTTTCAGTATAAGTAGGTATAGATTTTGCAAAGAAAATATGCAAAAGATATTAGAACTATTATAGAGGAACACACTCATTTTTTTATGGATATATGTAGGTACATATTTTTAGCAATAATCATTATTTATGCCAAAATTCCGAAATACAATACAAACAATGAAACGAAATGGTACCGTGGTCGCTTCGAGTAACAAGGACTTCCGCGCGCAGCACGGGAGTCCGTGTTGCTCTATGCGTGGTCGTAAAATAATTTAACAGCGAAGCTTTTTTTGGCATGTTTTCTTTTTAATTTTCAATTGAATGATACCAATGTTGCCATTTCATAACGTTAAAATGGCAAATACTTTTTTTAAGCTGCCAACATTTCGGCAGTGTTGCGAGAGTAAAATACTTTTTGTGTCATTAACAGTTCATTAAGTAAGACAAGCTTAAGTAACGTTTATAAGTAAAGAATATTTAATTACTAATTAGGAAGTTAAGTAGTCATTAGTTAAGACGTTGCTAAGACGATCATTAGTAGATTTTTATAAGTAAGACTGTAATTGACTACAGAATCCTTATTCCTACTTAATTATACATGCGAAAGTTTGGATATGAGTTTGTTACTCAATCCCGCAAAATTTACTGGACGGATTTCGATGAAATTTGGTATACGGGTAGAAAAGTTCCGGGAATAACTCATAGGGTACTTTTTATCGCGGAAAAATGGTTCCCATGGGCATGGGATATCAATTATAGTAACGCCATCTATTATTTGACAAAATAGACGTCATGTCAAACGGCGCCCCGGGGCTTCGCTCCCGTAGGAAATTCGGGATAAAAAGTTATCCATGTACTATTCCCGGTATTTTTCTACCTGCTCCCAAATTTCATCGAAATCCGTTCAGTAGAAATTTGCGTGATTGAGTAACAAACATCCTCACAAACACAAAAATTCACTTCCAAACTTGCGCATTTAGAATATTACTAAGATAGTAGGATTTACCATACAACTTCTTCTACACCACAACGGGAACCAATAGTCGGTGACTGATTACGGACTACAACTGCAACCGGAACGGTCAAAACGTCTACTGTAAATGAGCAATTAATTTACCGGAAAAAACTAGTTAAGTCATAAAGCCTATCACTATCCGGCTAGGTGGACCAGACAGATATAACGCGACTAAATCCGGTAGACATGAGGCTTAAACTCAGCTTTGGGGGAAACGCGACCACAGCGTGTGGCTGTGTTGCAAAATTGAAATTTCAGACGCGTCAGCTTTATTTATAAAGAGATTTGTTGCTTTATTGCAGCAGTTTATCACTTAAATTTAAAAATGAAATGCGTTATAGAGGTATTTCCTTTTCCGTTAGTCATATTCCTCATGACTGAGGGTCGTGGTCATTATATGGAACTAGCATTTTAACCGCGGCTTCGCCCGCGCGAATTTCCCTCGGGAATAGTGAACCTTTCCATGGATAAAAGGTTGTCCATTTTAGTACATCAAACTTTGTTCATCAACAGAACTACCCGACATTTTTTGAACTTCACTAATGTAATTGCCTTAATGTAAAAAAATTAAGATAAAAATAAAAAATAAATAAGATTAAATTAAATTAAAATAATAATTAATATGTAAGATTAAATTTAAAAAATAATAATTTGTATTGTATCCCTCTTTATTTATATATTTAGGTATTTGTATTGTTTTGTTTTTATATTTAAGTAGCTATTTGTATTGTGAGCTAAATTTAACATGGTATGTACACTTGGACGTAGTTATGCAAACCAGATCCAACCCACACCTTGGCCAAAATTGAGTTCTGTACACAAAATTATTCAAAAATAGGCCTTACGTTTATGGAAAAAAAGACCAGTGTCTCCAGTGTTTCATTGGTCTAAAAAAATTTTTTTTTTCAAAGATACCATCTTAAAACAACATATTTGGAACGTAAGAAAAGATCCAAGCAGCGTGATTTTCAGGAAATAAAACATAAAACTAAATCCATGTCACTTGGTTCTATATATAATTATGAAATTGTGATTTTATGAGGATCATGCCGATTGGATCTTATTTGCATAATAAATATACTCACAATTGCATATTTTGAATAAGATCCATTTCACATGGTTCTTTGTTTCGTTTTGAATGAATACAGTTCTTACGAAACATGCGGTTTGGATCTCGTCTATGTAACGTTTTACGTAGTTATGCAAACCAGATCCAACACAAAAATACAGAATGTTGGGAAATTGATGTTTTACTTTGGGACTTAATATTTAGATATAAGGAAAGTTTATTAAATACGCTAATAAGTAATATCATAGATAATACTTAAAAGTACACGGTCAAAATTCTATTACAGCGATTGAACAGTAAAATGTCTGAATTTTCATGGAAAACATTGAATGGATACTGTTTGCATTAAGTTAGTTTGCAGTTTTTTCTTAATTGCCTATATACCATGTACTATGAAACAATTGATTTTTTTTTATACATTGATGCAATGCTTTGATATTAAGACAATATAATGAAGAGGCATCGGCGAATTACAAATGGCTTTATTTTTAATCATAAATTTAACCAAAGTTTCAAAATGCTTTGTTAAAAGAATAATATTAAAGAATAATATCTGATAGCTTTTGCAGTCATTCTCGGAGAATGTCTTAAAAACTTTCAGATATTATTCTTCGGGTTCATCTAATTCAAACTCGAAGTCCGGCGCTCCCGAAAAACCGTCGACATCATCAACAATCCTGTCATCTCTAGTCAAATTCTTATAGAAATTGTGTACATCGTTTGGAATAACATGTAAAAGACTTCTTATGTCTTCCAGTTTTACACTGGGTATGGGCTTTCCATTAGGCCAAAGTGAATCTATTCGGTTCTTGGACATAATTGGTTGTCTACCACGGGTATTCTTTCTGTATGTTGAGCTCCTTAAAATCTGCTTCTAAATTTGTTCTCATATAAATTCCTTTTTAAGAACTAGTTCCTTAGTTTTAAGCAATGAAATTTTCGATTTATCAACTGCTATTTTCTTATTTGTAATAATATTTTCTAATTTGTAACATGAAAGAAAATCTTCTTTAGTCATTTTTGTCACATGCATGGGTTTATTCTTTTTGCATTTTTTTATTATTTCTATGTAATCTTGTAGTGTATAAAGTCTCTGCTGTAATTTTAAAGTATATTCTATCCTCCCAAAGTCAGTGTCATTAGGCTAAAAGCTATGCCCTGATTCTAAAAATCTAATACTTATCTGTTGCAAAGCCAGATGATCGCATAGCATTAGGGTTAGCTTTATATTACCATTCTGCCTACCAGCCAAATCACTACAAAGTATTTGGTGTCTAACATCAGGCTTAAGCTTCTCAGTAAGATCCCAGAATCAGGGCATAGCTTTTTGCCTAATGATACTGACTTTGGGAAGATAGAATGTGCTTTAAAATTACAGCAGAAACTTTATACACTACAATATTACATAGAAATAATGAAAAATTGCAAGAAGAATAAACCCATGCATGTGACAAGAATGACTAAAGAAGATTTTCTTTCTTGTTCAAAATTAGAAAACATTATTACAAATAGGAAAATAGCAGTCGATAAATCTAATGAAAAGCCCATACTCAGTGTAAAACTGAAAGACATAAGAAGTATTTTACATATTATTCCAAACGATGTACAGATGTACACAATGTTTATAAGAACTTTACTGGAGATGACAGAATTGTTGATGATGTCGACGGTTTTTCGGGAGTGCCGGACTTCGAGATTGAATTAGATGAACCAGAAGAATAATATCTGAAAGCTTTTTAGACATTCTTCGAGAATGTCTACAAAAGCTTTCAGATATTATTCTTTCAACAAAGCATTTTGAAACATTTGTTTAATTTTTGATTAAAAATAAAGCCATTTGTAATTCGCCGCGATGCCTTTTTATTATATTGTCTTAATATCAAAGCATTGCATCAATGTATAAAACAAAATCAATTGTTTCACAGTACATGGTATATAGGCAATTAAGAAAAAACTGCAAACTAACTTACTGCAAACAGGATCCATTCAATGTTATTCATGAAAATTCAGACATTTTACTGTTCAATCGCTGTAATAGAATTTTGACCGTGTACTTTTAAGTATTATCTATGATATTTCTTATTAGCTTATTCAATAAACCTTCCTTATATTTAAATATTAGGTCCCAAAGTAAAACGTCAATTTCCCAACATTCTATATTTTGGTGTTGGATCTGGTTTGCATAACTACGTCCACTAATTGTTGGTCAGTTTGGTTAATTCTTTTAAATTTTTTAATGTTTATGTATATTTTATGTCATGGACCCACCTTACTTACTGTTTTGTATGCTAATAAATAAAATAAAATAAAAAACTATGTGTATGCGAAATTTCAGGAAGATTGGTTCAGTAGACAAAGCGTGAAGAGGTAACAAATAAATAGTATCTAATTAGTTGTAGTTGTGCTCATCCATTGAGGTTAAGGAAGTTGGTTCTTTTGCATTGAATCCATATAAGATTGACTTTTACCTCAAATCCATATAATGAACAAGTAGGCGAAAAAAAAAGGTCAAGGTCTTTATCAAAAGGTATTCAGTATCCGTCATAAAACGATTTCCAATTAAGTGATTGCTCTCTGTTTTCCTAAGCATTACTCGGATTATTCAATTTCCGATATAACAAATGGGGAAGAAGCAGAAATAACGAATCTAAGGCAGACAGGTAAATCATGTGAGATATTAGCAGTAAATCAACGATTACGAAACTTCAGAGGGGAAAGATTTTTGGGGCCACGAAACGGGCTACAAATTTTATCGATCGAGCAAGCGAAGTGAGCGAAAGTTTAAATCTTAAGAAGGCTCATTTTGATTTTATCTGGATGTTTGTTCGTCTCATTTTTAAACAGGTATTTTCTAAATATTGCATACTTGTTTCTGGATTTATAAAAAAAAGGGGAAACAGGAGCAAAAAGAGAGGAAGTTTGCTGTAGCGTTATGAACGGATTTCAATCATACTTGAAGGAAACATTGTACCTGATTTATTTTATTTATTGTATTTTATTTATTAGCACACAAAACAGTAAGTAAAATGGGTCCCACAAGTTGTTGCGAAAAAATCGAATCGAAATCGAAAAGGAGGAAGTTTATTGTACCGTTACGGAGAGGAGGTACACATAAGCAAGTGAATACAACGTTCGCTCAAAATGTCAGCTATAACAAATATTACATACTACAAACTTTCGCCCGCGGCTTCGCCCGCGTGAATTTCCCACGGTGCTTTTACTGGGATGAAAGGTACCCTATGTCCTTCCAGCTACCTATGTGTATGCGAAATTTCAGGAAGATTGGTTCAGTAGATAAAGCAGCAGCAAATTGAGCAGGTATTCGCACATTTCGTAGCCACACGGTGTGTTACGTAACCAACGATTGAGGCACGAATGTTAACAAAAGTCTGCTAAACCACGTTATGTGTTTCAGAGCGTTATGTGTTTCAGAGAGGCAGGCACTCCCACTCGGAAAAGCCGAACAATTTTTAACATACATACATACATACATACATAGAATTACGTCTTTATCCCTTACGGGGTAGACAGAGCCAAGAGTCGTGAGACTCGAAGCCCTAAATAGTGGGCTCTCTGATGGAATAGAGACTCAAGTATAGTGACAGGTTGCTAACCCGTCGCCTATGAGTGGAGGAAGCCCCAGTTGAAAGCCCAAAGTCAAAGTCAAAGTCAATTATTTTTATTTATGTTGGCTTAAAAATAGCACTTATAAATCGTCACTTTCTTGTTTTTTAGTTAGTTGACGTCATAAAATTACTTAAAGCTAAGTTTACCACCGCCTCCAAAGCGCAAGTGGAGAAGAGGCGGCGCAACAAACTCCACTGCTGCATTTTCTCCAAAGACGTCACTTTACAACATATGTCTTACAAGTAAATAACTGTATATGTGGACGAATATACATTGAATATATATTAAATGTCAAATTTATAAATTAATAAATTAATAATTAGCCCTTTCCCTCGATTGACTTTTACAATCTGCGCGGGAAGAGAAGCAGCTGACACATTCTATGTTTTTTCTTCGCTCCCAGACCAGCATTTTAACAGCACCCATTTTACGGATTCAATTGTCAAGATAGGTAACTCTCAAAGAGGAGTTAGGTTGCGCAGTGGATCGCGCGCTCAGTCTGCGATAGTGGCGGATCAGCAACTTTAGCAATGGTCAGTCACGAAATGGGTGACCGAAAATGTATTATGTTGAGCTTCTCCTTGTTTCGGAAGGCATGTTAAGCCGTTGGTCTAGTTGGTATTTGCACTCGTTAAATCTGCATTGGACCATGTGAAGGATGACTCCGCCACGGAATGTTTAAGTACAAAACATCTATGTACGTTAGTTCTAAAGTATGCAAGTGCGATGTACGTCAGTTCTAAAGTATCTTAGTACTACGTATTCTAGTGCTAAAGTACCCAACGTCGTAAGTATGCGAGTACGATGTATGTTACTTCTAAAGTATCCGAGTTCTACGTATTCCAGTGGTAAAGTACCCAATGTCGAAGTATGCGAGTACGATGTATGTTAGTTCTAAAGTATCCGAGTTCTACGTATTCCAGTGCTAAAGTATACGAGAGCGAAGGATCATTCATGGCTCACCTTCCTAATCCTAACTAATATTATAAATGCGAAAGTGAGTTTGTTTGTTTGTTACCTCTTCACGCTGTATCTACTGAACCAATCTTCCTGAAATTTCTAATACACATAGTTCAAAGTAAGTACTGAGAAGGACATAGGCCACTTTACATCCCTGGAAAAAGCACTGTTCCCGTGGGAAATTCACGCAAGCGAAGCCGCGGGCAAAAGCTAGTTTATTGATAAGGAAAGCCAGTGCCTCATCAGTGGGCATATTAAAATGGCTGATGATTGAAGGATATGGAAGGATATCTCCTGTTTAAATCTTCTGAAATAATAACACAACACGATAAATTATAAAATAAATTATCCAATGTAAAAGGACCTTAATGATATTGTATCGAGATAGTGGTCTCTTTAAAATAAATTGGCAATGACGACTCTCTTTTATAAGATCATGTCTTTGTTACGGTAAAACAGCCATTTGATGTTTTTTAACAAAAATCTATATTTCGCTTAAAGACTGAAAACTCTTTTTACACGACTGCCCGAAAAAGGATTGTTTTAAAGCATTAAGATATTTATTTGCAACGAAAACCTGATAGTATTTATGTACACCAAATTGCCTGTATAAATTGTACTGCTTTAAATTTTAATAAATTAATCCATCGGGCAAAACTAAAATCCTACTTTAATACTATGAAACTAATTTCCCTTATGCGATTATTGCTTTCATAAAGACTACCATATCTACAAACTAAAAGAGACTTTGTATTATAGTGAAATGTCATGCAATTAGTCACCTAGTTCCCAGATGACAGCAATTGGCAAACTTGCACTAAACTAAACTAATACAACTTGTCCAATCAAAGTCTATCAACTGCATTCATTCGGTTTATTTAGCTTGTTATATTACGATTTAATGTATGATTTGTTGTATGAATCAGTGGTGGCCGAGTGGTAGGGCGCCCGCCTTGGCTGCACAGGTCTCAGGTTCAAATCCTGCCCGTGCTATATGAGTTTCTATACGAATCTGACTCATGTATGGTAGTTTTCATCGAAGACCACTTGCTTCCGGTGAAGGAAAACATTGTGAGAAAACCTGCACTCTGATTGATGATTATCAGCCAGTGTGTGAAATGGAGAAGGCAATGGCAAACCACCCCATTAACATTGTCCAGATAGTCGTTGTGCGTGTTTCATTCCATATAATGACCACAACCCTCAGTCATGAGGAATACCACTAAATGAGGATTACAATTTAATATTATTTAATATTTAGATTTAATAAGATTTATAATTCGTATATTATTCGAATATCGTAGGGAACCCGTTTCTCTAGTTGATCAATATCCAGTCATGTGAATTGTAGCAAGTCATTGAAAATTCTCCTTCTTTCTTAGCAATCCGAGATAGCCGACGTGAGTGTTTCATTCCACATCAGGAAACCGACGAAATCAAACGTAAAGTGTGATATTAAATATCTTAATATCACGCTTTTTTTCCCTATGATCCTTACAGATCTCTTTCAATTCCTCTACATTCATCATGATCGCTCTCTTCATATAATCGCGACTATTCGCAATCTGATCGTAGTATCTTTATCGAAGATAATCACAGCCAAATTAAAAATAAAATTACAAAAAAATAATTTCCGGAAAACGTAGTGTTGGCATGCCTCCCACTCGGTGGACCGACGACCTGGTGAAGGTCGCGGGTTGCACATGGATGCGGCCAGCGCAGGACCGGTCGTTGTGGAAATCCTTGGGGGGAGGCCTTTGTCCAGCAGTGGACGTTTTTCGGCTGAGATAGATAGAATTTCCAAACGCCAAATCTAGGTATAGTACCTATTTCAAATTTTCAAATCATTCATTCATTCATTCATTGAAATAAATTTCCATCTAAATTTCCAGCAATCAATAAAAGAATTAATAAAACGCGACAATCCGAACTGCGTAATTAAAAACTTTCCAGACATTAATATAAACGTCATATTTTGTTAACTTTCAGCAGCATATTTTGAGGGTATCTGCGAAAGACGAATGGTTAAAACGAATATTGTTTTGACAGACTCATTAGTCAACGGTCGTGAGCCACTGACAAATCACGTGAGATACGTAGGTATAATAAATAGTTGGTATTTTGTTTTCAGTACCATATCATTTTGAATGTAGCAATTTTTCGAGATGTATTTATTATCCTGAGGGCCAAAAAATGCTAAAGGTTGGTTCGATTGTATGCGCTAGCTAGATTTTGATAAAATTTGGTTGAATTTTGATCTTACACTAAAATTTCATCTTGATAAAAGTATTTAGGTTTATATAAAATCCGTCTAAATGTTTGCTTAAATATCCCTATGGTCAAAACCGTTGTCTTCTTACGACTTAAGCCAATAAAGTTGAAATCTTAATAAACACCGCTTTTGTATAGTCAAGCCCTTGCATAATTTACCTTTAGGCGGCCGTAATACCTATTGGCCAATATGTATAATGCTTTTGATCATAAAGTTACATTCTAGAGGTTGAGTTCTATTTGTCGTATTCCTTGTGGCTAAAAGTCGTGATCGTTTATTTATTTAAGTTTTTTTTAAACTAAGTGGGAGACTGAAGTCTAAGCTAGGCAAAGCCTGTGATTCAGGTCACCAGGTAAGTTTAAGTTTATTGTAGTACATCCTTACAAACGTTACAATAGGTATAAACTTTATGTAAGCATTATCTACCAGTTCACCTTTGGAATAAAGCTCAAACTAATAAAACAATCACGAACAATTACCTCAACATACACACACTTAACTCCTTCGCTATTCACTCTGATTTTCATAGACACCGACTCGAAACTCTCTAATTTATGAAGCAATATCCCTATTGTTAAATTAAAATACAAACTCGCCACAACTTTAGTATGTTAACTTGCCTATTCATACTAAGTCCGCCAATATTTCAAACTTCTCGTGAAATACGGTGTGGCAAGCAAATTTAATTTTGTTATTATGTAATATCTTCATACACTGAGGTGCATGGCTGTATGAACGCCAAGACATGAAAAAGAACGAGCTTTAATTAGTACAGTAGTACGATGTGTCACATGGATAATAAACCACCGCGCGTGATGGTCAAATCAAATTAAATAGTGCGCCTTTTCACGAATAGCCAATATAATAAAATTCAATCAATCTAATAATCTAATAATTCAGTCAATATAATAGAATTTGATATTATTATATTTCGTCCATCACGAAAGCAAAACAGATCGCAGAAAAAGCGAAAGGTGAAATGTTTTGTAAATTTTTCTCAATATATTTCTGCGTGCCTAGAAGTAATCCTTGTATAGTTACATGGCCCTATTATAGGCGTATGTATACCTAGTCACATTCTGTTTTTTTTTTATAATTATTTTCGTACTTCTGAGTAGAAAAATATAAACCACTATGGGCTAGTTTTTTTTGTAATTTTTTATGTTTCAATTATTTAATTTGTATATCTTTGCCTTATGATGCTTATGAAGCGCTAGTATATACTTTTATGTTTTTTCTGCTATTTATTGGTCTTGGCCACCATGCGGCAAGCGAGCTTCTCAACCAATCCACCAACCACCAAAACACCAATCACAACCAATGCAAACCATTGAAAACCAATGCAAACCATTGAAAACCAATGCTTTCTTCACCACTAAATAAATATAACTCACTGCCGGGAATAAGCCTCCCTTTTTATTATTTCAACATTGCTAATCCATACTAATATTATACTTCAATATTACATCCTCGAGATTTAATACCATGTAGTTACGTGTTATGTACTACTACCGTCCACACAATACAAAGCATATATGTATTCTATAAATAAATAAGAAAAACTAACTTTTTCGGTCATCGTACACTCACTCATTAAGTACAGTTCCTTCGTTCACCGACAGTTAGCTAATGTCATTCGTGTTTCGTGTGCGTACCGTCACACATACTCTCGTTCGAATTATTATTATTATTTTTTTATTTATCAAGTTTAATAAGTTACTTAACACGGTGAAAAGAAGAGAAAACATAAAGAAGATATTGTGAAATCAATTCGCCGTAAACTATGCTGCTTGGAGAAAAAGTTGAATCGTTCCAAACGATATGAAGACGACGATATCGGTCAACCTACCCTCGCAATAACTATTTTAAATTTACTTGTTGAGGAAGCATTAATATTACATAATGCGCTTGGAAGCGTGGTCTGACAATTGTTATCAACAACCTAAGAAAAAATCATGTTTTTTCTTCCATCTTAATGTGGTTATACGATATATTAACCAGAAATAAACTATTTCTTTCCTAACGTCATCAGTACAAGATGCAACAAGTGCCAATGCAATGCAATGCAAAAATGATCCAAGACCAAATTATTACTTCCCTAACGTGGTAATACGAGATATTATCCAGGGATAGTACGAGATACTACGAAATATTATTTAGGACCAAACTATTACTTCCCTAACGTGGTAATACGAGATATTATCCAGGGATAGTATGAGATGCTACGAGACATTATCCAAGACCAAACTATTACTTCCCCACAGTGGTAATACGAGATATTATCCGGGGATTTTATGTTCCTAAAGTGGTAATACGAGATATTATCCAGGAACGAAATCATTACTTTTCCTAAAGTGGTAATACGAGATATTATCCAGGATTAGTACGAGTTGCTACGAGATATCATCCAGGACCAAACTATTACTTCCCTAACGTGGTAATACGAGATATTATCCAGGGATAATCTATTACTTTCCTAACGTGGTAATACGAGATATTATCCAGGAATAGTACGAGCTGTTACGAGATCCTGCTCCGCCGCTCTTTCCGACCGGATCCAGTATAAGCTGTACAAGACCTGGAATCGACATCGATGGAAAATGAAAGCCCTTAGCGGCCGTACCGGATGAAATAATATAACTATTTGGTCAGGACTCTGAACGCTGGGAAGATCCTGCTGGAGAAGAGAAGTAAACGCTGTTTTGTCAGTGGCTGCGAGAAATCGGGATAATAGGTAAGAAAGTGCCAAAGGCCAATTAATTTGGTTCACACATTGCTTGATTACTCATAAGTTGACAAAAGATTTGATAGAATCAAATTTAGATAAGTCTTCTTGACCTACAATATGAAAGAAAAGTTATTTATAAATTTAATCGTATATATTTTTAATCACTGGTGGTCACATAAACATTTTCAATGATACAATATTTAGAATCCATCAAAATTCGTGCAACTTTTTATTTAATTATAATAATTACAAATGACAAATTACATATTATGATCATATGTTGCGCATCAAAAACCACTGGGAATACTGTTTTTTTTTTTTTTTTTTTTTTTTTTTTTTCCTGTATCATTTATCAACTTAAATCCAAATATCGCCAAGTCATGGTGATGTTACATTGTTGCTGTATGCTCATGCTCATATGAGCATATGATATCATGATATGAAATATGAAAATGTCTAAGAAATTGACATATGAATCCAGTCAACAAAATAAGCAGCCTGCACCTGAATTTCTAACAAAACCACCAATTAAGTTGGGAAAACACACGCTTTCCTCCAACACGTCGTACACAACGGTAGCTTCGAGCAGCCAACGCTAGTGCCTGTAGCAGTGCAGCGTTACCAGCGAAGAGGAGCTCGACCGCATGCGCCTGCACGCATCAACAAGTCGCGTGCTCACCGGCGCTAATTCAGGTACCACACGCTGGTCATATTCAGTACTTTCATGATTATTGGCGAACAATTATCGACGATCCAGTATTGCTGTTCTATGTCAATGTATGTTCTAGACTACTGAACCAAAAAATCGTCTTTTTCCTGAAAATAAAATGCTTAACGCTTTATTGAAACTTGTAATCTCGGTGCCATGCCTCCCTACCATGAGTTACCAGATCCATTTGTTTCTCCTTTATTTTTAACACTAAAAATTAAGGAGCTTTTGATTTACCTTAAATTAATGAAAGTCAAACGAATCCATCAATTGTCTTCATTTTAAAATGGAAGACATATGTACCGTACACCGACTAATATCCCGCATTGAACATATGGTAATAATTGACCATAAACATGTCAACTTTCTGATAACCTTTTACTTATAAGTCTAAGATTCAAATTCATTCAATTATATGAATTTAACTACTTACTTTGGGTCTTTGTTTGGCCCTGTACATTTTTACCAAAATTTTTTGAAACCGCTTTAATCTTTGCTGAGAGGTCAAGCTGGCTATTGGTAGCCTATTTGTTAATCTATTAATTTGTATCGGCTAAGAGTACACATCATGTAAATACATGAACCCTGAAAGCTAAACGCTCCTTTTGTGTCCAGTAGTGTGAAAATATAAAAATAAAAGAAGAAATATTCAACCTATTCAGTTATGCAAGTCCTTATGTTTATAATTAAAAAAAAAAGTCAGAATTTATAACTTAGTTAAAATACTTCCAATAAAAATAGCAATACTATTTTGCTTTTACAAAATTCGGCCATTATACGACTTCATCGGTACCTTAAAGATGGTACGGTTGAATAATAATAACAATATTTAATTGTTCACTTTTTTAACATACGTTAGACCTTATTATACATGAGTAGGTATATTATTATGTTTGTTGTTCATTTGTAATATCTTTATTGTACCTGCTACCAAGGATATACAGTTAAACAAAAATGAAAAGGTAAATAAATATACAGCGGCGGAATTATTGTGTACTTATGGAAAAAAAAAATTAAAATCAAAGAAAAGACTAGCTATGCTTACAATTATGTTTGGTTTGAATAAGTACCAAACGCCTTGAGCGCGAAAAGTTTCTTTGGCTTCAAACATGTTAGGATAAATATTGAAATTAGGTATTTAAATCATTACCTACTTTTCTTAGTAGTAAATTACTGAGCTAATACAGGGTTTTTTCTTATTGTCGTTTTTTTTTTTGCACTGTTACAAGATGCCGTGGTCACGACCGACTGAACCAATTTTTTTTTTTTTTTGGTGGGTCAATATTATCGAAAAAGCCCACACAAAACTTTTCGAAAGAATTTTGAACTAAAAATCCTTACGCATTACTCTATGATTCTTTCTGGGTTGGTGAGGTCATTCGAGGTAATTGGAGTGCATATGAAATGACTCACCACATTAATTGTTTACAACTTTTAGGTACGTTCTTTGGATTGTAACGTGATACACGTTGTTAGTGTTAACTTAATTACATATTACAGGATTTAAATCTTTTGTGGAAATAATAATAAAAAAATATATATATTATTGTGTATTACTCAAAATCGACAATATCTCTGTTATCTCTTACATAGGATGGGCGGCATATAATTCTTCTCTCTAACAAGAGACATACGAGGCAATAGTAATGTGAAACATATATATATATATATATTTGCTTCTTACATACGTCATAATCTTCATACTTAATAAACAAACGCGTTTGATAAGCGGTCATTGACCTATTTGCATATAGGGTTTCCGGAAACGGGACCCAAATGCTTATGAAATCGATGCATTTACGGTAAATTGCAATACGTATTTCTTCTACGCATTTTCACCTTTCGCTTTCATTTTTAAATACCGTAGAATAAATTATTGAAAAAGAAGGCCACGACATACTGCTCGTACCTATTAGCCCAATAATGGCATCACCTTTATGTTGGAATGTTTGCAGTTTCTGAAATATCGTTTATGACACCTAATAAAAACCTTTCATTATCATCTTCCAGACAACTGCACCCCCGTGGTACAGCCGTTCCTTGCATTACATTGTCCGGCAAGGGCATAGGCAATGATATTCTTAGTCAGTATAACGTTGCTTAAGACGATGGTTTCATTTTTGTCAATTGAATAAAGTAAATTATTTTTTCTACGCCTCCAAAATATACACATTACGTATTTTAATCTAACAAGTCGAAAAGGGTGCATATTATGGACTTATTGTACATTAAGGATAAAATTGATAAAAAATTATCAGAATTAATAAAAATCAATTAATAAGACTGTTAAAAAGTATTTTTTAAATCAAACTTAATTTCCAAAAATATTACCTATTACCTGGGATCACAACATTGTTTTACAATATACTCGTATGTTGTAATATCTACACGAATTATTCTGTTACAATTGATTTGTCAGCCAAAACAGTTATTTCGCGTGGACGACTGGACAACGCGTATAGATGCTAATGCATGCTTGACATAATTACTATTAATTGTTACTATTAATTAACTTTTAGAAAGAATCGTATCATAATTTCTTTCTTTCTTTTAATGATATGATTATATCCTCCGCTCCTAATTGTTCCAGTCAACTTCCCATTTTATGATAAAAAATGAATTTAAGTATATGCACAGCAAAAAACATTAATTAGCTATATGAAATAAACATTTCAATTAATCATAACGCCCACCTCTCAAATGATAAGTCGATAAATTAACAAATCATACGCGAAAGTTGCGTAAATGTGAACACATTCACAGCGTGACCAGCCAGGCTGGAATGTCCATCGACTTGATCAAGACGACGGTGGGCAAGACTCGAAACTCTTACTGTCTTGCAAAGTAGTTATATAAACTGCTTTAAAATGAGTTAGATAATACACCATTCGCTAACGCTTTCCTGTCAAAATCAGATTATTATAAAAAAAAAAAAAAAGTGTTGAATAACCAGTCTCTTTCATTCTGCAACATATCTACGCTAAACATCTACATGGTATTAAATCTCGAGGATGTAATATTGAAGTATAATTTATGGTTAAAAGAACTTACCTAAGTGAATTTCAACCAAAATTATACGAAATATTACATCCGAAGAGATTTAATCTCCCACCCATCCCGTATGACATGCTCGCTCGTAGAACTCTGCTACCATGTCTTATGTACCCAGGGTTGCAGAATGTAAACAGCAGCTCTAAAAAGAATGACATTAGCTAACTGTCGGTGAACGAAGGAACTGTACTTAATGAGTGAGTGTACGATGACCGAAAAAGTTAGTTTTTCTTATTTATTTATAGAATACATATATGCTTTGTATTGTGTGGACGGTAGTAGTACATAACACGTAACTACATGGTATTAAATCTCTTCGGATGTAATATTTCGTATAATTTTGGTTGAAATTCACTTAGGTAAGTTCTTTTAACCATAAATTATAAATGAGAAAGTTTGGATGTGAGTTTGTGAGTTTATGAATTTGTGAGTTTGTGAATTTGTGAGTTTGTGAGGATGTTTGTTACTCAATCACGCAAAATCTACTGGACGGATTTCGATGAAATTTGGTACAGAGGTAGATAATGACCTGGAATAGCACATAGGCTACTTTTTGTCCCGGGAAAAAGCACTGTTCCCGTGGGAAATTCACGCGGGCGAAGCCGCGGGCAAAAGCTAGTAACTGATAAAATATTCCAGGAATAAGACCGGTTATTTTACACACAATTTTCAACGGGTCAGTAAGCAAACAGTACACGGCAAGATATTTTAAAATTCGCTAAAGTTTATCTCGTCGAAACTTGGCCCATTTCACTCCACTGCGCTTATTGAGACTCTATGAAGCTTTAAACGTTCATTATTTTCGGTCCTACAGTCTTTATTACCAAAGCGTAGGGTCGTAAATCGTCCGTTCTTTGGGAACATTTTCAGCATGTTTAAGCGTTGGATAGTACGGAATTAATATTTTCGCTCGTTGAGTGTTTCAATTATGTTTACTTGTTGTTTAAATTGATAAACGGATGCGATTTATTAGATTTTACGTTCTATTTTCGTTCATGTATTGACAAAGACTAGAGTAACGTTTTAAAGATACATTCAAATCATAAGTTTGAGATTTTTAATCAAGATGCCATCTTGATTAACTCTTGATTACTTTAAACTGAGCACGACTATATGCGAGTAGATACGTAAAAACGTCAAGTCAAAAATTTATATGGAACACTAGCTTTCACCCGCGGCTTCGCCCGCGTGAATTTCCCACGGGAACAAAGCTTTTTCCCGGAATGAAAGGTACCATATGTCCTTCTCCGTACTTCCAGCTATGTGTATGCGAAATTTCAGAAAGATTGGTTTAGTACATAAAGCGTGAAGAGGTAACAAACAAACAAATAAACCAACAAACAAACTCACTTTTGCGTTTATAATATTAGTTAGGATTAGGATAGTTAGGATGAATAGATACTTTTACATACGATAGAGTCGCTGTTCCTTTTTCATACAAATACATGACGTGACGATAATACGATCGCAATATAATCGTAATCCCACTGACTTCAGGAAGTGGTGGCTCGACTTCTTCGATAGGAAAGGCGCTGGTTCAAATCTCGACCCGACATACACCTCTGTAGTTTGTAGATCAATCCGACTCATGAACGGTCATTTCCTTCGATCACCACCTCTTTCCGGTGATGCCATCATTCGCGGAATCAATGCAAAAGTTCGGATGTGTGATAGGCGATGGGCTAGCAACCTGTCACTATACCTGAATCTCTATTCCATCAGAGAGCCCACTATTCAGCCAAGCGTGGCCTTCGAGTCTCACGACTCTTGGCTCTGTCTACCCCGTAAGGGATAAAGACGGGATTCTATGTATGTATGTATGTATTATTCCCAGCAGTGGGATATAAATAGCTAGAAAAAAAAAAACATTCTGAATAAAAAACCATCTTCGCTTGTATAAAACAAGGCTGAAGGGCGCCAAGTGAAATGAAAAGGCCTGCTCTACACTAGAATATAAGGGTACGTTCACACACCTTTCCGTTTGGTGTAGGTGAGACAGATTCATCTATGACAAAAATATTAAACTAGTTAGGTACTCAGATATAAGTTTATTACTGTTTATTCTCTTTATTATCTACTTAAACTAAACTTATCCGATGGTATCAAGTTTTTTTTTACTGTATTTTTCTATCAGTGAAAACTTGTAATTAGCCATTTTTTTTTCTTATACAGTAAGTTCTATAATTGTAAATTAGCTGTAAGTTTTCCGAAAACATAAAAATAAAATAAATAAATAAAATTACTACTGTATAAATGAAAATACAGTAATTTAAAACGTCAAGTGTACATAATTTTAAAGCAACAGTCTACAAATACTCTGCTATGTCAAGTGAAAAAATCGTATTTCGATATAAATTGAATAATCCTTTGTAAAGAAAAGTTTTTCGGTATCGTTTATTGAAGCGAAAACTGATTTTATAGAAACTTATTAAATAATAAAAAAATATATATTGTCTTATTGGCAAATTAAAATCGCTTGAAATGAAAATTATTTTTTCTGAATTCCAAGAGTGCAGTCCTGGACAATAACTAGTGTTAAATAAATTTGGCATCTGGAATGTGAGCCGTAAGGATGTTGGATGTGTGGGATATGAACCCATGTTTAGAATGGGGCCACAAAACTAGCTAAAATAAATCCCTTAGACAATAATTGAATTTAGGTACCATTACACAGATTAAAGTCTCGTATCTATTATGCAACAATTGAAAAGAGATTTTGATATAATAATGTAGGTAATGGTAACCTACATTATTATATCAAAATCTCTCGGCCTCGGCTTCACCCGCGTGAATTTCACACTACACTCTAAATGTCATGTATGTACAGTTTCATGCTCATCGCTAGAAATCAGGCACTGTTTTAACTGCGCCAAAGTCCATTAATACGCCGTCCATGACATGGATGACATGCCATTCATGCCGCATGTCTAGAAATAACTATAAATAAATGAGATGACAGAGAGGGAGATCAGGTGAAGGGACCATTTTATTATAAAAATTAGTCTGCATCTTTTAGTGTATTGAAGTAATTCATTTGAATTATACAACAAAGAACCGCTTATTTATAAATTAACACATTAAAATTTATAATATTTATAATAAAAATGTAAAAAAGGAAATTCTAAATAAATAAGTTTATAATAAAAAAATAATTGAACAGTACCAAAACAAAGGTTTACAATCAGGGTAGATAAACAGTTTTCATAATTCTTCTTCTTCTTCTCTCAGCCGAAAGACGTCCACTGCTGGACAAAGGCCTCCCCCAAGGATTTCCACAACGACCGGTCCTGCGCTGCCCGCATCCATGCGCATCGGTATATTCCACTCTGTTCACCTGGGTGATATCACCTGGGTGAAAAGAGTAGACTTTTTAGTATCTTCATTTCACCTTGGACTCATTTCACCTGGGTGATATCACCCCGGTGAATTGATTCGACAAAATTGATGTCATTTGTTCACTTTCGCATTTATTCACCCAGGTGATAATGGGCCACTTTTTTAGTAAATTTAGTATACTAGTTTCACCTACATACAAAATCTAAAAATAAAAATTTAAAATCAAAGTAAAGTTAATATTTTAATCAGTTTAATGTAAATTATTTCAATTGGCAGTACAAAAGTGATCATCAGGAACACTCAGTGTGTAAAAATTTGTTTAATAAAAATCAAAACATTATTTAAAAATAAAAGGCAACGTAATTTTCGAGAAAAAGGCTTACTGAAACATCGAAAACAATATTTAAAAGTACCCACATAACTACAACTTATTTTATTACTACTTACCATTCCGAACAAGGAAATACTACATTGCACTAAAGAAAATTATTAAATTATTTTATTTTCTTAACCGTAATAATCACTTTTAAATTTCTTATAAGGTTTAATTTATATTAAATTAATAAATATAGTAACAGGGCTTTTAATTTGAGAAATTGTACGTGGGTGATCAAATTCTACTAAATTGATTAAAAAAGTGGCCCTGGGTGAATTAAGTCCAAGGTGAATAACTGACACTAATTTTGTCGAATCAATTCACCTGATGAAATTTTCTGGGTGAAATGAGTCCGAGGTGAAATGAAGATACTAAAAAGTCTACTCTTTTCACCCAGGTGAACAGAGTGGAATATACCATGCGCATCCCGCGACCTTCACCAGGTCGTCGGTCCACCGAGTGGGAGTCCTGCCAACACTACGTTTAAACGTACGTTCGTACGTTTTCATAATTACCTAACCTTAAACATAGAAACCCATTCGGTAGATAGCCTTATCGTTGTAAGGAATATCTTTCAGTCAAGCTTTTAAATAAAAGTTTGGCAAAGTAAAAGCAAAATAAAATATCAATGTCAAGTTTAGTGGCCCACTCCTAGAATGCAGGCTCTATTCATCGCGCCAATCTTACTGCTGAATACACCCGCGTCCAATATGCCGCCCTCGACACGGATGACATGCCATTCATGCCGTTCATGCCGCGCGTCTATGGAATGTCTATGAATAAATGAGGCAAGTACTCCTCAGGTGGAGAGGTTTTTTTTTATATAATTAGTGGCAAGTCTCGTTAGTTATTTTGCGTTGCTTTTGGTGATGATAGTATGAATTGCACTACCTGAGTGTGTAAATGAGTCTTGTTTTTTATTTTCACAATTTTTTCTTAGTATCCAATTCTGTAATAAAACAATATTCTTTTAAAAACTGATATAAGCGTGTTTGACTCTTATAAACTTACAGATTTAGTTTGATTTTTCGACATTTCGTTTATTATCAATTATTTCTTAGGCAAATATATTATGTAATTTGGCATAAAGTACTTGTAAATGTATTTATACCTAAATTTCAATAATAAATCGTATGCTCTCTTCTAAATTACATTCAATAGAAAAATTTTAATCCTAATCCTAACTAATATTATAAATGCGAAAGTGAGTTTGTTTGTTTGTTGATTTGTTTGTTTGTTACCTCTTCACGCTTTATTTACTGAACCAATCTACCTGAAATTTCTCATACACATATCTGGAAGTACGGAGAAGGACAGAGGGTACCTTTCATCCCGGGGAAAAGCACTGTTTCCGTGGAAAATTCACGCGGGCGAAGTCGCGGGCGAAAGTTAGTTAATAATAAAAATAAAAATGATTTATTTAGTGAGCCCCGGGACCGCAGCTAGCTTCTTAATAGGTATATACTATTGTATACTACTAACATAACATTCAACGACTCAGTAACCTATTTAAATTTTAATGTAGTCTAAAAAATTATGCAAGAAAAGCGGAAAAAGTGCAGAAGCGATAAAATCTAGACCGCTATTTCAAAATTCATATTTTAAGATCCAGCGTCTCCAATTTCGCAAAATGCTGACGTCGCTCATGCAAAACAAAATGTTTTAGACTTCTGGAGATGAAATTTCGCCGTTTAAAAATGTTGGTGACACAGGGCGGGCTATGAAAGTTTGTTGAAAAATGTTTTAAACTTAGTTTTAAAATGTTATTTCAATTTCAAGACTAATCTAAAATCGTAACTATTTCATATTTTCTTTCAATGTACTGTAATAACTTACGAAAACTTAGAAATCAAGTTTTCGTAAGTTAAAGTTAAATCTGAAAAATGAATCAAGTTTTACAGAAAAATCAACTTTTTGTATACCTACAACACAAGGGAATATTTATTTTTCATTCCGAAACGCGTCTAGAATATTTGGTAAAAATCCAATGTTGGGATTTAATTTCGCAAACGTTAAATTAGTTTCGCTTGCGTAGAAAGAGTTGCAGTGATAGTTTTGTCAGTCTGTTTGTATTTATTTTAACATGCTGAAAGTTTAGCTAGCTTCGTTAGTCGCATTTAAAAAATATAAACTTTACAAACGTATCTTTACAGCCATGAACATTGAACATAAAATCCGGTATAAAATAAAACGAGCGAGACTTATGTCATCACTGTGTATATTACATGAACACATGTGTAGAGAAATAATATTCTAATATTGATGTAAGGCTCCGCCACGGACGAATTTGATATTTTATTAATAATTTTGTAAAGTGACGTCTTTGGAGAAAATGCAGCAGTGGAGTTTGTTGCACCGCCTCTTCTCAACTTGCGCTTTAGAGGCGGTGGTAATCTTAGCTTTAAGTAATTTTATGACGTTAACTAAAAAACAAAAATATGTCGATTTAAAAGTGCTATTCTTAAGATTTAAATAAAAACGATTGACTTTGACTCTTGACTTCGAGACCGTATAGAACAAGTACATGTTTTTCAAACAGGATGTGAATGATATTGATTTTATACCTCCAATAAGAATTAATATCTTTCTTTCTTGGTACCTACACCCATGTAAGTAAAAGGTTCATCCTATACCTACTCGAAATAGCCTCCAGGAAGAAAAAAAAATCATGATGTATTTGAATTCTACGGTTTCATGGCCTTTAGTATTATTATTGTGTGACAATCTATGGTCTACCTATTTATTTTACTTTCCGAATTAACAGTTGAATGTAGAATGTGTATCATAACCAATAATCACTGGACCTTCACTCTTAGAAATTAATGAGTTCCGCCATAGCTTTATTAAGGAGGTGCTGCCTCTGATTGATGAAGCCTCGCAGTCTCGGATTGACTTGTGGTTGGAGAGATATCCCGCAGCGTCACCTAACCCGCTATCAAAGCACCTCTCCCCTGGATCTGGTCTACCTTGGCCGACATGGAAGTCTATAAACAGACTCCGGACACAAGTCGGCCGAAGCAAAGAAAATATGTTCAGGTGGGGATATAGCTTGGAAACAGTTTGTGTGGTGCCTCGCCCCAAACTATGGCACATTTATTGTCTTGCCCAGCGTGCCCTACTACCTGTATGCTTAAAGACCAGATAATGCTGTATCTGTGGCGTCATATTGGTCATCACAAATTTGACCCGACGCGCCGAGTCGACATGCTAAGAAGAAGAAGAAGAATTAATGAGTGCAATTTACCTTGCAAGACTTCTAATAGCCAGAATGAGAAAGTAAACAAAAGCTCTTATAAAGCTAACAGCTTCAATAAAGCTGCATTGTAGGTTGTATCTCCTCAACATGCAGTGTGGAAGCCGACAGTTATTGCACTTGCTTCAACGTCGAGGCTTTTAAGATTAAACGATGTTATCTTGACACACTGCAAGCGCGAAGTATAAACGATGTGGAATATAATAATATTGGAGAGAGCTTGACTGGGCATGGACCTCCTCCATAAGGACTTAACCTCTCTTGATAACGACTTCAGCTACTGCGACGGATTACACATCTTATAGTCATCATGATTGTATGAAAAATGTTGAGAATGGTCTCTTGTATCGTCGATATCAATGCAGCGTTGAGGGGCAAGCGCGGTGAGCGGGGAGCGGCTTTGCGGCGTCTCGGATTCTCAACGCGTCGCTTTACAGAAAGAAGATCCTGCTGAGAAAACGTTGGTGGTCGAGTGGTTAAGACGCCCGCCTGTTGTCAAAAGGTCTCAGGATCGAATTCTATTCGTGTTACACGAGTTTGCTGGTAAGCAAACTCATGTAACTGACTCAATGACACATCTGACTCAAGTATGGTAGTTTACATTGTTTTACTTGCTTTTGGTTAAGGAAAATATCGTGTTAACTTGCAAACCAGTTGTTTTTTGTATTGAGTGTATATCCTGCAACTGCTGCTATATAGCGGTAGTTTTTGACTCATGTCAGATGGGAACATGAGCGGTGGTATTTTCGCTTGCAAGATTTTACTTAAAAAAACCGGCCAAGTGCGAGTTGAACTCTCTTGGAGAGTGTTCCGTACAATGCCAATTCTTATAGATTTTCCTGTAATCTGGCAATGAGCTATATTTTGTATTATTTTTTTTACTTTAGGCTCAGAAGTTTCAGAGATCAGCGGGTGATGGTCAATTATCGTCTTCTTTCATAAAATCAAAACTATTTATTTTACAATAATAACAAAAATATATTTGAGATCTTCATAACGAGCCGTTTCATTTTATATATAACACAGTAAGGTTTGCTTTTTTTTTAAATTCCTGTGTTGTGCCCCGGAAATGACCCTTATTTTAAACAAATATTTATTTACATCTAGTTTATATTTTCCTGTCCGTGTGTACCTATCAGACAAGCGTCTCACACTTCAGTGATAATGAAAGAAAAAATATGTGCAAGAGAAGCAAAAAGAATAATAAATGTAGGAGGAAAAAAATACCTACAAACAATTCAATAAAAGCATTTTCATAAATCTGTATGATGTAAAATTATACTCTGCCTGTTATGGGCGTAAGTGAACGCTAAGAAATGAATTTTGGAAAATCAAAAGCAGGTGAAAAGAGTGAAGAAAGTGAAAAAGACGAGCGTATAGACGAAGGCACAAGAGAGTTCACAATTGATTTTTGTATTTTTTAAGTTAAAATAATCATGAGCTTTTACTGAAATTATTTTACCTGGAAATATTCCCTCTGTACTTGACATTTTTAATTTATTAGCGAACTTTTGTTTACCTTCTCAGACCTCCAATCCCTTAGGGCTAACACTTCGGTCTGTGTCAATTTTGTCAAAAAAGATTCGCTCAATATCGCTAAGCAAATTCCATTTCTGATAAAAAGGTAATACGCTTCTATTATGCAAAGAAATTGGATGTAGTTCGGGGTATTTCCGTTTTCAATCTTCTTTTCTATTATTTTGCTATGAAAATACTATTTGTTGAGGCTCAGTTCTCGCGGGAATTTCGTAAAAATAACGTTTTTATTTTAAACTAGCTTTTGCCCGCGGCTTCGCCCGCGTGAATTTCCCACGGGAACAGTGCTTTTTCCCGGGATAAAAAGTAGCCTATGTGCTATTCCAGGTAATTATCTACCTCTGTACCAAATTTCATCGAAATCCGTCCAGTAGATTTTGCGTGATTGAGTAACAAACATCCTCACAAACTCACAAACTCACAAACTCACAAATTCACAAACTCACAAACTCACAAACTCGCAACTTCGCATTTATAATATTAGTATGGATTTCAGCCTGAAAGATCTATTTTTACATTCAGTTACGTAATTTGCGATTACATTGTAGGTTCTTTTTTCGAGAAATTCTAGTTCTGTTTAAGACCTTGATTGAGACCTGAGCCTAAATATAATTGATATAAGCGGTGGTAGTCGAGTAAAATACCTGATGGTGGTGCCAAAGGTTGGTCTAAGAAAACTACCATACACGAGTCAGAACTTGTGTGGAAGAAAGGAAAGAAGAAAGAAAAATCATTTATTTGGGTATTAAAACACCAAAACGGCCTCCGCTCAGCATGTGTCGTGGACCGTGGTACGATCCACAACGCTGGTATTCTGCGAAAACCGAGTAATTATACTTATACCTAATACATATTAAAATTACATTAATATTGAAACAAATAGGTAGGTACCTATTGCAATATAAAAAATTGAGGAAACCTGCACTTTAGTTGATAACTCATAGTATAAGAAATGGAGAACGAAAATATTTTTTTTGGAGTTGAACATAGGGGGTGAAATAGGTAAGAAAAAAATCATGCCAACGGATCCGAGGGCAAAAGGGCGCAGCTATTTTATTACAGATCTTCTTTAAATTATCATGAAAGAAACCGCTCTACTTCAGCTGTTCATTTGCAATCTAAATCAGTTCTCTAAGCTCGGGAAATGAATTTACATCGGCTGCAGGCCTCACGCCAAATAGTTTTCGCTGCCGTCAAATAAAGCTTATTTCCGGCTGAGCTTTTTACCTGCGAGCTTATAAAGCTTTTGAAGCTAGATCACAAATTTTCAGAGCTCAATTTAGGCTGTACGAAAATTGGTTACTTGGGAACTAGGATTGCCAATTATAGGTGAAGTTACTCTCTGTCTTATGTGTGTTACGTACGAGTATGGGCAGTAGTCACAGGCGGGCCCTTACCATTTGGCCACCATCGCTTGGGAAAAGCAAGAAACCGGCCAAGTGCAAGTAGAACTCGCGCGGAGAGGGTTCCGTATAATGCCAATTCTTATAGGCTTTCCTTATCTACAACACATGACTATATTTTCAATTATTTGGCTCAGTTGTTTCGGAGATTATGGGAGAAAATAGTCAATTTTCATCTTCTTTTATGAATAAAACCAAAACCTTTTATTTTACAACAATAAAAAAATTGAGATCCCCATAACAAACCCTTTCGTTTGATATATGACACAGTACGGTTTTTTATTTAATTTCTTTAATTTTTCCCGAGATTATGGGAGGGAATGGTAAATTTTCGGCTACTTTTATGAATAAAACCAAAACCTTTTATTTTACAATAATAAAAAACAAATTGAGATCCCCATAACAAACCCTTTCATTTGATATATGACACAGTAAGGTTTTTTATTTAATTTCATTAATTTGTCCCCCGAAAATGACCATTATTAAAAAAAAACATTTCCTCCCAAATTTCACCCGATTTGGTCCTGTAGAATCGAAGCAAATTGCCTATGATAACGGACGGACAGACAGACAAACGCACGAGTGATCATATAAGGGTTCCGTTTTTTGTACGGAACCCTAAAAAGGGAAGTTAACATTAAAACGCGTGTACGACATCACAAAGGTATTGTGTATTTATTACAAAAACACAGCATGAGCCAATTTATGCGCAAACACGACGATCTCATTGAAATTTTTATTTCAACTCCAAAGGCGAGGGTGTTTATAGAATGTTAAATGTATGGCCATGAATTTGGCGGTACATGGCTACCAGTGGGGGTGAAAAGTGTTATACGATGAAGTGTTATTTCTTTATTGCCTTATTCTTTAGAATTTTTCGCTTTCTTTGTGTTATAAATAATTTTTAAAGTCGCCTAAACTACCGTAGAGTTTACACAATAGGGGACCGGACAACTTTTTTTTGACGCTTCTTTGAAATATCTCACAATAATAGAATCATCCGAAAAAGGATCACATCCATAATCAAAGTATTTCCCAAGATATAGCAAAAAACAATTCATATTTTTAAGCGATGTTTGGGCGATACCAAAACGCCCCTAACTAATCGTGCATTCATATGACGTCACGCGTAGAAAATGGACTTTCCCTAAAAGTTTGAACTCTAATAAATCCGCTCAGGAGAATAAACTCGTGCTGAAAAGTCGCAAAATGTGTTTAATTATATGTATTCTATCATAAAATTACATATTTTTAACAATCCTCATACCTTGGCCGGTCCCCTATTCTATCTACTGTTTATCTAGCGTCCTGATGTCGGTTTCTAGCCTCTGAGATACCACAACTAGATTGCAAACATGATCAAAAGACTTGCATGGAATTAAAAAAAATAGAACTATTACAAAACTTTTGAAGAAGGGTTGGGGCAACGCGATTCGGCATTTTTTACCTCGACAAAAAAAAGTAAGCGTATGCCGCTAAAAAGCTGCAAAAAAGCTCCAAAATAATCGGAAAGCTCATGGCCATAAAAGCCACTGGGGCACCGTTTTGTATTGACATTGTGAATGGTCCAGGCTAACTTTATTTAATTTGGCCTGAGAATAGCTTATAACGAAATGGCGAGGAAAAATTAATGTAGGTACCTTTATTTACCTACGTAATGTACACTTTGCCAAAAAGTACTTTATAGGCCAACTGTTCTTCTTTTAACTGTTACAATGCCTGCATATTTCATATTTATTTATTCACTAAAATTTGTAACAAGCACACATGTACATAATATACAGTAAGTTTTAATTATGAGGTCTTACAATTTTACAAATTTTACCTTTGCAAGGCATTGTGAATTAATTTAGAATGAAAAGTTAATTACTTTATTTATATAATATTTACAAGAAAATTTATTATTAATTCTATCTGCTATTTAATTTTACATGTCTTATATAATAATAGAAAATTGTTCAAGATAGCATCGTACATGATTTACATGTCAAAGTTAAAATTTGTCAAGAAGAAATTCTGTCAAGTTATAATAAGCTTTTAAAATCAACCATTGTTTTAATTCAATGTCAAACTTACGACCCTGCAGTTCTTTTAGCGAACTTGGTAAGTGGTTATAGACTTTGATAGCCATGTAATAGAGACATACTCTGCTTAAAATGCTCTTCTGACAATTGTTAATAAACTCTCTATTTTTGTCTCTCTCTCAACTGAGCGTATTCCTGGTTGCATCCTCAGCATACGCATCGGAGCCCAGGGTCCGCTTGCCAACTTTTTCTTCTCCACTTCGCACTGTCTTCGGCATTCTTTGTTGAGAGACCATTGGCACGCATATCCTCCTTGACGACATCAAACCAGGGGGGCTAAAACGGCCACTTTGATGAATCGAAATATGATCCATTTCTCATTTCCAACATATCAAAAAATAAACCTTATGTTTGGTTTATAGTCTAAGCGGTCACGGGAATTTTCGTAACGATCAGGGAAACGGATAGACTTGCTTTTATGGGTTGTAGAGTAGTCCCCTAATGTGAATGATGTCGGTCTGCCGGCTCTCAGTGGTAGCTTCTTCGAGCTATAGGGCCTGGAAGGTGCTTCATTGTTGCGAAAAAAAAACGATCTGAGAAATGGTTAGTTTTAGTACATATTCAAAGTATGGCATCTCCGCATGTGAAACAAGTTGGTCTGCCGGCTGTCAGTGGTTGCATTTCAGAGCTATGAGGCGCGCAAGTCACTGCATAGTTACAAAAAACGATAAGAGAAATGGTTAGTTTTAGTACCAATTGGAAGAATGGTGTATCCACAGATGAAACGAGTTGGTCTGCCGGCTGTCAGTGGTTGTATTTCAGAGCTATCATCGTTCACGTAAGTCGCTTATTTAAGGAAAAAGTCTAAAAAAAACATTGAAAAGCGGGAAAATAGGCGAATTTTTCTAGTTCATGCCAGCCGCTGTCGTATCTGCGTATGTTTGACCCAACTTCAAACTTGCGCCGCGCACCACCGCACTGTGGGGAAAAAAATCGCCTCTAGAGAAAAAAAGGTTTTCTTCAGAAAATCTACGTCGATTTTGGTAAAAACTGATTATGTATTTCATTTTTGATCTTGATAAGAAGACTTTTTATTAATACTATTTTTGCTAACATTGCATTATTTTAATAGGTACCAAAACTGACCATTTCTCTTACCGTTTTTTTTTCGTAACTAAGCAGTGACTTTCGCGCCTCATAGCTCTGAAATGCAACCACTGACAGCCGGCAGACCAACTTGTTTCACATGCGGAGATGCCATACTTTGAATATGTACTAAAACTAACCATTCCTCAGATCGTTTTCTATTTTTTGCAACAATGAAGCTCCTTCTAGCCTTAATAGCTCAAAGTGGCAACCACTGATAGCCGGCAGACCAACTTGTTTCACATGAGGAGATGCCATATTTTGAATATGTACTAAAACTAACCATTTCTCTGATAATTTTTTTGCAACAATGAAGCCCCTTCCAGGCCCTAGGTATAGCTCGAAGTGGCAACCACTGAAGGCCGGCAGACCAACTTGTTTCACTTGTGGAGACACCATTCTTTCAATAAGAACTTAAACTGACCATTTCTTTTACCGTTTTATTTCGTAACTAGGCAGTGACTTTCGCGCCTCATAGCTCTGAAATGCAACCACTGACAGCCGGCAGACCAACTCGTTTCACATGCGGAGATACCATACTTTGAATTTGTACTAAAACTAACCATTCCTCAGATCGTTTTCTATTTTTTGCAATAATGAAGCTTCTTCTAGCCTTTATAGCTCAAAGTGGCAACCGCTGACAGCCGGCAGACCAACTTGTTTCACATACGGAGATGCCATACTTTGAATATATACTAAAACTAACCATTCCTCGGATCGTTTTCTATTTTTTGCAACAATGAAGCTCCTTCTAGCCTTTATAGCTCAAAGTGGCAACCACTGACAGCCGGCAGACCAACTTTTTTCACATACGGAGATGCCATACTTTGAATATATACTAAAACTAACAATTTCTCTGATCGTTACTTTTTCGCTACAATGAAGCCCATTTCAGCCCCTATAGCTCAAAGTGGCAACCACTGACAGCCGGCAGACCAACTTGTTTCACATGCGGAGATGCCATATTTTGAATATATGTATTAAACCTAACCATTTCTCTGATAATTTTTTTTTGCAACAATGAAGCCCCTTCCAGCCCCTATAGCTCAAAGTGGCAACCACTAACAGCCGGCAGACCAACTCGTTTCACAAGCGGAGATGCCATACTTTGAACATGTAATAAATCTTACAATTTCTCTGATCATTTTTTTTTCGCAACAAGCTCGAAGTGGCAGCCACTGAGAGCTGGCAGACCAATTCGTTTCACCTTTACTTATTCAAAGTATGGCATCTCCGCATGTGAAACGAGTTGGTCTGCCGGCTGTTAGTGGTTGCCACTTTGAGCTATAGGGGCTGGAAGGGGCTTCATTGTTGCGAAAAAAAAAACGATAGAGAAATGGTTAGTTTTAGTATATATTCAAAGTATGGCATCTCCGCATGTGAAACAAGTTGGTCTGCTGGCTGCCAGTGGTTGCATTTCAGAGCTATGAGGCGAGAAAGTCATTGCATAGTTACGAAAAAAAAACGGTAAGAGAAATGGTCAGTTTTAGTACCTATTGAAAGAATGTTGTCTCCACAGGTGAAACAAGTTGGTCTGCCGGCCTTCAGTGGTTGCCACTTCGAGCTATACCTAGGGCCTGGAAGGGGCTTTATTGTTGCGAAAAAAAATTATCAGATAAATGGTTAGTTTTAGTATAAATTCAAAATATGGTATCTCCGCATGTGAAACAAGTTGGTCTGGCGGCTGTCAGTGGTTGCATTTCAGAGCTATGAGGCGCGAAAGTCACTGCATAGTTACGAAAAAACGGTAAAAGAAATGGTCAGTTTTAGTACCTATTGAAAGAATGTTGTCTCCACAGGTGAAACCAGTTGGTCTGCCGGCCTTCAGTGGTTGCCACTTCGAACTATACTTAGGGCCTGAAGGGGCTTCATTGTTTAAAAAAAAAAATATTAGAGAAATGGTCAGTTTTAGTACATATTCAAAATATGGCATCTCCGCATGTGAAACAAGTTGATCCGCCGGCTGCCAGTGGTTGCCACTTTGAGCTATACCTAGGGCCTGGAAGGAGTTTCATTGTTGCAAAAAATAGAAAACGATCTGAGAAATGGTTAGTTTTAGTACATATTCAAAGTATGGCATCTCCGCATGTGAAACAAGTTGGTCTGCCGGCTATCAGTGGTTGCATTACAGAACTATGAGGCGCGAAAGTTACTGCATAGTTACGAAAAAAAAACCGTAAGAGAAATGGTCAGCTTTAGTACCTATTGGAAGAATGGTGTCTCCACTGGTTAACAAGTCTGTCTGCCGGCTTTCAGTGGTTACCACTTCGAGCTCTAGAGCCTGGAATCATTGTTGCGAAATAAAATGCTCAGAGAAATGGTTAGTTTTAGTACATATTCAAAGTATGGCATCTCCGTATGTGAAACAAGTTGGTCTGCCGGCTATCAGTGGTTGCCACTTTGATCTATAGGGGCTGAAAGGGACTTCATTGTAGCGAAAAAAAAACGATCAGAAAAATGGTTAGTTTTAGTATATATTCAAAGTATGGCATCTCTGTATGTGAAAAAAGTTGGTCTGCCGGCTGTCAGTGGTTGCCACTTTGAGCTATACCTAGGGCCTGGAAGGAGCTTCATTGTTGCAAAAAATAGAAATCGATCTGAGGAATGGTTAGTTTTAGTACATATTCAAAGTATGGTATCTCCGCATGTAAAACAAGTTTGTCTGCCGGCTGTCAGTGGTTGCCACTTTGAGCTATGAGGCGCGAAAGTCACTGCATAGTTACGAAAAAAAACGGTAAAAGAAATGGTCAGTTTTAGTACTTATTGAAAGAATGGTGTCTCCACAGGTGAAACAAGTTGGTCTGCCGGCCTTCAGTGGTTGCCACTTCGAGCTATACCTAGGGCCTGAAAGGGGCTTCATTGTTGCGAAAAAAAATGCTTAGAGAAATGGTTAGTTTTAGTATATATTCAAAGTATGGCATCTCCGTATGTGAAACAAGTTGGTCTGCCGGCTGTCAGTGGTTGCCACTTTGAGCTATAAAGGCTAGAAGGAGCTTCATTATTGCAAAAAATAGAAAACGATCCGAGGAATAGTTAGTTTTAGTATATATTCAAAGTATGGCATCTCCGTATGTGAAACAAGTTGGTCTGCCGGCTGTCAGCGGTTGCCACTTTGAGCTATAAAGGCTAGAAGGAGCTTCATTGTTGCAAAAAATAGAAATCGATCTGAGGAATGGTAAGTTTTAGACTTAGTACATATTCAAAGTATGGTATCTCCGCATGTGAACCAAGTTGGTCTGCCGGCTGTCGGTGGTTGCATTTCAGAGCTATGAGGCGCGAAAGTCACTGCATAGTTACGAAATAAAATGGTAAAAGAAATGGTCAGTTTTAGTTCTTATTGAAAGAATGGTGTCTCCACAGGTGAAACAAGTTGGTCTGCCGGCCTTCAGTGGTTGCCACTTCGAGCTATACCTAGGGCCTGGAAGGGGCTTCATTGTTGAAAAAAAAAATATCAGAGAAATAGTTAGTTTTAGTACATATTCAAAATATGGCATCTCCTCATGTGAAACAAGTTGGTCTGCCGGCTATCAGTGGTTGCCACTTTGAGCTATTAAGGCTAGAATGAGCTTCATTGTTGCAAAAAATAGAAAACGATCTGAGGAATGGTTAGTTTTAGTACATATTCAAAGTATGGCATCTCCGCATGTGAAACAAGTTGGTCTGCCGGCTGTCAGTGGTTGCATTTCAGAGCTATGAGGCGCGAAAGTCACTGCTTAGTTACGAAAAAAACGGTAAGAGAAATGGTCAGTTTTAGTACCTATTAAAAGAATGCAATGTTAGCATTAGTTAGTATTAATAAAAAGTCTTCTTATTAAGATCAAAAATGAAATACATAATCAGTTTTTACCAAAATCGACGTAGATTTTCTGAAGAAAACCTTTTTTTCTCTAGAGGCGATTTTTTTCCCCACAGTGCGGTGGTGCGCGGCGCAAGTTTGAGGTTGGGTCAAACATACGCAGATACGACAGCGGCTGGCATGAACTAGAAAAATTCGCCTATTTTCCCGCTTTTCAATGTTTTTTTAGACTTTTTCCTCAAATAAGCGACTTACGTGAACGATGATAGCTCTGAAATACAACCACTGACAGCCGGCAGACCAACTCGTTTCATCTGTGGATACACCATTCTTCCAATTGGTACTAAAACTAACCATTTCTCTTATCGTTTTTTTTTTGTAACTATGCAGTGACTTGCGAGCCTCATAGCTCTGAAATGCAACCACTGACAGCCGGCAGACCAACTTGTTTCACATGCGGAGATGCCATACTTTAAATATGTACTAAAACTAACCATTTCTCAGATCGTTTTTTTTTCGCAACAATGAAGCACCTTTCAGGCCCTACAGCTCGAAGAAGCTACCACTGAGAGCCGGCAGACCGACATCATTCACATTAGGGGACTACTCTACAACCCATAAAAGCAAGTCTATCCGTTTCCCTGATCGTTACGAAAATTCCCGTGACCTCTCGGTCTATTAGTAAGGTTCATTTTTAAATATTTAAGAAATGAGAAATGGATCATATTCTGATTCATCAAAGTGGCCGTTTTAGCCCCCCAGCTCTTCTTGGGTTTCCCCTTCTGCCGAGAACGGGTAGTGGCGGCATGGCCAGACACTATATGGCGTATAAAACGTGGCTGTAGGTACCAACAATCGATAGGTTATGACGACAAGTTAAAAACCTGCAATATCCTAACTACTTTCTATATAAATTCTGCACCTACTTTATTTTAACTAGCTTTTGACAACAAATAAACAAAAAAATAAACCATAGAGCAACACGGACTCTTTCGGGCCGCGCGCGGAAGTCCTTGTTGCTTGAAGAAATAAACAAACACACTTAATTTCGTATTTATAATATTAGTTAGTATAAGGATTTTACAATTTATCATTCCTTATCCATTTTACACACTAGGATATACTAAATCACTATCTATAGAAACGGTTTCCTTTGGAATCGTGTTTAAGTTTACTGCAACTAAAATATACAGTATACAAAAGATATAACTTCATGCTTAAATTGTCTGCCAGTTTACCTCAGGGACATCTGAGGAATATTTTCTTTAAAGGAGTCAAGATACATTTTATGATATTTCAACTCAAAAGCCAATGAACTTCTTTGCATCAGGTCTTTGCTCCAAGTATTTCCCTCCAAAGAATATTGTAATCCTAATCTGGTCGCGAATAAGTACAGCATGAGGTGAATTTAAAAACCTCACGAGCTTCCGTGCATCGAACCTCTTGATGAGATATGAGTTTACTTACCACAAAAAGGTGAATGACTCGACTCTGTAATAGAATTCGGCTCTGGAAGAAAAGGTCATTGACCCATCTTTGAGGCTTGCAGCTTTTAGTATGGAATGAAGTTTATGATCTTCAGACCTGAGGAATACGACTTGGACAGCGATTTGCGCACAGCGAATGGAATTGAACTCCCTGCCTGCGTCTGTGTTCCCGAGCACATACAACGTTTCTCTCTTCAAAACCAGGGTGAATAGGCTGCTTCTGGGTAAGCTCGCTACACCGTAGACCTCTTCTCCATCCTCGGGCAGGATTGTGGTCAAGAGCAAACTCATATTTAAAAAAAAAAGGATAATTAGCTGTAAGTATATTAATAAATTTTCTTTTTCCCTTCGCCTATCTTCACAATGGAGTCAAGAGTTTAAATGGAGCCCAGGGCATAACTCCATTAACTGTAAACTTCATAGATTAACCAAGTTACTCTAGTACTGCCTAATGAGGTCAGGGAAAAAGTAAACACTATAAATCAGGCTTCGGGTTCCGATATTCTGATAATATTTGTTACAAGCTTTTGCGCGCGACTTATTTACTTGCAATAAAGATATTATTATTATTCATTTATTTATTTATCATCTCCTTTATTACATTTACTTGACTTTCAGCAATACAACTGCATCAAGTTTCATTTAGTAGTGCTCTGAGGAATTGTTTGACCAAATACCCGCCGCAAAATTTCACCAACATACCACTCGTCACAAACTGAAATTTCACCCAAACCACCTGGATTACTGGCTGTCAACCACCGTGCGTTTTAAAAGACACTTCTTGCCACGTACGACCAAACCGTGGAATCAGCTTCCTGCGGCGGTGTTCCCGAACCGATACGACATTGGAACCTTCAAAAAACGAGCCTACGTCTTTTTAAAAGGCCGGAAACACTCCTGCGATACCCCTGGTGTTCTGGTTGTCCATGGGCAGCGGTGATTACTTTACCATCAGGTGATCGACCCGCTTGCTCGTTTGCCGCCCTATGTAATATAAAAAAAAGTAGTTTTTACTTGATGCACGTACAAACAGAAAGATGGACACTGATGTATGTAGGTATACTTCTTTTTAGGTTTTATAGCTCATAGAACGCCTGGGTGGCCTTTGCCACCACACAATAAACAGTTATATACCAAGAGTAGCATGGGCCTGGTACTTTGTTCTGGTGGAAATTTTGGGAAATTCTCTCTCAGTGCTCTCTTACACATCCAATGTAGGTATAATTTAGAATGTATATCCTACCATCCAAATTTTAGATTCCTACGTCCAGTAGTTTTGGCCGTGCATTGTCTGTGAGTCACTCGGTAATGGAATAATTTTATTTTAATTTGTGACTTAAGCTTCCGTGCTAGACTAGAAGCGAAGAAAAAACATAGAATGTGCCAGCTGCTTCTCTTCCTGCGCAGATTGTAAAAGTCAATCGAGGGAAAGGGCATTACACTGGGGATTTCCCCATTCATAGGCGATGGGCTAGCAACCTGTCACTATATCTGAATCTTCATTCCATCAGAAAGCCCACTATTCAGCTAAGCGTGTCCTTCGAGTCTCCTCTTGGCTCTGCCTACCCCGTAAGGGATAAAGACGTGATTCTATGTATGTATTTATGTATGATTTTGTGAATAACAAAATATGAACATTTATTTCTATTTGACATACGAAATTGAATCTCGAGGGGCAAACAAAATGAACAACACAAAACTTAATAAAGTACCTGGGCTTCCCGGCAGTGAAATCAAATTGTGGCATTGACATTATTTGATTTGTTGTGATTTATTCCCGCGGAAGAAAGCAGTCCTTGCCGGAACTTTACTGTTTCCTCTTTCGGGTCAAGGAAGATATCGATAAAATACGTAGTACAATAAAATAAATACACATTCGCCCAGAGTTACCCAACCGACGTACAAAGTCAAACTCAATTATTTTTATTCAAATAGCACTTATAAATCGTCACATTCTTATTTTTTAGTTAGTTGACGTCATAAAATTACTTAAAGCTAAGGTTACCACCGCCTCCAAAGCGCAAGTGGAGAAGAGGCGGCGCAACAAACTCCACTGCTGCATTTTCTCCAAAGACGTCACTTTACAACATATGTTTTACAATTAAATGACTGTATATGTGAACAAATATACATTGAATATATATGAAATGTTAAATTTATAAATTAATAAAATGTCACTGAAAAAGTAAAAGTACACAATGTACCTAGAGAGTAATATGACAGTCTTAGGAGGTCACTGTACCAGGCTCGGGCCACGCATTTTTGTCATTTACATAATTATTCGTCGTAATGTCTTCTTACAAAGTACAGACAAGAATACTTCATTTATCATAATGCTTTGCCTTAAAGATCATATTGTGAAAAAGTTAAAAGTTAAAGATTATTTGTGCTCGTTTGTGCAGGTACTTTCAAGGAATTTCCTTTGGCATGCCGACTTGACTATTCACCATGATTGTAACTAAAAACTAAAAAACATGAAACAGGAAAATGTACTTTTTCAGATTGACCTGGGTCTATGTAGGTACCTATTTGTTGTAAAATATAGCATCGTTGAGTTAGAGTCAAATAACACAAGTCTCGAACTTACTTTGGGGCTAACTCAATCTGTGTGATTTATTCGTCCATATATCTCGTATTTCTTAATGGTGCACACTGATAGTTATAAAATGTAAAAGAGCATTTGCTGTCTCTTTTTTCCTTTAACTTGAAACATAAGTGCAACAGAGACAACAGATGTTATATAGCATTTTATAACTGCCAGTGTGGTAGCACCATAACTCTGAAATCAGGAAGTGTAGCTTAAAGCTCAAGTGTTTTAGCTCCAAATTACGGCACTTTTGTGATCCGTGCCCGGCATCCCAACGCTGTCCAAAGAGAGTGTTGTTTATTTCAAGGTCGCATTCAGACACGAATACAAATCGGGAATAAGGATAGATTAACGAAAGTACAGAAATGGCTTCTCTGATTTGTATATGGGATTCAGCTGCTTCTCTTTAGCACAGATGTAAGAAAATAATAGAGAATGTGGAGAATTTTAAGAGGCCTATGCCAAGAGGCACTCTGTACTCAAAAATCGCTGTTGTTGTTTGTTCTGTAAACTGAACAATACAAAAACCAGAGTTCAAGAAAATAAAACCTGATCCACCCGGGGAGGAGCGATAAAAAAAATAGTATGAGCTTTAAGACCATACGACAGAAGTGAAAACTTTCCACTCTCTCGTCTTTGTTGATTAATTTATTGTACTTAGCAAAATACAAAAACAAAAATAAGTAGAAAGGAAGGAAATCAAAAGCGGCTTTGATCGCCGAGTGGTGTATCGTTCGGGTAAAGAATGTTCATTCGAGACTCGAGTCGACTTTACCCGAACGAGCGTTTCATTCCCCAGTTTCATTCAATGCTCAGAGAATATAGTGCTCAGCGCACTTTAAGAAGTTTTCACATCAAAAAATTATAAAAATTCTATGGCAACCACGGCGAAAAAAAAAACTAAACGTCATGGGCCGCCCGGTAGCTGTAAAACAAATGAGCATCATGGCACGATTAAATGGCATGATGCATTTTCTTTTTCCGATATTACTGCCAAGCCGCGCCAATAGTTGTTTTCCATCTATAACATGTTTTAAATTTTGTTATACTTCTGTACGTGCTTTATTTTATGATCACGTGTGGTGTGAGAATAAATAATAATATACAAGAGTAATGATCGTGCGTTTGTAAAGTGCTGCTTTATTGTGTGATTTACATAATTCCATTTATGTGGTTTTGTACTTAAAGTTTTAAACTTGTTAGAATAGGCGCCATTTGGGCTATTAAACAAATTTTGGAAGATATTAGGTATAGGATATTAGGTAGGTAGGGAGAGGTTTCAGTCTTGTAACTTATAAACTGTTAAAAAATAAATAATAAAAGGTACCTATTTAACCAATTTTAAAATGAACTGAGTCGCGTAGCTACGCTGCTGTAGGAATTTCAGAATAAAAATACTTTATATCCTACATAGCTCTGTTCATATTAAAATTAAATACTATATAGCTCTGTTCATATTAAAATTGAAAACACACACTGAAAATCAGCAAAATATTTTCTCAACCCCTCATGATTGTTATGAATTCCGAACCACAGTTGAAATATCCAAAGAAAGTATTGCACTTTCAAACAAAGCTGCACTCGAAAACACTAGGAGTAATTTCACAAAGAAAGAAATAATAATAGCCGCAAAAAACAGTACCACTCTCTAATTACAACGGGTGGAAAATTCTCGTTTTTTTTAAGGAAATGGTTGCATTCCGAGATGGGCTAAGCCCGGCCTAAACTAGACTTTTAACGGGTAACTTTGTAATATACGGGCTCCTGCTTGGTTTCCGTACACTTAAAGATGCTATCCTGATTGTCACACAGACCCGGGTCGCGAAGATATTAATGAAACGACGCGCGACGTATGAATCTGCCGAGTGCGTTTATTACACTAACCAAATACTGAAAGACTGAATATGCCATTTCGGTTTCAGTAATACCAAAGAAAATATACACTTAGCAAAAAGAAGCGACAGTTGCATGTGTGCCGTAAAATCGCTTACGGCTATGTATAAGTGACTGAATGTGCGCGGGGGCGTTGAGAGGCTCGCGGGACGGGGAACCAACCTCCACCAGATGTTTGTATTAATATGACTTTCCTCAGGGCTGCTATGACGCGGTTTTTCACTCATGTCAATCATGACCGGTGGGCGCTATTGTCATATATTATAGAGTTTAGAGTTTAAAATTTTCAACGCTAGGGTTGATGAAGGAGTTTTTTTTTTCTCTATGGTCACCGGCCTTCGAACTCTTACGTACAGTGTCACGAGAGTGGGAGTGTCATGGGTGTGGTGAGATGTGAAAATAAGCAGAATTTTTTTTAGTTTCTTTAATGTTTTTTTAAGTGTACAAAAACTTAAATACCATAACGCACCACTCTCTGTTTGGTCTAATTGTTGACTGGCAAAGAATGACATGTTTACATATTTTTTGTAATTTGTGCAATAAAGTTTTTCAATAAAATAAATTAATATATATTGGGCTGAAATTCAGCCTATTCAAAAAGTCCAGTTTTGGCCGCTTTTTCATTTTTTGTTGCACTGAAAATGACAAGGCAAATAGGCTTTATAAAGTTGCTGCCATCAATGCTTTACATGTCACTTTACGTTTTAAATTATTTTAATATTTTCCATCCGAGTCACTCTATTTTTTTAAAGAGGAAAGTTTTATTGTTTGTAACGAATAAAATCAAAAACTACAGAACTGATTTTAAAAATTCTTTCACCGTTGGAAAGTTATGTTATCCCTAAGTTACCTACATAGACATCTACCTACCACAGGGGAAGTCAGGTGAAGCGTTAGTGTGAATTAGTACAAATCATATTTTTGAGTTTAAATCTCCATGTTAAGACATAAGACAAACTTATAACAAACGATTTTTATATTTTTGTTTTAGAGTAAATTATCAAAATCGTTCTAACTTATAAATGTGCATTAGATTTCATTATACTATTCACAAAGCTAATTAGTTTTAACTATCTCAGTTAACTTTGCGAGTAAACTAACTACGAGTATTATCATATGAATATGATGAATAAAAACTTTGCCCTGTTTTTTACTTACTTTCGTGAACTTTTAGATTTGCTAATGATGTGCTATTTCTATCTAGTAGTTTATTAGACTGCTAACTTATTTTACCGATATTATTAACGCGAAAACTTATTTTTGTTATTCGTTTAAGCAAAATGACTGGAAAGATTTTTAAGAATTTTGCTCGTCGTAATATTACAACGGCGTATTCTGTCGGTATAGTTACGTGGGATAAAATATAACTGATACAGAAACAAAGGTTTATGATAGTCCTACGTACATTGCTAAATAAAAAAAAAAAAATATATATATATATATATCGCTAGTCTCTGCCTTGCCTACCCCCCCACGGGAAAAGGCGTGATAATATGTATGTAATAATTAAAAATTCGTCATTCTCTCTCTTCTCAATAAGGAACTCAGAATTTCATTTTATCTAACTGTAGTGTACCTCATACGGCTATGTTGCGCGCCCCGCCTCCGCACGCAATGTACATCAAAACCAACTAACCTTCACACACACATAATAGATAGTCACTCAGCAGCGGTCCGCACACCTCGACGTATCCGAGCATACTGCCGGTGCAACGGCCCACCTTATATGGAAGTAGTGGGGAGGCTGACATAACGTCACTTTGACGTAACGTCACTTTGACATGAACACTACACTAACAATATCAAGTTTGAAACTCGAAGCGTTACCCAGAAATATATGCATAATCGCATCACATAGAGATGCACTAGTGAATGCAGATTAATGAGCCGGGGACAGCGATAGATGGGTCCAATGCAGTACATTATGACGGGACGCATATGGCCCATATGTAGGTGTACTAGCTGCACACCAGGGTTCTGCTTCCGTGGGAATTTCGGTATAAATGTACCCTGTGAATTATTTCAGATTTAATTCTACCCGCGTACTAAATATCATCATAGTTCGTTTAGTAATATATGTGTGACAGAGTGACGACTATCAATATTCACAAACTTTCAGTAGGTATAGTATAAACATAGAACCCCTTTCCCTCATTATTTTGATTTCTACATCAGACTGTCATAATCTTGACTTGAATATTAGTTAGGATTATGACAAAGTCATAATCCTAACTAATATTATAAATGCGAAAGTGAGTTTGTTCGTTTATTTGTTTGTAACCTCTTCACGCTTCATCTACTGAACCAATCTTCCTGAAATTTCGCATACACATAGTTAGAAGTACGGAGAAGGACATAGGGTACCTTTCATCCCGGGAAAAGGCACGGTTCGCGTGGGAAACTCACGCGCGCGAAGCCGCGGGCGAAAGCTAGTATGAAATAATTGATTTATCAAACTATTTAACCAAGAAAGAAATCAAAGAAGCTAGAAGAGGAAGAGGAAAGCCAAGAAGGGCAAATAGACCAAATAAAGGAAAAGGCAGAAGTTGTGTCATACAAGGACATCAAAACGACGGCTGAGATGGAAAAACCCCACTGACAAGAACAATGTTCTTAAATTTAATTAAATTAAACCATAGGGCATATCAACGCCATCTAGTTGTCAGCGGCGTCAGAAGTTTGTTACGCAATATATGGATCATAATGAAATTATAGTAGGTACACATGTAGAATAGCCTCGTAGAGCTGCACTAGCATCGGCGAATGTAAATTAATGAGCCTAGGACGTCAATCGATGGGGTCAATGTGGTTAATTATAGTAGCAAGGCAGACCACATTAGAGACCTAATACCTATACTAACTCTATACTAACGATACAACTAGGTACAAAAATAAATATGTTCTGATCATCTTTGCCATTTTCCGACGTTGACATTAAACGATATATCGCAAGGCAATAAAGGTTAGGAATTTAGCATAGATGGTAAATAAACTCTTCGAGTACCTGTTTAGTTATAGTAGTATAATGCAATTACTAGTACCTAGTAGTTTAAAGTTTATAGCTAGTTATAACATTTAAGCCATTGACGTATCATAAACAAATATACTAGGTACCTACTAGTCCCGCTCAAAAAGTGTCCGAGACAAAACTCTGATCGGTCAAAGTTATTGGCTGAATCCTAACCAATATTATAAAGGCGAAAGTCAGTTAGTTTGTTTGTTACCTCTTCACGCTCTATCTACTAAACCAATCTTCCTGAAATTTCGCATACAGATAGTCAAAAGTACTGAGAAGGACATAGGGTACCTTTAATCCCGGGAAAAAGCACTGTTCCAGTAGGAAATTCTCGCGGGCGAAGCCGCGGGATAAAGCTAGTAAGACCTAAATTTAGGTGAACTTTCTTAACGTGTCTTACGTTTTTTTTAATCAATACTCTCATATGGACGTTCGGACATTTTGCACATTACTACATTACTTAGAATGTGTGTATTTATTCTTTTGTATTGTTAATCAATACTTTCAAATCTTATTCAAGCTGAAAAACAGTAAAAAAGGTAATACGAAAAGTTTAAATACACCCAATTATTCGGTACTCTTAACTTTTTCAACATACAATTCGCAAAGATTAACTTTTTATTGGGAAGCATGAATGGAGTTGGACAGTTAGCAAGATATATTGCTTTAACTTTCCATCGCTTATTATCTAGTTAACTGTACTGTTAGCTGTTCTTCATAAACACGGTGTTTATATAAGTCTCTGGACTTACTATATTTATGAACGTCCATTTCCCCCGAAAGACCACAGCCCTTGAACGGCCACATCCCTAAACGGCCATTTTGTTCGAACGACCACATACTTGAAAGGTCACATCACTTGAAATGACCATACGGGCCATATTCCTGGAACGACCGTAACCGACAAGACAACCTTTGAATTTACTTACATATTTCCACAAATTTGACTATTTCGTAAAAGGTCACTTTGAAATAGTTCATTTTCGCAAAAGGTCACTTGGTCACTTTCGCAAAAGGTCATTTACGCAATAGGTCACTTACGCCAAAGGTCACATTCGCAAATGGCTTGTCTTAGTTATATTTAAAATTCGAAAGCCTGTCTTTAAGCTTTCAAAGCTAAACCTCTTAACCTTGAACGAATTTTGGCATGGAGATAGATGAAGATCTGAGCTCAAATCGGCTTCTTTTTTAAAAGCTCCTATAAAAAATATATATTCACATATTACCTGAAATCGGGAGTAAAAGTCAAATTACGTGTCTATGCCACCTCTATTTAGCTTAGATACCTAATTAATACAAATTTTAACTTTCCGTTATCCACCTGAGGAAAGAAAGAAAGCATCTTCTGTCACGGTCTTCCCAAATAATTAAGACAGAAACAGCAATAGACTTGATAACAAAATGGTACAAATTCGTGTATCACATGTCCCCTAATTGTCCTCAGATAAAAGACGCGTTACTTGATAAAGCATTAAAATATTTACTCGAGATTCTGACGCCGTAGTCCGGGAGCCGACTCCTCAAACGTGCCAGATAAATATTTGAGCAGACGTACACTTCTTACAAATTCGACTCATTTGCTCGTAGGCTCTTAGAGCCGACGCTTTGTTGACAGCAGGTAGCGATAAATTTCTTAAAATTCGTGCATTTGACTAACTATTAGGAAATGCTAAGACGATGCTTCTTATCTGTATATAGTATTTTATATACGAATTATAAGAGGTGTCTGAAATACTCCTTAGTTTCACAAATAGTGTATTATAAACATTCCAAAATAAAATAAAAATTGTATGAAAAATATCACCCCAATCACACTGAATTTTAATAATATAATAATAATAAAATTTATTTATTCAGACAAAGTTCATTATTGTTAGTAACATCGAAATCTTAACCTAATACATATTTAAGACACACACGAAAACGAAAAAAGATATATATGCCACCAATCACTGCTGTACCGTATCATGAGAGACTGCACGCACAGCAGCGAATAATATCGAATTTTTAGCCAAAACCAAAAACCATACCGAAACGACCTCTGTTTCGGCCGAAACCGAAACTGAATATTCAGTGGCTCTCTACTGAATTTTGATTTTATTATTATTTTGCCACTATTGTAAATGAAAGCTGTTTATAACAGATTTTTATAAGAGACATTTACTAGTCTCGTCTCCGCTTTAAGTCAGCGTCAAACTAAAGGAGACTTGCTCAACGCTTATCGCTCGACGCTGGATGTTAGGCGGTCGGCGTGTCAATCCTGAGTTCCTGAATCAGATTTCAAATTCAGCGCGCGTTTGCTCTTCCATAACTCTCTTATTTTGTACTTAAACCAGCTAAATGTTTACGGTTTGCGTTATCGGTGCTGCACGTGAGTTTTAGAGGGCTAATTATACTTATGATAGCCGCGATCTGGGGCTTTGCTACTGTGGGAATTTGGGGATAAGGGTACCCTATATTTTATTCCTGGTTTTATTCCACCCGTGTACAAAAGGGATGCTCTGTCTACCCCGTAAGGGATAAAGACGTGATTCGATGTATGTATGTATGTGTAGAAAATCTAAATGAAATCGAGTCAAGGCCCTGTCATTCACTCGACTTTATTCGAACAAGCGTTACGTTGGTGATTGTTTCAACTTAATGTCTATCATATCAATACCCACTAGAACTCAGCTGACCAAAAGATATTTTCACTTTTATATATACATGCATTTTCTAAAATCCAAAGTATTAATCAATGTACTAAAATAACCCAAAACGGCCGAAATACATCTGCAGTTTCCTAAAAAATGTCCGCACACTAATTACGGTTCCGTACCCTAAAAAATAAACATAAAACCCTTATAGGACCATTATTGTCCATCTGTCCATCAAGACACTTCACAGCAACGCGTATAATCAAGCCTATCGAATGTTGAAATTTGTATCGGATAGGATAGACTCAAATAAAATCAAAAATTATTTTTTTTAAATTTGACCTTCATAGGCACTTTTTTACGTCAAAACCTAATAACAGAAATCTCAAAGCTATAAAGTACGCACATTTTGAAACGACCAATGCTGAGAAGAAATGCCGAAAGAACCAGGTTTGGCCTATCATGCAACTCTATCTGATTGCAACAGTTTCTTAATTTTTCGCGTTTTTAACACATAACATTTTATTTATTTACTAGCTTTCGCCCGCGTGAATTTTCCACAGGAACAGTGCTCTTTTCCGGGATGAAAGGTACCCTATGTCCTTCTCCGTACTGCCAGCTATGTGTATGCGAAGTTTCAGGAAGATTGGTTCAATAGATAAAGCGTGAAGAGGTAACATACAAACAAACCAACTAACAAACTCACTTTTCATTTATAATATAAGTTAGGATAGCGACTGACGTTTCGGGAACTTTGCGGACTCCTGTGGTCATAGCCAGACTGGAGTATTTCGGTGTCAGTTAATGATGGTGGTTAAATTCGTGCTAAGTCTATCATATAATATATCATAGTAAATGCTATGAAAAAATCAAACTTATAAATCTAGTTTATCTAGGTGAATATTCAGCTAAGCGTGGCCTTCAAGTCTCATGACTCTTGGCTCTGTCTACCCCGTAAGGGATAAAGACGTGATTCTATGTATGTATGTATTTAATGCCAGTCTTAATACAGTTGCAAAGCATATTATGATGTATGAAGAGCGCTATAAAACAAAAGTACGCACGTGTATTTGGTTGTATGTATGTTTGTTGCATTATATATGTGCACCACTTAACTCAAGATTACTACGCACTTAAATCGAAAGGTTTAATCTCGCCTTTGTGACACAAATTAGAGAGGGTTAGAAATTATTTTTCAAAATTCTAAGGGGGTGAAATGAGTGTAAAATTAAATTCACGTTGGCGTAGTCGAGGTACAGTAAAAAGTATGTACTAGCCTTTGCTAGTACATACTTCTTACTGTAATTATTATAAACAAGCTGTTGCCCGCGGCTTCGCCCGCGTGATTATAAAATCGCGCGGAAATATGGTATAGTGTAGCTGGTCTCATGGAGTTATTTATCAGATGTTCCAGATCTTCATTTTTTATACGTCAGCAGAAAATGCTCATCAGATTGAACAACTTTTAATAAGGCGCCATTTCCATATATGTTTTAGTGTAGCTGGTCTCTTGCAGTTCTTCATCAGATGTTCCAGATCTTCAATTTTAATACGTCAGCAGAAAATGCTCATCAGGTTGAACGACTATTGTTAAGGCACCATTTCCATATTTCTTATAGTTTAACTGTTCTGTTTTGGTTCTTCATCAGGTGTTCCAGTTTTCAAAATAAATTATAGCCTAAATGTTGCCCAGGATTAATAGCTGTACAACAAAAAAAAGTTTCATTCAAATCGGTTCAGTACTTTCGGAGATTAGCGTGATCATACATACAGACAGACAGACAAAAAATTCCAAAAAATGTTATTTGCTTTCTATTAAGTATTCCTTTTAAGTGTCCCTCTATCTATTTCAGTCAAAACTACTAAATGTACAGACAAAATATTTTTACTGTTTTATTATATGTATAGATTTAAAAGTCTGTCTCTTACTTTGGCTAGACCACTAGACCCATTTGATGAAATTTAATATGACTTTAGTTAAAAATCTAAGGTCAATAATATTGACTCCTTTTTCAAAAACATCAACCCCATGGGGCTACAATGAAGGGTAAAAGTTCATTTAAAGTTAAAGTCAAATTATTTTATTGAAACTTGGTTTTCAAAGAAGGCACTTTTTACGTCAAAAACTTATCATATGCATCATTGATCACAAACAAACTACTAACAGTTTGCGCCCCGGGGCTATAGCAACTCGCGTGGGAATACTCGTACTTTCAAGGGATAAAATACCGGATATCGCTGGCCATATTCCCGGCATTTTTCTACCCGTATAACAAATTTCATCAAAATCCGTTTAGTAGATCTTGCGTGATTAAGTAAGAAACATCCTCACAAATTCACAAACTCACATCCAAAATTTCGCATTTATAATATTAGTATGGATTGCATTGCAACTACTAACAGTATGAATAGCACACAAAAAGTTTTATAGCAACTGCCAGAAGAATAGAAGAGAATAAAATTTTTTGCCCAACAAAAGTTCTGTGTTTTAGATATTTTGCGCCCAAGACGTTGATATATAGGGTTGCCCCTTGATAAAGGACTGTCCTATATTTTTATTAAGGGCTGTCACCGTGATCGATCTTGTTCAGACCTTTTGTTTAGTATGTCGGGTGTCAATACATTTTGGGCGGCGAAGTGCTTAGGATAACCTTATCAAAATGACAGTCCCGCCCTTCAAGGGTCTGATGAAGCGAATTACGTATTTATTTGGTTTTGGGAATGAAAGTTCGATTCACATGGGAGTAATTACTTATTAGAGATTGATTAATATTAGTTATTTTTCGATAAGATAGTATCAAATAAGATATATTTCATTTATAATACATACATATACATATTATCACGCCTTTTTCCCGTGGGGGTAGGCAAAGACTAGCGATTTCCACTTGCTACGATCTTTACAGATCTCTCTTGCTTCCTCTACACTCATCACTCTCTTCATACATGCTCTCCGGTTATGGGTGCTCCTAATATCTCCCTTTTTAAGGAGGTCCGCCATCTGGTAGAAGTGGGTCCTTCGAGGTTTTCATTTATAATATTTTTCGATAAGAGATAGTAGGTATCAAATAAAATATATTTCTACTAGCTTTTGCCCGCGGCTTCGCCCGCGTGAATTTCCCACGGGAACAGTGCTTTTTCCCGGGATAAAAAGTAGCCTATGTGCTATTCCAGGTCATTATCTACCTCTGTACCAAATTTCATCGAAATCCGTCCAGTAGATTTTGCGTGATTGAGTAACAAACATCCTCACAAACTCACAAACTCACAAACTCACATCCAAACTTTCGCATTTATAATATTAGTATGGATTTATAAGCTACTGCCGAAGACTCCGATGGGAATTTCTTTTATACTTAAACTAGCATAGGCCTAGGGACTTTGTTCCCGTGGGAATTTCGGGAAATCCTCTCATAATGCTTTTCTACATTCCCAGGAACCTACATGCAAAATTTCAGCTTCCTACAGCCAGTAGTTTTGGCTGTGCGTTGTCTGTCAGTCACCCAGTCAGTAACGGATTTTTTTTATATACAGGATGTTTTTTAAATCATTGGCATCCTTTCTACTGGTGAAAGTACTCATGAACATGAGCAACTTTTTGTATGGGACCGACTCAATCCGATGGAAAAAAAAATCAGCTGTTCCATACATTTCGGGTGAGTAGGTATTGGAAAATAGTATGCCAATGATTTAAAAAACACCCTGTATATATATATAGATTACTAACTACGCACCGGGCTTTGCTCCCGTAGTAATTTTGGGATAAAAATAAATCCTATCATCGTATCAAAATTCATCGAAATCCGTCCAGTAATTTTTGCTTGAAGAGTTGCCCTTTGCTAGTGTCATAACGGCGAATTTGCAATGAAAATGTGTAGATTGATGTATGGTTGACTGTACCTGTGTATTCTCAAAATTGTTTAAGATTATAAGCCATTGTTAGAATCTCGCGTGACTCCAAGATTTAGTATAAATAGTGCCCGGGCCAGCCTTTGTATGTTTGGCATTGTTTCCCCTTTGTAGTCTTGATACATGGCTTGGATGGTACCGGGTATAATATTAGTTGAATAAATCCATTTGTTTATAATTAACTAAACAATAACACAATTTTTACTAAATACAACACCTTTCTTCGACTTAAAAAATAGAACACGCATAATTTTAATTTTATATGATTATAAAATTAAAATTAGATGTGCAAAGGGTGTGCAATTTATTTCAGGCATCAGGCATGTATCGTACGAAGTCCAATTCTTTCTCTATCGTAACTGATTACCAAACTGCGGTAATGTATGTGACCGAAGGGTTTTGGAGAAGAAAGTGATTTGCCTTCTCTATCTCACACATTAGATGTAATAATCAAATAAAACTCAGGTTAGCGATGTTTTGTTTTACTGCAAGCTATAAAAAACTATCTCACATCACTCAGATTGGCACACAAACTCATAAGGCATTCAAACATGGGACTTTTCCACCACAGCCGGACATCTTAATGACTAGGCCACCACTTTTTCAACTAAGTAAGAAGGTACCTAATAAGATAAAATATTTTTTTTTTTCAGAAAAAAAAAACATTTATTGACAGCACTTTACATTACGATCAGAAACATGTGTGCTTCGTCAAAAAGTGCTCAAAAATGTATCCGCAACATGCTTCGTCAAAATGTCTACAGAAAAAAACTGACAACTCACAAAGCCTATGTCACTCAGAGGAATGCAAGGAATCTAAAAATTAACAATACCTCACATCGAAATCTGTTACGCCGTTCAGGACTTATGGTGGAGTAAAGAAACTTACATACATACATACATACATGAACCCTGAAACCATAACACTCCTTTATTGGTCCGTCGTGTAAAAAAAATAAGATAAAAGCAAAAATAATAACATTTATTCTACCAACCACAGATTCACTGAACTCAACTCTTTTTCCGCCATTTTCCGACAAGCCGTATTTATCGTTGCGCACATACTGAGTCGACACCCTTCACTACATTACGGCGGACCCTCATCACAGTCGACCAAATCACACCCAATAATTTACTCAAATTATTCGGTGTTCACTAAAATACAAATCTTGCCAGCCCTACTAATGTTAATGAATTAATGTCTTAACTTTTTGTCAAAATGTAGTTTAGCAAAAGTAGTACTTACATAACATATAATATTTTTCGAAATTATGCAATTAGGTATTTATCAACGCCTTTATTATTTTTACATTCATATTCATTTATTCACTTTAATTTGTACATGCACATTGAAATGTCTAATTTCTATATATAAATTTACCTTTACATGCATTGTGAATGGTACCTAAAAATGGCTTAGCCCTAAATAAAATCTTAAACAATTTAAATGTCTAAAACAATTATACATTATTTATTACAATATTTACTTACATGGGTATAGGTAATATGTCAATAATGCACTAATCCATCATTAAATAAAATAAAAAAAAGAAATTGTCATTAATTCAGACATTGATACCTACACTCTTAATCTAACCAAAATTGTAATTAAATAGAATGTAGGAGCAATAATATAAAATATATAAATATTCAAACAAGTGTCCCCAAATGGGCGCTGCGGGTGTTAAAGGGTTAAAATAAATATCTAGATACGATTTGATACTGGAGATAAAACGCAAATGTAATTGTGGGACTTGAAAATTGGACAAAATGTACCTATCTAATTTGTAAGAAAATAAAGAAATTTACATTTGTATAATTATGTTTGAAGTTATATTGAAGTGATCTATACATATAATAAAACAGTAAAAATATTTTGTCTGTACATTTAGTATTTTTGACTAAAATAGATAGAGGGACACTTAAAAAGAATAATAGAAAGCAAAAAATTTTTTTTGGAATTTCTTGTCTGTCTATCTGTCTGTCTGTCTGTCTGTATGTATGTACGCGTTTCACGCAAAAACTACTGGACGGATTTGAATGAAACTTTTTTTGTTGTATAGCTATAAAGTCTGGGCAACATATAGGCTATAATTGATTTTGAAAACTGGAACACCTGATGAAGAACCATAACAGAACAGCTAAACTATAAGAAATATGGAAATGGTGCCTTAACAAAAGTCATTCCACCTGATGAGCATTTACTGCTGACGTATAAAAATTGAAGATCTGGAACATCTGATGAAGAACTGCAAGAGACCAGCTACACTATAACATATATGGAGATGGCGCCTTATTAAAGGCGTTCAATCTGATGAGCATTTTCTGCTGACGTATTAAAATTGAAGATCTGGAACATCTGATAAATAACTCCAAGAGACCAGCTACACTATACCATATTTTTCACAAAGATTTTTCATCTAAGCAAAACTCACGCGGGCGAAGCCGCGGGCGACTGCTAGTCTATAATATATTTGAAGTTTACCATCATATCCACTTCTAAAAAACTTCTAAAACAAAATAAACAATATGCCCAATTTCAAAATATGACTGTATGGCTCCAATAACTCTCGGTTAGGGACGAACGAAGACTAATGCCTCTTAATAATCTCATTTTGGATATAAATCAGCCTTCCGAGCTCTAAATCAATGAATTCCGATATTGGAGAAGTTTTGCGATTATTATTTGGGACTTTGGATATAGATGTCTATATAAATGTGTTTGTAGAAGAGGGAAAATTATAACACAAGTACATGAAGCAATAAAAAAAAGTGTGTTTGGCTTCTATTAGCCCTGCACAGCCCTGTTTTTTATTATTTATTTCAAATTTACAGCATAAAATTACAAAAAAATATATACAAATGGTGGACTTAACGCCTTATAGCAATTTCTACCAGTCAACCATTAGACCAAATAGAAAGTTTTTTTTTTCTACTAGCCCGCCCCAGGGTTTCGCTACCGTGGCAATTCTGAGATAAATAGTTTATGTGCTATTTCCGGTATTTTTCTACCCGTGTACCAAATCTCATCTCATCTGTATAGTACACTTTGCGTGGTTGAGTAACAAAATATCCAAACTTCCAAATTCACAAACTAACATCCAAACTTTTGTATTTATAATATGAGTAGTAATATTTCAAGACATAAACCAGAAACAGTTTCATTATATGTATAAATAATGAAAAGTGCGGGACACGACATCGGTAAAATCGAACTCATATTTTTAAATCAAATAAAAATAAACGCAGCAAGATAACTTTTAACATCCAGCCGCAAACAACGAGCATAAACAAAACGTATTACCATAACTTGAGTAACTTTATTTCCATTTCTGCTTTACCCCAAACAATAAACAGCGAATCCAATTTTCCCCCCGCATTGGATACCGCGCCGCTTATCGCACGAACCTCATGTAAATGCGCCTGCTATGCATTTCATGCACCGGAGAATGCATTTCTGTATGCAGTACTTTACAAATGCAAAAATCCTTTGATACCATGCTTAGACTATTTTCGGGTCGATGGCTTTAAAAAGGTTCTTTGTTTAGGTATCTTTTAAGTATGTTACCAGTGTATTTGTCAATTGTGGATTTTTTCTCCATCTTGTTGTGGTGAAGGTAATTGCAGGTGTATTGTATACTAGGGATATAAAATCCTTGGGGGAGGCCTTTGTCCAGCAGTGGACGTCTTTCGGCTGATATAGATAGATAGATAGATACTAGGGATATATAGGGGTGCAAGAAAGGAGCCTCCCCGTGTGATGTACTGAATCCCCTAAATCCGGCGCACCCTGGGCATCAATCTGCGAGGACAGTCTAGTCGGTAACGCAGATTGGCCAATCCTTTCACCACGAAATGGCTATTAAAAACAAAAGGCTCTTTTCAGGGCCCACTCAACGAAAACGCTACTTTTCAGCGCCAAATAACCAAATCCTCTCCAAACCGACGCTAGTCACCATCTCCATCAACATAGAGTCAAAGTCAATTATTTTTATTTCCTCCTCTCTCAGCCGAAAGACGTCCACTGCTGGACAAAGGCCTCCCCCAAGGATTTCCATAACGACCGGTCCTGCGCTGCCCGCATCCATGCGCATCCCGCGACCTTCAATTTTTATTTATATAGGCTTAAAAATAGCACTTATACATCGTCACATTCTTGTTTTTTAGTTAGTTGACGTCATAAAATTACTTAAAGCTAAGGTTACCACCGCCTCCAAAGCGAAAGTGGAGAAGAGGCGGCGCAACAAACTCCCTGCTGCATTTCCTCCAAAGAGGGGTTGCACCTTGGAGGATCTAAACGAGGCCAAGGACAATGCAATTGCCGTGGCCACATACTGGTCTCATCTGATCTGATTTAGTCATTCCGACTCGAAAAGAAGAAGACTAGGGATAACTTACTAAAGTAGTCGTAGCGTTTTTGTTAGAGCTTCGTACTCAAAGGGTCAATCTTTATAGGGCTAATAGAAGCCAAAACGATTTTTTAAATTTTTTTGTCTATCTGTATGTTTGTACGCGCATCACGCAAGAACTACTGGACGAAATTTGATGCGGTTTTCTTAGTTGTATTGGTGAAGGTCTAACTTAAAATCTGGTGTAGATTTTATTTTGATACGTTACTTAGAACCTGAGATATTAACAATAAATAACGTGCGGACGTATATCAGGCGGCGTCAAAGAATTAATATTAGTACTACGTACAGAAAGGAAACTCCCTGCCCCTCCCGCAATATGGCACCCCCCGCTCCTTCCGCACTTCTCCCCCGTTCTTGTGTAGACGTGGGACGTTCGACTATGAAAACGCACACATTGACGTGTTACTGACGTGTTCACGGATATACAGTTGCATTTGTAGTAGTAGTAGGCATATTTGACGCGCCGTTTCTATGAAGCGCCCGCCCTGTGGCGGCGTATCAAAATTATAGCCAGAATTTACTTTCAACAATCCGACTGGTTTCGCTACATATATCTTAAATACCTCAAAAATTCGTTATTACTTAAAGAAAACCCATTAAATCTCTGTTTCTGAATATGATTTGAATATTTGATCCCGAGGACATGTTACCCTCAAAAGGATTGTATGATAAAGGTCACATTGAAACACGTAATTGGTAAGATTATGCGGATATATTAACCGCTATGTTGGCCCCCTGTTCAGGATAATCCTTTAACAGGCTTCGTGTATGTTTGAACGTTGGGATTATGATGTACCAACATATACATATTGATATGGAGGTGGATACGGTAAATAAAATTTAAGTTTTCTTATTTTTTTTTTATATAGAATAGTAGGCAAACGAGCATGCTTGCCTGATGGTAAGCAATCACCGCAGTCCATAGACACCAACGACCCTAAAAAGGTCACTGATGCGTTGCCGACTCTTTGAGAAAGCGATAGGCTCTTTTCTTGAAGGTCCCAATGTCGAATCTATTCTATTTATTTTAGGAGTTTCGTACATCAAAGGAACTGGAACTGTTTTAGAATGAAATGACCAACAATACCTTTTCGTCTGCGATAGCTTATTTAATCTCTATTTATTTACTCAAATAAAGGACACTCATGCAATCAACACACGACAGAAAACTAAATAAAAATAAACGTTATCAAACTTAAAAATGTTCCAAGAAGTCCCTATGTGATGTCAATTAAAATAGTTATTTACCCGGACAAATTAAAAATAGCAACAAATAACTAAATTTGGCCTCATTTAATTTTGTTTGACTTTAAATAATTAAAATTTGATGAAATAAATTTAATTTTTAACATGTTATGCAAATAAATGATTTATGAATTAATTATTTTGCTTTTAGTGATGGGAAAAAGCCTCCCCTACCTTTCCCAGGTATCCTTGATCTTTTCTCTACATGCTGCAACCTCACGGGTACATCTGTAGAGTAGAGCCGCTGATTACTTTTGATCCAACTTGTTTTATCGATCACAGCGGCACAGGCGATTGCTCCACAGAGATAGGCGACACATGAGTATTCCTGCTTATTTTATTTAGACTAGTGGTTCGCCGCGAACTTAGACCTCGCTACTATTATTGCACCCAAACGCGAGCTCGAAGTGCTTTGCTCTCGCTTTTTGACAGTTCCCCCAGTTTCGGAACATAAATTGTCTTTATTGTATTCATATTGCATTTATAGGTTTATATGTATGAGTACCTACACGAATATCAAGAGAAACAGTTTTACAATCATATTAGATGCATAAATGCGTATTTCTCTAAAACGGATGAACCGATTTTGTTGCGCAACGAACTTAAAAATTATATGGTTAGTTGCTACACATATTCTTAATATCAACGAAATTAATTAAACGGTTCGAGAGTTATCGCGGAAAAAACATACTGTTAGATAGAAAGTCCTTAGAGATGAGAAGACTATATTAATGATCTTATAAGTGTATGTAGTTCACGGGAACTCCCGACAGACTGCCAAACCATAAACAAATAGAGTAGGGACTCGTGTGTGTCGATTCCCGCCGAGTAGTATTGGACCCTTCACGATGCTAAACAATGTGTTTTCGCCCCAACTTGAATTATAGCCCTCGCTCGCTTCGCTCGCTTGGTCAAAAATAAAATATCTACCAAATCATTACCAACTTGTAGTTGAAGTTGGAATGGTCGAAAATGCTTGCACGTTATTGCATTCCGTGCTAAACTAGTTTGTTTTCGAATCCACAGTTGTTTGCGGAAACTGGATGCTCGGCAAATGTGTGCATGCGCCAGTTCCGTCGTGGTTTTGTTTAATTGGCTTGGACGGTCTAGAATGAGATCAGGGGACGAGTGGAAACCCCAAAAATTTAGGTACGAATGGGCACAGGGTGCGAATTTCAGGGGACCAATGGATACTGACCCGTTCGCAATGCTTTTTTGCTATGTTTTTTTTTATATTTGAAATTCTACAGTGGCAGAAATCTTTTCAAAGAACACACACGACTATTTCTAAAATTCATCTTTGTGGCATAAAAAAAATATTTTTCCAAAAATAAAAGGATAGGTATATTTCTTTTAATGTAGCTATATGTTAGTAGAAACCTCTGAAAAAAGAGAGAATAAAGTCTATTTGTTAGACCATGGAGTTGGATAGATTAGAAACAATGTCAAAAATGGCAGTATCACAAAAGTATCGTGAAAACCGAGTCAGGTGGGGGTACTCGTCTGATAGCCTTTGCGACTGTGGAGCCGTCCAATCCATGGGTCATCTTTTAACCTTCCCCAACTGCCCTTCCTCCTGTACCTTCGAGGACTTGAATGAAGCCAACGATAGGGCGTGGAAGTGGCCAAATACTGGTCGAAAAAAATCTAATTTGTGCCATTTCGACTCGAGATGATGATGATGATGATGATTGGTAAAGCAGTTTAATAAAGAAAAAAAAGAAAAAAAGAAAAAAGTAAAGAATAAAATATAGTAGTAGGTATAAAAAATTAAGTAAATATTTTATGACAAAAGATATTCGTTTCAAACTAAAATTAAATAAGATATTCGTTTCCTTCTAAAGGTAATTATAATCAAGTGTTCAAAATTTCCTTAGATATTTAAATAAAAATTATTACTCTCAACGGAAAATGCTCAGAAATTCTGAAAAATTCCTCATTCATTGCTGAAAAGTTTTTATGCTTATTTTATAACAGTTTATCAGAATAATTAAACAAAATCCCAAACCAAGTAAACAAATGAATTCCCTGAAAGTTAAGCAATACAGTTGAAATAAACAATTTCACCGTTTACCAACAAACTTTAGAGATACGCTTCGCAATAAAATTTTGCAAACAACTCAAGAGTATAATTTTAACTACCCATTAGGAGTTGAAATAGAAACTATAAGTTTTGTGTAACTTGAAGCAAAAGCTCGTCCATTCTTGAGAATAAATTGGAACATGTAATGTGCAATGTACTTGGTTAGACGGTGTAATGGAATTACATTTGTAGGAGGGTAAATTCAGGGTCGTTTAAGATAGGTATTTTATTCGTAGAAATATAAGAATGAATAAGACATAAAACAAAATATAAGCACGATTTGAAAAGATAACTTAAGTACACTATAAATTTAAAATTACTTTCTAAAATTATTTAATTACACTTACCCTGTAAGGGTCTTAAAAATATAATCAGATAATTATTTGTTAAATTGTAGTAAGTATAGGTATCGTATTCAGAAACTGAGCTGAGAAATTTGTGTCAGATAGGAAAAGAGAAAAGGTATTTAAAATGAATGAAGCTAATTTAAAATGAATGCCAACAGTTATTATAATTTGAAAACAATATTAGATTTCGATTGAACCTATTTGTGGCATCACGATGAGTGGATGTCGATATATTTCAACGGTGAAATGATAATTTAGTTCTAGTTAAAAGCAGAATAATTATCTACACAAAGTTTAACCATACTAATACTAATAATATTATAAATGCGAAAATTGTATGTGGGTTTATGAGTATACTATTCTTAATTAATATGCTAGTTCTGTCCTTTTCCTATAAGTATGTATTTATTTATTGCATTTTCCTATTAGCTATCACTTTCTTATTGTATTATTTAATCTTTTTTATTTTATCTTTTCTAATATTTGCACCTCGCACTCGCGGGATCCTTTTATTTCTCATAAGGTTAATAATCATAATATGGTTTGTCATAAGGCCTTTCTCATAATTTTTTTATCATAATATTTTATTTAAATAATGTTTATTGTAATAATATTTGTGTAGGCATAATTATAGATTGTCATACTGAATTTTCTTATAAAATGGTTTATCATAATGGATTTGTCATAATTGTTGTAGTCATAAACATACTTTATTTTTTATTTTGTTGATGGTTTCCTGATTCGAGTCTCAAAATGTGATATTTGATTATACCTATTTCACATTAAGTTGACAAAGACACTAGTATAGGTTAGGGTGCGGCGGGGGTGGCCCTTGGGCCACCCCTAAGCCGCGAACATAAACAACAAAAAAACAAAAACTTAACAAATCTTACCTTTTCTCTGAGTACATCCGTACATTATGAGTTCTCTTTTCTCTGTACTTTATGAGTATTACTATTATAATTAAATTATATTATGATTATTTATGTTTATGACAATTTGTATTTATTACAAAACAATTACATATGTTAAAATAATTATGTGAAAAAAAATTATTTTAATTTTAATTTATGTTAATTATGATTATGTGAAAAAACATTATTTCAAACTATATTATAACAAATATTTTTATAAGAATCATTAGAGACCCCGCACTCGCATCTGGTCACAACTGAAAATCAGTATATTGCCCCCCGGGTAATAGTGCCACTGAGGTGTGACCTTTTTGTATTGCTGCAACACACATTTATTTTTTCGTTTGTATATTTTTCGTTGTTTGTTGTAAGAAACTGTATGTGTTGTTGTGGCTACAAATAAAATTCTTTATCTATCTATCTATCTATCTAAGTTGACATTGAAAAGTATTTTTAGACAATTTTTTAAATTTTACTTTAAACAACTGTGAGCATATCAATGTGCAGCATGCACATGTTCGTTCCTAGAATGCTGACAACTTGATTGGTCTTAAACGTATATCTCTATGAACATGTGTCTTGCACAGCCAGTTGGCGAACCTAATAAATAAAAAAAAAACATTTTTGTCCATTTAATACTTGCTTTCCACCACCAAATAATTTCAGGTACCTGTTCACAATAATTTACTGTTACTGTACAAAACTAATGCCTCTAAACTGTAGTTAATTGAGTTAAGGCGTTTGGATTGCCGTTGTTCTGTGAAATGGTGTTTTTGTAAGGACTAAAGCTCGGCTGTGCTTAGCCAGGAAAATCTGAAAAAAATATATGTGTACTATCAACTCTTTAAGAACATTTGTTTAGATTATTTTTATTGTAAGATAAAAACTACTATATGAAAAAAATAAAAACGGAAAGACATGCATTTTTATAATTTCCTTACTGTTCCGAAATGGCAATGACGTTCGGGAAAATTTTTACATCAAAAGAGACACCATTTATTATACTTCAATTGCTTAGATTTTCATTCAAATCGAGCAACATTTTTCATACTAATGTTTATAAAACAAAAAATCATTCGCCCATTTTTCATAGCGGGGCTCTGTGCGGGCGACGGGCGGCAGTCTGCCACTGGCTTTCAAACGTGGAGGTTGTGTCGCTCGTTTCCGCATCTGTCAATATTCCTGCCGCTTTGTTTACCATGTAGCGTAGAGAAAAACATACAGTAATCAGCCGGCTGTACCTGTGCTTGTGTACAGTCGACCGCACCTCAAGTTACCCTGCATGATCTCTTATGCCGCGGCCGCAGAGTCGAATTTGCAATGAATTTGAGTAGGTTGATGTGCTGTTGACTGTACATTACAAGAATAAATGAAAGTCACTTCACCTCCGTCTGTTAAACTTGTACTCCTCCTAAACCACGCTATGGATTTTTATGCCAGTTTCACTATTAGATAAGGAATTTGTTGTAGATGTAAATTGATATAAATTTGATTTTATTTAAAGGCAATTTTATTATTTTGAGAGCATTACAGAAAGTCAAAAAATATATCCATACATATCCATAGAAATAATTTTCCTCCATTTGACGACCTCCGTGGCCCAACGGCCATCACGCTGTACTAGTACACCGGACACCGTACACCGGAGGTCCAGGGATCGATCCCCGGTCGGGTCAAGATAGAAAATGATCTTTTTCAGATTGGCCTGGGTCTTGAATGTTTATCTATATTATGTATCCTAACTATCGCAATTCTAACAAATATATATTTGTTTATTCATTTATTTGTTTGTTACATCTTCACGCTTTATCTACTGAACCAATTTTTCTGAAATTTCGCATACACATAGAAGTAGTGAGAAGGACATAGGGTACGTACATTTCATCCCGGGAAAAAGCAAGGTCCTTGTGGGAAAAACACGCGGACGAAATCGCGGGTAAAAGCTTTGTTATAAAATATAGTATCGTTGAATTAGTATCCCATAAACACAAGCCTCGAACTAACTTTGGGGCTAACTCAATTTGTGTGATTTGTCAGTTCTGATATAGGAATAGTTCGTGACTACAAACGAAAACTAGAAAATCCTAAACAAGACCACAAGAAATGACGTCAGGTATGATCGGTGATCAAGATCCAGTTCGAATCGCTGCGCCGCAGCAGTAAGTACAAATCCTAAAACAAATTACGCGGGCGAAGCCGCGGGCTAAAGCTAGTTTTTAGATACCTATTAAATATGTATAATCAGTAATTTGATAATCAATGTACAAATTTAATAAACTAAGAAAACATGTCACTCGGTCTCATAGACGCAAGTATGGTCTGCAGAAAAAAATAGATGCAATAAAAATATTATTTTTATTTTATCTATCTTCAACAAACCAACCAATCCGGTAAAAACGAAGTAAGTTTTTTCTGATATAAAGAATGTCTAAATTACTCAACTTTGATCATGGTGCGTTGGTTGGTGGCATTTACACACCGTTTGAATAATCTATTTCTTTAGTTAAAAAATATGTTCGTGTATGTGTATGTATATATGTGTATAACTTCTATTTATTTAATTAATTTAATAGAAAACAAAATACTATAAAGAATAATTGGTAAATTTTTTTATTAATTTTCTCCGAAATATTTTTTGCACATCGTATAAAAAGTCAAAATGTCATTAGCCCAAACTCTGATAGCATTTTATTCACATTAGTATGAAAATGTTGCACAGTCATTTCATAAAATACGATTCAAAAATTATATTTTTAAAACAGACTTTAATACTACACAGTTGTTAAATATACGATTTTACAAACACATTATCTTATACCTAAATGATTATTGTATTATTTTTTACACTGGATACGTTGCCAAGACTTAAATTTAGTAGTATTTGGTATTCTCTTCAGTCGTGTGTTTAGGGTTCCTTACCTCAAAAGGCAAAAACGATACCTTTACAAGATCACGTATCCGTCCGTCTGTCAAGATTATTTTACTCAGGAACTCATGAAGGTATATAATTGAAATTTATATCTAATACTTGGGTTAGAGATGTAAAATGACCGAATCTGACCGGTCATAATTAAAAAAAGTTTAAAACGATAAATGACCGATCAACTGTTGTCAAATTTTGTTATTTTTTTTTTACTTCTTTTATTAAATTCAATTGTTAAGGTACATATATATGAGACTAATAGATTCTTTTATCTCAAATATCAACCGGCAAAGCCGCGGAAAAAACCTACAGAATACGCGTGAAAAACCTGACCCTTCCTTTGCAATCGGTGAAAACACTTGCGATGAAAATGACCATAAATGACCGATTTTGTCAGTCAAATTCAGTCACTTTGGTCATTTTCAACTCTAATTGGGTTTATGGTCTGTTTCAGCTGTAAAATAATCAAATTTATATGTCGACTCAATCAACAAATATAACCGTGAATAATTATAGCAAATTTTCGCAAATTATGCAAATTCAGAAGGCAACTAAAACCTATCGTACTTCCCGTTGACCTAAAATTATGAAATTTGGTAACCAAAAAGGTCTTATAGTACTTGTACAGTAATAAATCTGAAAACTGTAAAAATATTGTTAGAAGTCTAAAACTTCTATCAATATATATGTAGGGATCAAAACTGCAAAGTTTCTTTTTGAAACTAGTTGGTCTTTCAGTTAGAGCTATAATGTGAGATGCTTTGCATAGACGAAACCCTCGCTGCGGAGTTTGATTCGCACTTGGCCATTTATTTTTAAGAATCGGGGGACTAGCATTTCATACCATTGTAAAAAAAAAACTATTTTAGCTGTGACCTTATTTGTAAAACCATGACTCTGTCAAGAGATTATTTTGGTGAAATAAAAGTTTTGTAAACTACAGGTGAAATAAATAAATAATATTATTATTTAAATATTTATCTAAATTTGCCCAATTAATGTGATATTAGCAATGAAACCACAAAAATATCTGGGGATGCGCATCCTTGCGACCGTCGCGTTCCGCTGCTCGTAACAAAGTGCCGTCTTTGTTTGGTTGGTCGTTTCGTTCACCACGCCTCGCTGCCGCTGCCGAGTGGGGCAAGCGTTAGCGCACACTAGGTGGCGCTAAAATAGTGGTGTAGCTGACAGTTTATTGATACCTATTTTAGTAATCCTACCTATAGTAGTCTCTGCCACGGGAAAAAGGCGGTGACAATATTTATGTGGGTATGTCCCCTCCCCCTCCCTCTCTCAGCCGAAAGACGTCCACTGCTGGACAAAGGCCTCCCCAAGGATGGATGGTGTCCCCTCCTTCGATGTGGCTATGTATGTACATGTAATCCAATTATAGTGAAAATGATTTGTAAAATTTTTATGTGTCATACTACCATTTTTAAAATGATAGGTTAGTAGAATGCGATATTTTATGATCATTTGTGAAAGGTTTTTTTGTGAAATATTAGTGAATCGTATATAAGATAATATTTTTATTAGCTAGTGCCCGCGACTTAGTTCGCGTGTGAAATGGAGATCGCTGTGGCAAATCATTCCATTAAAATTATCAAAATAGTCGTTATGAGTGTTTCATTCCACATAAACATCCCGATCCTTAGTCATGAGAAATAAGGATAAAGGAAGAAATTTTTATGCACAAATGTATTTTCTAACTAGCTTTTGCCCGCGGCTTCGCCCGCGTGAATTTTCCATGAGAACAGTGCTTTTTCCCGGGATGAAAGGTACCCTATGTCCTTCTCAGTACCTCTAACTATGTGTATGTGTGTGTGTAAATTAGTGAAGAGGTAACAGACAAACGAACAAATAAACAAACAAACTCACTTTCTCATTAATAAAGAAAAAATCTTAATGGTATCTACTTACCATTGAAAGTCAGTTTTGTATTTACAAAATCATTTATCTATACATAGGTATAATAAAACATCTATATACATATAATAAAACAGTAAAAATATTTTGTCTGTACATTTAGTAGATACTTTGACTGAAATGGATAGAGGGACACTTAAAAAGAATAAAAGAAAGAAGAAAAAAAAAGAATAAAAAAAATATTTTTTTTAATTTTTTGTCTGTCTGTCTGTATGTATGATCACGCTAATCTCCGAAAGCACTGAACCGATTTACTTAAAATTTTCACCAATTGCTTTGTTTCAGCAAAACATTTACAGTTTGTTTCATCAAAATCGGTTCATTTAAAAAAAAGTTAATGAAGTCAAGGCATGAGTTACGCGGACGAAGTCGCGGGCAACAGCTAGTACCTTATAAAAAGTTTCATTCAAATTAATTTAGTAGTTCTAATGATTAGCATGTTAAAATAAATAAACAAACATACAAACAAAGACAAACAAACTGATAAAATTCTTAAAATTATGTTCTCTCAGTATTTCTTCATCACACAATTTTTTTTTGTTTAATATATATTCACTGTACCTACAGACATACCTACTATTTTTACTGTTGATAAAATGTTATAGATTACTCGAGCGCTCGGGTGTATTGGCGTTGTCTCTGAGAGCGCGTGATTATACAGCGCGGGGGTGCGGGGTGTCCGCGTCATGCTTTGCCCGCAAAAACAAAAGAATAAAGGGAATCTAACGCCTTAAACTGTTGCGGTGTTAGCGGTCATTTCATTTGTTTCCGCGCTTTTGGCGGTAATATTACCGTTATTACTTGTAGTTTATTGTTATAAATCAGTGCGTGGAAATTTTGTGGTAGTTAGTAGTCTGTATGTATATATATGTATTTACTATAGACACACCTACAGTTGTGGAGTTATCTCTTAAAGAGACATATCTACTCGTACCATTAGATACTATATCACTACATATAATAAAACTGTATCTGGTCTGTGTCTGTACATAGAAGATTTTTAAGAAAAAAAAAACTATGAGGGCTCTTCATGGGGCTACATAATAGATGCCAAACCGATTTTGTTTAGATTTTTTGTCTGTCTTTCTGTCTGTCTTTCTGTCTGTATGTTTGTACGCACATCACGCAAAAACTACTGGACTAAAGGGCAAAAAACTGCTCGGTCTCTGATGAAAAGCTTTTTGCCTGTCTGGGGTCTGACCACCTGGGTCAACAGGTGTCACTGACACGTGACGAAGAGTCTAACCTTAGCTCCGCTCCTGTAACCTGTAGGCCGCTGACTAAGTACCGGAAAATGCGTTTTCGCGAATCTATAAATAAAAAATTGCCTGAAATAGACCCAAATAAAAATCCGAATGACCATTATGATGAGGTTTTTAATACAGTGAAACAAGAATTTAACAAATCTTTTCCTCTTAAAACATTTGATAAGAAAACAAAACTAAATTTCTGCGATTGGGCCACAAATGGCATTTATATTAGTAGAAATAAGCTATATGAACTGTATGGCCAAAAACAATATAATTTTAAACCGGAATTTGTATCATATGTTAGATGTTATTCAAAAACTTTTAAAAAGGTATGTGCTGCTGCAAAATCTTTATATCTGACTAATAAAATAAAAAACTCTAATGATAAGATCAAAGCTGCTTGGTCTATTATCAATAACGAGACAGGCAAATCGAAATCGCGCGACATTAATATTTCTTTAAAAATTGGTGATAAAACCATAACTTCTAACGACGAAGTAGCCAACGAATTCAATATTTTTTTTGCCAATATTTCTAAGAATATCACAGGATCCCTCTCCTCTTGTCCCAGTGCTGCAGATGACTTATTAAAAAGAAATGTCTCCGATCCTAAGTCCATTTTTAGATTTAGAAGTATCACATCGGATGAACTCTTATCTGCGTATAAGGCACTCAACATGAAAAATACTGAGGATCTCTGGGGTATATCTGTCGCAGTTCTGAGCAGTATTATTGATTTGATTGCTCCTCATCTAACTGTGATTTTCAATAAGTGCATTTCCGAGGGTGTTTTCCCTGACCTCATGAAAATAAGTAAAATTATTCCTTTATTCAAACAGGGTACAAAAAATGATCCCACTAATTACAGACCCATTTCTATATTACCCGCTTTAAGTAAAATATTTGAAAAATTAATTTTAACGCAATTAGTCTCTTATTTTAACGTAAATAAAATCTTACATAATCGTCAGTACGGTTTCGCTAAAGGTCGTTCCACTACTGATGCAACATCTACTTTAGTTCAAATAATCTATGAAGCGTGGGAATCCAGCCAAGATGTCATAGGTATTTTTGCGACCTTTCAAAGCCTTTGACTGCGTGGATCATAATATACTAAAAAACAAGCTTAAATTTTATGGTGTTACTGGGACGGCCCTTGAGGTACTAGCTTCTTACCTGGACAACAGAACTCAGAAAGTAGAAGTTAACAGAGCTGCTTCCAGCAGCGCGGCGGTACACATGGGCGTGCCTCAAGGCTCCATAATCGGTCCTTTTCTATTCCTTGTTTACATAAATGACCTTCCATGTCTTGCCCAACAATTGTGTGAAGTTGTTTTATTTGCGGACGACACATCATTACTATTTAAAGTCAACAGAAATAGTCAAAATTATGACGATGTAAGTAATACTATGACACTTGTGCTTGACTGGTTTAAAACCAACAACCTGGCTTTAAACACGGACAAGACCAAGTGTATAAAGTTTTCTCTCTCGAACGCACCTCATAATGATATACCTTTAATAGTTAATGGCAAAGTATTAGAGTGGGTACACAGTGTCAAATTCTTAGGCGTTACCGTTGACTATAAGTTAAAGTGGGATAAACACATTGAACTCACGGCCAAAAAACTTAGCTCGGCGGCTTATGCAGTGAGAAGGATAAGACAGTGCACAAACATTGAAACAGCTAGACTCGTGTATTTCAGCTACTTTCATAGCATAATGTCATACGGATTATTGATATGGGGAAATGCAGCCGAGATAGGGAAAATATTTGTATTACAGAAAAGAGCAATTCGTTTTATGTACGGGCTAAAACGACGCGATTCTCTACGAGAGCTCTTTAAATCAATAAAAATTCTTACTGTTGCATCTCAATACATCTTCAATGTACTTATTTTTGTTAAATCCAATTTAAACCTCTTTAAAAAAATCTGCGATGTACATAGTATAAACACCCGCGATAAGAATAAACTTTATACGCCCTGCTTTAGGCTTAAAAAGGTTCGGCGGTCTTTCGTGGGTCAAAGTGTAAAAATGTTTAACAAGCTCCCTGACGAGGCTATAAATTTACCGATGCAAAAATTTAAAACATATCTTAAAAATACTTTGTTGAACAAAGCGTATTACACAATAAGTGATTATTTGAACGATAAAAAAGTTTGGTCTCTCCCTACAACTTCGCCACTCCACACTTGATTACATTCTTTTGATATTGTGAAAAAATAACCTTACCTTTTTTTTTTATTATTTAATTACATTGACATTTAATTGTTAAACATGTACGTGTATTGTGATCTTCAAGTGACTGAAAGTATTTATTTTTCTAAAATGTTCAAACTTGTGAACGGGTGTTGCCAGGGGATCCTGCTTCGATCCTGATTCGAATTTTATTTTTATTTTTTGTTCTTAACCAATTCATTGTGGTTACTTGATCACAAACATAACATGTTTTATTATATTATTATTATTTTTTTACTTATATTTTATTTTAGTTTTGACTGTACACAATCTAGTGTATGTATAAAGTTAATGAATAGCCCCTCTGGCATGCTAGGCGACCAAGACTGTTTCATGAGTTTCTTTCGGCATTTCTTCTCAGCAGTGAACGTTCCGAAATGCTAGTAGTTTGTAGCTTTGAGACATAAAATATTATGATTAAATAATTAGTTATCGACGTGAAAAAGAGCCTTCTTTGAAGGCCAAGTTTCAATAAAAAATTTTGACTTTGACTTTGACTTTGACTTTGCATGTTGTATAGCAGGCTATATCATGAGCAGTTCCCCAAAAATCAGAAATAATTTTAAAAACCGATTAAGACCATCATATATTTGCTTTTTCGTGATCTTGTAATGGTACAAAAATACATTTAGTATGGCTTAATATCGTATAATAGCCATACTGACATGGCGCCTGTACGCATGTTCAGAAATTATGATACAGAAAATCAGATACAATGCTAGATATTTTCATTATATTTTAGAAAATTAATTAAAGTAAATGTTCCTAACACAAAAAAATATGTGTATTTCACATAAAAAGATGAATAATAAATAAAATAAACAATTCTTTCCCGCGGGCACGTATGTAATAAAAGTACATTTTTTAACGTACCAGAAATCGGAACTTTCAAATGAAGCGCGTCAAAGTCAAATCATAATGGGTGTCGGCTATTTTGGCGGAACTCGCCTAACCTTCATTACGATTTTGTTGACTAAATGTACCATAGAAAGGCTACGAATTTATCGGATTTACTTATAAGGCATTGATACTGACCCAAAAATGAAAAGTTCAGATAGGTGCTCATGATATAGCCGGCTCCCCATACATTTGTGCAACAACCCCTTTGATGCGGTTGTCACTGTTGTATTATAGGTCTGACTTAAAATCTGGCGTAAATTTCGTCTTGATACGCCGCTCGGAACCTGAGATATGCGTGGACAAAGTCGCGGGCACAGGCTCTCTCTCTCTCAGCCAAAAGACGTCCACTGCTGGACAAAGGCCTCCCCCAAGGATTTCCACAACGACCGGTCCTGCGCTGCCCGCATCCATGCGCATCCCGCGACCTTCACCAGGTCGTCGGTCCACCGAGTGGGAGGCCTGCCAACACTACGTTTTCCGGTTACAGGCTAGTTTATCATAAAAATGTCCTTACACAGGTAATTACACATATTAATGCATGTAAAAAAATTACGTGCTTGACAGACGACAGGAGTAATAATTTTGGTCCTTCCGTTAGTCGACTTGACCGAACGAGCGTTACATAACCGAGCGTTTCACCTCAGTCTCACCCACAAAACAAAGCGCTTAATCCTAACTAATATTATAAATGCGAAAGTGAGTTTGTTTGTTACCTACCTCTTCACGCTTCACCTATTGAACCAATCTTCCTGAAATTTCGCATACACATAGCTGGAAGTATACGGAGAAGGACATAGGGTACCTTTCATCCCGGGAAAAAGCACTGTTCCCGTGGGAAATACACGCGGGCGAGGCCGCGGGCAAAGCTAGTTATATATAGGTAGTATTCTTATTAATTAAGAACAATATGACCTTTTCCACTCAATTACAAAAATTAGGGATTTTATCATACAAGTTATATGGAATAAAAATATGTTTTGGTGATTAAATAAGTTCATACATCAACGTCGGTACAAGTTGGTATAGCCCTGTTGATGGATTGCTGTTGCTCCCTTAAGTGTATTATACTTATTTGGGAGTACTTTCTTATTTTTAAACCGACTACAGAAAAAATAGGGTATTTAAGTATTTCTTTATAAGATTTTGCCTTTTTGTTACTATAAGAACGAAACGAAATATGTTACCGCATAATATGTTAATGTGCACATTAACTAGGTAATCTGCAGATGTTCTGATACGGTTCGTTAAAGTGTAAAATTTGAATTACAATAGCTCTTATTTGCACTTTACCTAGTTAGTCTGAACTGTAATCGTTAAATTGCGAAAGACAGTGAACAAAATACTTTTGTTTCACTCGCCCGCTCTTCCCGCGCGGTTTAGGCGCGATTAGTCCAATTCGCGATTGGTCCAAACTTCAAAAAAAATTTAAGATTGTATAAAAAAAAATATATAATGGTACCTAGTTAGGTTTAGGTTATTTTTTTATGATCGCCCAGAAAGAGTTCAAGGGCGGAAAAGAAGTTAGGTGTAGGATATTTTTTTTGTGACCGCCCGGAAAGACTTTTAGGGCAGAGAAGAAGTTAGGTTCAGGTAATTTTTTTAAGACCACCCGGAAAAACTTGAAGGCAGCCTGTTTTATGGAATTTACCGTAAACATAGTCGTTTGCCTGCAGATTACCTAGGAAGTCTGCAGATTATCTTGTTAATGTAGGAACGAAATTATTTTTTTTCCACTTTAACTGACTCAGCCAGATAATCTGCAGAATGTCTGATTTACGCAAATTAACGGTAACATAATGTAACAGAAAAGTAATGTAAATAGATTTTTCACCTTACGCCCATGTGACGGTAGCGAAACGACTAAGCCACATATTTTGACTAAGGTGTAGAGTTTATGAAGTTAGGGCTCGTAGAGTTAGTGTGGTAGAGTTAGATGCTTGGCTCTACATGAGATCTAATAAATTTTTGACAGTGCGAGCCTTATGGTTTCCTCTTGGCAATACTTTATATGAAAATATTTTAGGTGGGATAAGTCTTAGGTATTCCGAAAATGGAAGAAGTTGGTATTAAGTTTATTGATAGTAGTTTGTAGCTTTGAGTCATAATATAGTATGATTATATAATTAGTTTTTGACGTGAAAAAGAGCCTTCTTTGAAGGCCAAGTTTCAAAAAAGAAATTCTGATTTCTCAACAATGGACAACTGACCACATCTATTTCATTATTTATATATTAAGCGTCTTGTCATAGAGTTATTGACGTCACAAGTGATATCAGATCACTACAAATTATCACACGGAATCGTATTTACAACAAAGCTTCATGCAATGCTAACACAAATATACTACTCGCATCCTAAATACTGTTATTCTATATCAGATCAAAGAAAAAAGGCGATGAGCGAAAAGCATACTTAGGTACTTACTATCCGAGCTCAGCGACCCAAAATGAGTCTTGCCTTGGAAGATAGATTGCATACATACTCATACACTAAAACTGCAACACAGTTTGAAACTATAGCAGTTGTTTACGATCCAAAATTGTTAGAAGCTAAATTTGTTAATTTTGATAAATAGATAAATCTTTAAACTACTGTAGGCAAATAGAAAATAGTACCTACTATCTACGGGTATATCAGGGAGAAAACAGTGATGACCAAAAAGACATCAATGGATTTTTGGGTGAATGGCAACAAACAATTTTGGACCGGGAAATTTATAAGTAGAAAGTAACCTTCACCCAACGCATAAGTTCTGCATAAGTTTAAAACGGGAATAGTGCTTTTTCCTGTGATTAAAAGTACCCTATGTCCTTCTCAGTATTTCTTACTATGTGTATGCAAAATTTCTACAAGATCGGTTCAGTAAATAAAGCGTGAAGAGGTAACAAATAAACACTCACTTTCGCATTTATAATATTAGTGTGGATATGATTTGGATTATATTATTTAAAGATTTTTAAAATTTTAGGTAACACGTCAAATAATAAGTAGGCACTTTACCCAAAATATACATTTTATTCATGTCATTTCAATATCTCCTTCTTTCCAAGATCCACATTCCTCACTAGTTACATTACATCTCACCCCCAGTGGTGGGGGCGCCTAATATTTGACTTAATATTGCTGCCGTGTCTCCCACATAAATTGCTATCTGCTGGGTGATCATGTCAATCTTAATACCTTTTGGGGTGTGGTCCAAATGGTAAAAGTAGTACCGGTACTACTTTTACCACTTGGACCACACCCCAAAGTAGTTTAAAAGCTAGTCTTAACTAATATTAAAAATGCGAAAGTGAGTTTACTTGTTAGGTACCTCTTCACGCTGTATCTATAAAACCAATCTTCTTGAAATTTCGCTTACACATTGTTCGAAGTACTGAGAAGGACATAAGGTACCTTTCATCCCGGGAAAAAGCAGTGTTCCCATGGGAAATTCATTCAGGCGAAGCTGCGGGCAAAAGCCAGATCTATATGTGCAGAACAACTACGCTCTGCTACCAGAAAATGTGCGCAGAGAATCCGGACAAACGAAGCGGCGGGAAGAATTCTGTACCGGAACTTCACCGGGAAAAAACCACCGGTAAAAATAAGTACCGGGAAAAAATCTCCACGCGACACCACGCTTGTCCGACTAGAATCTAACCTAACCTATACGCAGTCTGCTACCACCGTAGCTTATATAGGGAGCTACGGGGCCCTATATACTAACCTAATTTAATAACTACAATTCAAACCACTTACCAAACTGAATCTTCTTAATCTTCGGATCCAACTTCGAGTGTCTTCGGAAGAGGAGGGAGTTGTTCCCTAAATCACCCAACCTACCCCATGAGATCTCAATCCCCAGAAAAAATACCTGATCCGTCTAGCAGTTCCACTCGGCAACAGATTTCGGCGTCCCCAGGCAGCCACGTTTCGCATCTCACAAGAAACAGTCAAAGTAAAAGGTTTCACAAACACAAATGTTCAATAGTTATTTAACAAACAGGAAATTCACAAATATAACTCAAACTAGTTAACAAGCAAAAGACGCGAGACCTCTCCGCGTATTAAAATCAAACCGATATGTCAGGACAAATGGCGGCCGTCCGCCATGCCATTCACGCGAGCAATTTCATGCGGCGCGGCCTCCCCGCGCGATGTCCAAACAATACTGAATTCAAAATGGTCGCTCGCGACTGCCGACGCCGGCCGAGCGGGCGACGACGCTACTAATATGAAACTACCGCACGCGCTAGAATATTACGGCGGCGAACGGACAAAACAACATAGATTTTATTACAAACATCCCCCCGTCCCGGTCTGAGAAGCAGACCGCTAGCTTACTCTACGGGAAGGCGGGCGAGAGAGATCACAGCTCTCCTCAAAATCGAACCGTCGACCAACACCTCAGCCACACGCGGAGTGCCATCTCCGCCAAGAATCAAACGTAATATGCGAGCTCGTCGCCAAAGCAATGAGGGCAAATTTGCCTCTTTTAACAATACTAAATCACCCTCCCTGGGAGGCTCAGTCCTGTCTGTCCACTTCGCTCTTTGCTGCAGCAAATGCAAATATTCAAGCGACCAGCGACGCCAAAAGTCCTGGCTCATTTGCTGCAACATTTGAAAACGCGACAACCGATATACGCGTTCATCCTTCCACGGGTATTCGGGCAGGGCATTCAACGGCCCTCCCACCAAAAAATGACCAGGGGTGAGAGCTTCCAAGTCATTTGGATCTGGAGATAGCGGACAGAGAGGACGAGAGTTGAGGACCGCCTCAACTTTACAAAACACTGTGGCCAGCTCTTCAAAAGTTAGAGCCGTTTCTCCGATAATGCGGCGGAGGTGGGTCTTTGCGGATTTCACAGCCGCTTCAAAAATCCCTCCCCAATGGGGGCAACTTGGGGGACTAAACTTCCAGGTTATTCCCCTTTGGGCAGCAATTTGACTTAAACTAGTACAATTTTTATCAATAAACACAGAAACATCCTTAAGATAATTTACAGTTCCTTTATAGTTTGTGCCATTGTCAGACCTAATAAGGGAAGGTAGACCTCGACGCGAAACAAAGCGATCCAACGCGGCGACGAAGGCCTCCGTAGTCAGAGCCGATACCACCTCCAAATGGACAGCCTTGGTGGCCAAACAAACAAATACACACAAATAGCCCTTCACAATACGGGCATTACGAAAGGGAGAAGCCTTGATCGAAAAGGGACCGGCAAAATCGGTTCCAACGCCGTCAAACGGTCTCGAAGGTCGGATTCGATCAGCGGGCAAATCACCCATCTGTGGTTGCATCGTGGATGCCTTCAACCTATAACATGCAATACATCGAAACAGGACACTACGGATTGCTCTTCGGGCAGACAAAATCCAAAACTCGCGTTGCAAAATAGCCAACAAAGCATTGCACCCAGCATGGGCGTTACGAATGTGTCGATCAGACACCAAAAGCTGCACCAAGGGTCCGCCCTTGGGCAACAACAGAGGATGGCGAGTCTCATATGGAAGATCCGCCTTCCGGAGCCTGCCTCCAACCCGAAGAAGCCCATCCGAGTCGATGTACGGGTTCAAACGAGCGACCGCGCCCTTCAACTTAGCGCGTCCGTCGCGCAAAATACGAAGCTCTGACTCAAACCGTCCGGTCTGCACGACACGGACCCAATGCAACAATGCGCTCCGGCGCTCTTCTGCACCTGCAATCGGCTCCAACCGCTTTGCCTGTGGGTTTCTACAATTATGTATGAAACGCTTAATCCAACTGGTAACACCCAGAAGCTTATCCAAGCTACTATACCGAGCAAGTAGCCAATCCGGCTCCGACGTCGTCTCAGCGACTACAGCATGTACACGGAGCCCAGTCAAACTCAAAGAAGTAACATCTGTCTGACAGACAGGCCAAGATGTTTCTGATCCCATCAGCCACTCTGGACCCCACCAGAGCGGGTGTGACACCAATTCTGGTGCCGTACAACCTCGGGAAGCACAGTCCGCTGGGTTAAGCTCTCCCGGCACATGTCTCCATGTTATATCAATTCCAATATTTTGAATTTGGGAAACCCTGTTTCCAACAAAAACCTCCAAGGTATGTGGGGCCGCGCGCAACCATGCAAGCGCGACCTGGCTATCCGACCAGGCGAAGATGTCTCGTATCTCGACCGTGGCCGCCAGCTCACTGGCAACGTGATGCAACAATTTAGAGAGAAGGTGAGCTCCACTCAACTCAAGCTTGGGAATAGTCAGCCTAGTCCTGATGGGGGCGACCTTGCTCTTCCCTAACAAAAGCGAGACATTGACCCGGCCATCGGCGTCAACTGTCCGCATATAGACTGACGCGGCGTAGCCTCGCTCCGACGCGTCACAAAAGCCATGCAGGCTGGCTCGATATTTCCCGGGGGGCAATATTCGACGAGGCAAGGCAATCCGATTGACTTCCTTAATCGATGAAAACAACTCGAGCCAATCATCCAATGGAGAGCCAAACAGCGGCTCGTCCCACGAGACGCCCAAAGTCCAAAGTCTCTGAAGAAGACACTTTGCAGAGAATATCACTGGACTGATCCAACCGCTTGGATCAAACATACGGGCTATTACGGACAACACCGTTCTCTTAGTCCAGACCTTTGGTATTTCCAAGTCCACTTGGAATGTAAAAATATCGGTTAGCGGCTGGTACTGCATGCCCAGCACCGCTATCCTGTTGGGATCATCCACATCCTCAAACAGGTGAGGGTTCTGTTGGTGATCCTCCGGGATCCCTTCTAGAACTTTAGGCTCATTAGACAACCACTTACGTAGCTCGTAGCCACCTGTCTTCAATATTTCAATCAATTCATCCCGCAGTAGGAGGGCCTCCTCAATACTTTGGGCTCCGGTGCACACGTCATCAACATACAAGTCACGTGACAGCACGGAAGCCCCACGGGGAAAGCGGATCCGTTCCCGCTCTGCCAATTCAAGCAATGATCTGATGGCGATATAGGGACTAGATTTCAAACCATACGTGTTTGTGTTGAGTTCATACACCGTCACAGGATCCTCAGGGCGCTCACGCCAGAGTATCAACTGGAATCGCCTGTCCTCAGGATGTATGACTGTCTGGCGGAACATCATCCGGATGTCCGCACCAAAAACCACTTGATGTCTTCTAAAGTTCAAGATGATGTCAATTATGTCCCTATGCAATTTGGGACCCGAATGCAAACACAGATTCAACGAAACCCCGTTCGAAGTGGGTGCGGACCCATCGAAGACGGTCCTCAATTTGCCTGTTGAGGCCTTCACCACCGCGTGGTGGGGCAAAAAATAATGCTCAGTTGAGCTCCAATCAACTCGAGCCGGAGACATGTGACCCAAATCCTCGTACTCGCGCATAAATTCAATATATTTATCGCGAAGTACGTGGTCACGCTGCATGCGTCGCTCCATGGACAGCAGTCGTTTCTCCGCAAGCGCCCTACTTTGCCCTAGGCTAGGACGAGAGGCAACAAAGGGTAACCTAGTTACAAACCGACCGGAGGGCAACCTCTCCGTGGTCGATCGAAAAAGGGCTTCGCACTCAGCGTGTTCCGGATCCATCCTGGAACTCATAGGTGGCTCCTCCACCTCCCAAAACCTTTGCATGGTCTTGGCCAAGGACGCTGATGCGACGACCGGTGGCTCCTCCACGGTGCTATTATCAAACACAAAGCCCATCAGGGCGAAACCAAAGATAGTAGACACTGCCATCAGTGAAGACGAACCCAGAGCTTTCTGGGTACCCAACAAAATCCAACCCAATACGTCCGAGCCCAGGAGCAAGTCCACTGGGCCGGGATGAAAAACAAAGGGGTCGGCCAAATCCAGACCCGAAACCAAAGACAACACACCCGGCGGTATGTCTGTCGAGGGGTGCCAACCCGCAATGGTATCCATTACCATAGCCGAAGTCGTGATCCTCATTGTGGAGGATTTCAGCGAAGAAAAGGTGACAAGTGTCTGGCCCGTCAGACACTTCACCTGTATGCCACCAACTCCAAGAAGTGGCACAGGCGAGTCTTCCACGACTAAACCTAACTGGTGTGCCACTCGAGTGGTAACCAAACTGCTTTGAGCCCCTGAGTCCAACAGAGCTCTCAAATTAATGGCTTCCCCTACGACCCCATACGCGGACCACCGCGGTAGGGAGCAGAACCGTCCGCGGCTCTGTCCCAGCAAGGGAGCAAGCTAGTTACGGGCTCCCCACTCTCTCCAAACCAGGGGGCGCCACTGACCCGGATAATATGGCGGGCGAGTGCACATCCCCATCTGAGGGGGCATAACCCGCGGCCCGGCCATACATATGGTACGGCGGGTGGTACTCCAGCCGTGGGTACTCGTGCAGCGGCGGAGAAAACCGCTGCGGCTGCATGTGTTGGGTATTGGTAACCCGCGTGGAGGGGGTGTCCCCACTCTCACGTCCGATCTAGGGCCCCCGCCCATGGGGGCCCTATCCGGGGCCTGGCCAGCCACATACTGGCCATGACCTTGGGGCGCGTGGTCCCGGTCCGCCAAGACCCGCGCAGGTACGCGACCCCCCTCCCGAGGGGGGGTGCGACGAGCGAAGCCGCGTCCTCCGTCCGATGGAGGGCTTCGCGCAGGAGCGCCCCCGCCCATAGGGGACCCCTGCCTCAACAACCGGGGGCCATCCCCGTTCCGGTTCATGCAGAGCATCACGTGGTGCAGCCCACGGCATGCACTGCATGGTATGGCCCTGGGACAGTCACGTGCATAGTGACTGCCCAAACAGTAGAAGCAAAGTTCATGCCGCCTTGCCATGCGGCGCCGATCTTGTACTGGCAGTCTCTGCCAGTCCCTGCATTGCAGCAGGCTGTGGCCCATCCGGCCACATTGCAGGCAGTCCGCGTCCCTCGCGACTGCTGCCGTGTGTGCAACCCGCGCACCAGCTCCACGCGGTGGCGGTTGCCTTCCCTGTTGGGGCTTCCCTCGCCATGAGGGTTCCAAGGGCCTACGTTCAGGCGCTCTGGATGGCGCTGAGTCCGTCATGGTATTCTCAGCGGCCCGTGCCTCAAACTCCAAAAACTTCACCAAGTCAGTGAATGTTGGTAGGGTGGTGCTATCCCGCTCCGCATTCTCGCGCTCAAACCGCGAGCGGATGTCATTGGGTAATTTGCCCAATACAATGTGCACCAGCAAAAAAGACCATTGGTCCACCGGCAGCCCCAGTGTGCGGAGCGCGTTACAGGCCACTGTAACGGGCGTGAGCAACTGCAGGCGCAACTGTGCCCTGTTGGCCACCTTGGGCAGGGCCATCAGCTGTGCGGCGTGCGCATCCGCTAACAAACGTAAGTTTTGGTAGCGGGAGTTCAATAACTCCCAAGCCGTATCGTACTGGTCGTCCTCCACCCGGAGGTGCTGGATGAGCGACCGCGCTTCATCCTCCAGAGTGGAGAAGAGGTAGGCCATCTTCTGGGCCTTCGACAAATCCTGTCGTGCTACGACCAGGGACTCAAACATATTTTTATATGCTACCCACTCCTCCATCCTACCCCCAAAGTGGGACAGCTGAAGGGTGGGGAGCCGACCAGTAACCGCTGGTCCTTCCTGTCTAACAGGTGTGCGAGGGGCTGGTCCGCCAGCCTGTCTCGCCCTTATTGCGGTCGCCGCCTCCGCGATATCATCGTGCAGACTCAGGATCTGGTCCATGTCCGCCATGTGACCTGCGTAGACCTCCGCGGCAAGTTCGGCTTCGGTAAGCACCGCCATGGCCGCTTCCGCGCTACTCAATCGTGAGTGGAGGTGATCCGCTCTTAGCAGTGTGGCGCCCTCCCTGTCCTTCCGGGACAGGAGTCCTCCGGCCGTCACAAACCATCTCAGTTCGTTGGCGAGTGTCGCCTTAGCATTGGAGACCTTCGCCATCGCGTCAAGTCACAAACAAAAAATAACAAAATGTAAATAAAAAACAACAAAATCAAACAACTACACGAAGAACCGCGGTAGGTATGAGAATGGCACAAACCCGGAACGCACGGTACAAACCGCAAACAAATACAAAAAAGGTTACAAATATTCTTATACAAACAAACTAAGAAAGATCTAATAATTTTTACAAACAATTAATTATTTTTTACAAACGAACAAATAGAGGGTAGATAAACTACGCTCTGCTACCAGAAAATGTGCTGTTTGTAATATATTGGGTAAAACTAAACGCAGGCGTTTCCTGTTATCGCCGCCAGGCGTTTCGGGGTTCTCACACTGCTAGCGTGGATGGCGTCGCGTGTGGTCCGCCATTGCATTGTCCAGGGCGATATCGGTTTGATTTTAATACGCGGAGCGGTCTCGCGTCTTTTGCTTGTTGGTTAGTTTGAGTGATAATTGTGAATTTCCTGTTTGTTAAATAACTATTGAATTGGTGTTTGTGAAAAACTCTGTTATTGTGACTATTTCTTGTGAGAGGTGAAACGTGGCTGGCTGTTCACATCTGGCTGTTCCCGAGGGAAACTACGGGAAGAAATCTATTTAGTTGTTATGGGGAATTGAGATCTCAAGGGTTAGGTAGGGTGATTAGGAATTCCCCCTTCCCGAAGACACTCAAGTTTGGATCCGAAGAGAAAGAAGATTTAATTTGGTAAGTGTTCAATTGTATTTAATTTATAGGTTAGGTTATCATATAGGGCCCTGTAGCTCCCTTCATAAGCTACGGTGGTAGCAGACTGCGTATAGCTTAAGTTAGATTCTAGTCGGACAAGCGTGGTGTCGCGTGGAGATTTTTTCCCGGTACTTAATTTTACCGGTAGATTTTTTCCCGGTAAAGTTCCGGTACAGAATTCTTCCCGCCGCTTCGTGTGTCCGGATTCTCTCTGCCACATTTTCTGGCAGCAGAGCGTAGTTGCTCTGCACATTTTCTGGTAGCAGAGCGTAGTTTATCTACCCTCTATTTGTTCGTTTGTAAAAAATAATTAATTGTTTGTAAAAATTATTAGATTTTTCTTAGTTTGTTTGTATAAGAATATTTGTAACCTTTTTTGTATTTGTTTGCGGTTTGTACCGTGCGTTCCGGGTTTGTGCCATTCTCATACCTACCGCGGTTCTTCGTGTAGTTGCTTGATTTTGTTGTTTTTTATTTACCTTTTGTTATTTTTTGTTTGTGACTTGACGCGATGGCGAAGGCCTCCAATGCTAGGGCGACACTCGCCAACGAATTGAGATGGTTTGTGACGGCCGGAGGACTCCTGTCCCGGAAGGACAGGGAGGGCGCCATACTGCTAAGAGCGGATCACCTCCACTCACGATTGATTAGCGCGGAAGCGGCCATGGCGGCGCTTACCGAAGCCGATCTTACCCCGGAGGCCTACGCAGGTCACATGGCGGACATGGACCAGATCCTGAGTCTGCACGATGATATCGCGGAGGCGGTGACCGCAATAAGGGCGAGACAGGCTGGCGGACCAGCCCCTCGCACACCTGTTAGACAGGAAGGACCAGCGGTTACTGGTCGGCTCCCCACCCTTCAGCTGTCCCACTTTGGGGGTAGGATGGAGGAGTGGGTAGCATATAAAAATATGTTTGAGTCCCTGGTCGTAGCACGACAGGATTTGTCGAAGGCCCAGAAGATGGCCTACCTCCTCTCCACTCTTGAGGATGAAGCGCGGTCGCTCATCCAGCACCTCCGGGTGGAGGACGACCAGTACGACACGGCTTGGGAGTTATTGAACTCCCGCTATCAAAACTTACGTTTGTTAGCGGATGCGCACGCCGCACAGTTGATGGCCCTGCCCAAGGTGGCCAACAGGGCACAGTTGCGCCTGCAGTTGCTCACGCCCGTTACAGTGGCCTGTAACGCGCTCCGCACACTGGGGCTGCCGGTGGACCAATGGTCCTTTTTGCTGGTGCACATTGTATTGGGCAAATTACCCAATGACATCCGCTCGCGATTTGAGCGCGAGAATGCGGAACGGGATAGCACCACCCTACCAACATTCACTGACTTGGTGAAGTTTTTGGAGTTTGAGGCACGGGCTGCTGAGAATACCATGACGGACTCAGCGCCATCCAGAGCGCCTGAACGTGGGCCCTTGGAACCCTCATGGCGAGGGAGGCCCCAACAGGGACGGCAACCGCCACCGCGTGGAGCTGGTGTGCGGGTTGCGCACACGGCAGCAGTCGCGAGGGACGCGGACTGCCTGCAATGTGGCCGGATGGGCCACAGCCTGCTACAATGCAGGGACTGGCAGAGACTGCCAGTACAAGATAGGCGCCGCATGGCAAAGCGGCATGAACTTTGCTTTTATTGTTTGGGCGGTCACTATGCACGTGACTGTCCCAGAGCCATACCATGCAGTGCATGCCGTGGGCTGCACCACGTGATGCTCTGCATGAACCGCAACGGGGATGGCACCCGGATGTTGAGGCAGGGGTCCCCTATGGGCGGGGGCGCTCCTGCGCGAAGCCCTCCACCACCGGAAGGAGGACGCGGCTTCGCTCGTCGCACCCCCCCTCGGGAGGGGGGTCGCGTACCTGCGCGGGTCTTGGCGGACCGGGACCACGCGCCCCAAGGTCATGGCCAGTATGTAGCTGGCCAGGCCCCGGATAGGGCCCCCATGGGCGGGGGCCCTAGATCGGACGTGAGAGTGGGGACACCCCCCTCCACGCGGGTTACCAATGCCCAACACATGCAGCCGCAGCGGTTTTCTCCACCGCTGCACGAGTACCCACGGCTGGAGTACCACCCGCCGTACCATAGGTATGGCCGGGCCGCGGGTTATGCCCCCCTCAGATGGGGATGTGCACTCGCCCGACATATTATCCGGGTCAGTGGCGCCCCCTGGTTTGGAGAGAGTGGGGAGCCCGTAACTAGCTTGCTCCCTTGCTGGGACAGAGCCGCGGACGGTTCTGCTCCCTACCGCGGTGGTCCGCGTATGGGGTCGTGGGGAAGCCATTAATTTGAGAGCTCTGTTGGACTCAGGGGCTCAAAGCAGTTTGGTTACCACTCGAGTGGCACGCCAGTTAGGTTTAGTCGTGGAAGACTCGCCTGTGCCACTTCTTGGAGTTGGTGGCATACAAGTGAAGTGTCTGACGGGCCAGACACTTGTCACCTTTTCTTCGCTGAAGTCCTCCACAATGAGGATCACGACTTCGGCTATGGTAATGGATACCATTGCGGGTTGGCACCCTCGACAGACATACCGCCGGGTGTGTTGTCTTTGGTTTCGGGTCTGGATTTGGCCGACCCCTTTGTCTTTCATCCCGGCCCAGTGGACTTGCTCCTGGGCTCGGACGTATTGGGTTGGATTTTGTTGGGTACACAGAAGGCTCTGGGTTCGTCTTCACTGATGGCAGTGTCTACGATTTTTGGTTTTGCCCTGATGGGCCCTGTGTTTGATAATGGCACCGCGGAGGAGCCACCGGTTGTCGCATCTGCGTCCTTGGCCAAGACCATGCAAAGGTTTTGGGAGGTGGAGGAGCCACCTATGAGTTCCAGGATGGATCCGGAACACGCTGAGTGCGAAGCCCTTTTTCGATCGACCACGGAGAGGTTGCCCTCCGGTCGGTTTGTAACTAGGTTACCTTTTGTTGCCTCTCGTCCTGGCCTGGGGCAAAGTGGGGCGCTTGCGGAGAAGCGACTGCTGTCCATGGAGCGACGTATGCAGCGTGACCACGTACTTCGCGATAAATATATTGAATTTATGCGCGAGTACGAGGATTTGGGTCACATGTCTCCGGCTCGAGTTGATTGGAGCTCAACTGAGCATTATTTTTTGCCCCACCACGCGGTGGTGAAGGCCTCAACAGGCAAATTGAGGACCGTCTTCGATGGGTCCGCACCCACTTCGAACGGGGTTTCGTTGAATCTGTGTTTGCATTCGGGTCCCAAATTGCATAGGGACATAATTGACATCATCTTGAACTTTAGAAGACATCAAGTGGTTTTTGGCGCGGACATCCGGATGATGTTCCGCCAGACAGTCATACATCCTGAGGACAGGCGATTCCAGTTGATACTCTGGCGTGAGCGCCCTGAGGATCCTGTGACGGTGTATGAACTCAACACAAACACGTATGGTTTGAAATCTAGTCCCTATATCGCCATCAGATCATTGCTTGAATTGGCAGAGCGGGAACGGATCCGCTTTCCCCGTGGGGCTTCCGTGCTGTCACGTGACTTGTATGTTGATGACGTGTGCACCGGAGCCCAAAGTATTGAGGAGGCCCTCCTACTGCGGGATGAATTGATTGAAATATTGAAGACAGGTGGCTACGAGCTACGTAAGTGGTTGTCTAATGAGCCTAAAGTTCTAGAAGGGATCCCGGAGGATCACCAACAGAACCCTCACCTGTTTGAGGATGTGGATGATCCCAACAGGATAGCGGTGCTGGGCATGCAGTACCAGCCGCTAACCGATATTTTCACATTCCAAGTGGACTTGGAAATACCAAAAGTCTGGACTAAGAGAACGGTGTTGTCCGTAATAGCCCGTATGTTTGATCCAAGCGGTTGGATCAGTCCAGTGATATTCTCTGCAAAGTGTCTTCTTCAGAGACTTTGGACTTTGGGCGTCTCGTGGGACGAGCCGCTGTTTGGCTCTCCATTGGATGATTGGCTCGAGTTGTTTTCATCGATTAAGGAAGTCAATCGGATTGCCTTGCCTCGTCGAATATTGCCCCCCGGGAAATATCGAGCCAGCCTGCATGGCTTTTGTGACGCGTCGGAGCGAGGCTACGCCGCGTCAGTCTATATGCGGACAGTTGACGCCGATGGCCGGGTCAATGTCTCGCTTTTGTTAGGGAAGAGCAAGGTCGCCCCCATCAGGACTAGGCTGACTATTCCCAAGCTTGAGTTGAGTGGAGCTCACCTTCTCTCTAAATTGTTGCATCACGTTGCCAGTGAACTGGCGGCCACGGTCGAAATACGGGACATCTTCGCCTGGTCGGATAGCCAGGTCGCGCTTGCATGGTTGCGCGCGGCCCCACATACCTTGGAGGTTTTTGTGGGAAATCGGGTTTCCCAAATCCAGAATATCGGAATTGATATAACATGGAGACATGTGCCGGGAGAGCTTAACCCAGCGGACTGTGCTTCCCGAGGTTGTACGGCACCAGAATTGGTGTCACACCCGCTCTGGTGGGGTCCAGAGTGGCTGATGGGATCAGAAACATCTTGGCCTGTCTGTCAGACAGATGTTACTTCTTTGAGTTTGACTGGGCTCCGTGTACATGCTGTAGTCGCTGAGACGACGTCGGAGCCGGATTGGCTACTTGCTCGGTATAGCAGCTTGGATAAGCTTCTGGGTGTCACCAGTTGGATTAAGCGTTTCATACATAATTGTAGAAACCCACAGGCAAAGCGGTTGGAGCCGATTGCAGGTGCAGAAGAGCGCCGGAGCGCATTGTTGCATTGGGTCCGTGTCGTGCAGACCGGACGGTTTGAGTCAGAGCTTCGTATTTTGCGCGACGGACGCGCTAAGTTGAAGGGCGCGGTCGCTCGTTTGAACCCGTACATCGACTCGGATGGGCTTCTTCGGGTTGGAGGCAGGCTCCGGAAGGCGGATCTTCCATATGAGACTCGCCATCCTCTGTTGTTGCCCAAGGGCGGACCCTTGGTGCAGCTTTTGGTGTCTGATCGACACATTCGTAACGCCCATGCTGGGTGCAATGCTTTGTTGGCTATTTTGCAACGCGAGTTTTGGATTTTGTCAGCCCGAAGAGCAATCCGTAGTGTCCTGTTTCGATGTATTGCATGTTATAGGTTGAAGGCATCCACGATGCAACCACAGATGGGTGATTTGCCCGCTGATCGAATCCGACCTTCGAGACCGTTTGACGGCGTTGGAACCGATTTTGCCGGTCCCTTTTCGATCAAGGCTTCTCCCTTTCGTAATGCCCGTATTGTGAAGGGCTATTTGTGTGTATTTGTTTGTTTGGCCACCAAGGCTGTCCATTTGGAGGTGGTATCGGCTCTGACTACGGAGGCCTTCGTCGCCGCGTTGGATCGCTTTGTTTCGCGTCGAGGTCTACCTTCCCTTATTAGGTCTGATAATGGCACAAACTATAAGGGAACTGTAAATTATCTTAAGGATGTTTCTGTGTTTATTGATAAAAATTGTACTAGTTTAAGTCAAATTGCTGCCCAAAGGGGAATAACCTGGAAGTTTAGTCCCCCAAGTTGCCCCCATTGGGGAGGGATTTTTGAAGCGGCTGTGAAATCCGCAAAGACCCACCTCCGCCGCATTATCGGAGAAACGGCTCTAACTTTTGAAGAGCTGGCCACAGTGTTTTGTAAAGTTGAGGCGGTCCTCAACTCTCGTCCTCTCTGTCCGCTATCTCCAGATCCAAATGACTTGGAAGCTCTCACCCCTGGTCATTTTTTGGTGGGAGGGCCGTTGAATGCCCTGCCCGAATACCCGTGGAAGGATGAACGCGTATATCGGTTGTCGCGTTTTCAAATGTTGCAGCAAATGAGCCAGGACTTTTGGCGTCGCTGGTCGCTTGAATATTTGCATTTGCTGCAGCAAAGAGTGAAGTGGACAGACAGGACTGAGCCTCCCAGGGAGGGTGATTTAGTGTTGTTAAAAGAGGCAAATTTGCCCTCATTGCTTTGGCGACGAGCTCGCATATTACGTTTGATTCTTGGCGGAGATGGCACTCCGCGTGTGGCTGAGGTGTTGGTCGACGGTTCGATTTTAAGGAGAGGTGTGACCTCTCTCGCCCGCCTTCCCGTAGAGTAAGCTAGCGGTCTGCTTCTCAGACCGGGACGGGGGGATGTTTGTAATATATTGGGTAAAACTAAACGCAGGCGTTTCCTGTTATCGCCGCCAGGCGTTTCGGGGTTCTCACACTGCTAGCGTGGATGGCGTCGCGTGTGGTCCGCCATTGCATTGTCCAGGGCGATATCGGTTTGATTTTAATACGCGGAGCGGTCTCGCGTCTTTTGCTTGTTGGTTAGTTTGAGTGATAATTGTGAATTTCCTGTTTGTTAAATAACTATTGAATTGGTGTTTGTGAAAAACTCTGTTATTGTGACTATTTCTTGTGAGAGGTGAAACGTGGCTGGCTGTTCACATCTGGCTGTTCCCGAGGGAAACTACGGGAAGAAATCTATTTAGTTGTTATGGGGAATTGAGATCTCAAGGGTTAGGTAGGGTGATTAGGAATTCCCCCTTCCCGAAGACACTCAAGTTTGGATCCGAAGAGAAAGAAGATTTAATTTGGTAAGTGTTCAATTGTATTTAATTTATAGGTTAGGTTATCATATAGGGCCCTGTAGCTCCCTTCATAAGCTACGGTGGTAGCAGACTGCGTATAGCTTAAGTTAGATTCTAGTCGGACAAGCGTGGTGTCGCGTGGAGATTTTTTCCCGGTACTTAATTTTACCGGTAGATTTTTTCCCGGTAAAGTTCCGGTACAGAATTCTTCCCGCCGCTTCGTGTGTCCGGATTCTCTCTGCCACATTTTCTGGCAGCAGAGCGTAGTTGCTCTGCACATGTGCAGAACAACTACGCTCTGCTACCAGAAAATGTGCGCAGAGAATCCGGACAAACGAAGCGGCGGGAAGAATTCTGTACCGGAACTTCACCGGGAAAAAACCACCGGTAAAAATAAGTACCGGGAAAAAATCTCCACGCGACACCACGCTTGTCCGACTAGAATCTAACCTAACCTATACGCAGTCTGCTACCACCGTAGCTTATATAGGGAGCTACGGGGCCCTATATACTAACCTAATTTAATAACTACAATTCAAACCACTTACCAAACTGAATCTTCTTAATCTTCGGATCCAACTTCGAGTGTCTTCGGAAGAGGAGGGGGTTGTTCCCTAAATCACCCAACCTACCCCATGAGATCTCAATCCCCAGAAAAAATACCTGATCCGTCTAGCAGTTCCACTCGGCAACAGATTTCGGCGTCCCCAGGCAGCCACGTTTCGCATCTCACAAGAAACAGTCAAAGTAAAAGGTTTCACAAACACAAATGTTCAATAGTTATTTAACAAACAGGAAATTCACAAATATAACTCAAACTAGTTAACAAGCAAAAGACGCGAGACCTCTCCGCGTATTAAAATCAAACCGATATGTCAGGACAAATGGCGGCCGTCCGCCATGCCATTCACGCGAGCAATTTCATGCGGCGCGGCCTCCCCGCGCGATGTCCAAACAATACTGAATTCAAAATGGTCGCTCGCGACTGCCGACGCCGGCCGAGCGGGCGACGACGCTACTAATATGAAACTACCGCACGCGCTAGAATATTACGGCGGCGAACGGACAAAACAACATAGATTTTATTACAAACACTATATGTAGATACACCACCTAGAATCCGAGATGTTGATAATGGTAAATTGCGCGCCCTCAACAATGTCGCGGGTAAATGTATAATAATAAATAAATATTGAACAAGTTTATTATTATTGAAAGCTATTATTTAACTTGCATTGTATGTAAGTATGTTCTTCGTTCGGGTGGAATCACGGTGGAATCTTAGAACTCAATTTTGATATCTTCAATCAATTGAGCTGAAATTTTGTACACACGTTTAGTTTGGATAACAATGCATGGTATGTGACGTCATTCTAAATCCAATATGGCGGACCATCCAAGACGGCGCAATAATTAATTGTAATGCATTTCTACAACATGGGTATCAAATGAAAGGGCCTTTTTAGAGCGTTTATAAAAGCTTTTTTTTAAGTTTTAAGTAAGTTTTAGTATTTTTAATCTAAAAATAATCTTTTTTACTGTCATTAGTCAAAAAATTGTACAATTTTGCGTTGTCATTTGCGCCAGATCCTATTTTGAGTACAATGCATAGTTTCATGTGCGTATTAATTGATAAAGGTGTGTATTCGTAACTAGGACCAAGGACTTGCTCGAATGGCGAATAATTTTGCGTAATTATAATTATTGCCGCTTCAGATCTATTTTCGTATACCTAATGTAAAGGCTAGTTTATTATGTAGTATTAGTATTGTTGTAATGTTGTTGTGGGTAGTGTTGGCAGGCCTCCCACTCGGTGGACCGACGACCTGGTGAAGGTCGCGGGATGCGCATGGATGCGGGCAGCGCAGGACCGGTCGTTGTGGAAATCCTTGGGGGAGGCCTTTGTCCAGCAGTGGACGTCTTTCGGCTGAGAGAGAGAGAGTATTGTTGTACAGATCTTGGGTTTAGAATTTAGAAATATATGAGTGATACTTATCTCCAACAGGGACTTTATGAAATAATGACGAAAACTTAAAATAAAAAACCTTGGACATGATTTGTCTAAATTATTATTCTGCTAATATTTTTTTTATTAATTAGCTAATAGGTTCCACTGCTAGGCAAAAGCTTCCCCTATATGACTTCAACTACTTCTACTAACATTATAATGAAAAAAATATTTGTTTTGACGGTTTTGCTCCCAGTCATACACACACCCACACATAAACTCTACCGTTTTTAAGATTATGAAGTAAACAAGGAACCCTTATAGTTTCGTCATGTCTGTTCGTCTGTCCGTCTCCTACAAAGCTAATAAAAGATATGATGTAAGAATCGTGTCAACTACAGATGAAACGAAAGCCCTAGTTTCAACGCTTCATCTGTTTTTTAATTAACACTTTTACGTGCGGATTTCATTATTTCACACCTACAAACGAAAATGAACCTTATTGTGTAGGCTTTACGACTGACGAGCCGGTAGGCCGCGGCATACCTTCACACAAAAAGTACTTTGTCAAAGACACAAATGTGCCATATGCATATAGAGCAATTCATTGTCAAAGATTATTTGAAGCATTCATTCACAGAAGACCCTACGTAATTAGTTTATATCGGCGTTGTTATCTCAATACATAATTTAGGTACTGTAATCTTTGCACATGTTACTCTCTTTAAACATACATTACTTTCACGTATCACTTTTAAAAATACTAAAATAACTAAAAACCGTTGACAGTTACGGGACACCCGGCAGAAATGATACATCGAAGGGACAGCATTCAAGGCATTCGAGTCGAATTTACTACCAAATTTTGACAATAGATGTTTTAAGTATATTAAAAAAATCACCAAAAATATAAAATTCACTTTTATAACAGACATAACACATAAACAAAAGATACTAGCGGATTAAAATCTCCCCGCGCTGTTACGCTTGACGTCACTCGCAAAGTCATTTCCCCAGAAATGCCTAAATGGCCTTCTGTACTTTCAAGCGAGTTATTTCCTGCCCACATCATCGTTTGACGCTGTGTCGCAGGCAGAATTGAAATTAAATTGTCGTATAATTGACAGGAAAGACTTCTTTGAACTCTCGAGTTGGGACGATGATATTAAAACTTTGCGTGGAAATTGATACGAGTTTTTGGTGCGACGTCTCATATTTGATCATATATCACTAGCTATATTATTAACTTAGGGAATAGTGGGAATTTTGGGAAATATGACGATATTTTTTTTTTTTTTTATTTAAAACTTCATTGCACAAAATTTAAAAAAAAATTATGTACAAATGGTGGACTTAACGCCATAAGGCATTCTCTACCAGTCAACCATTAGACCAAACAGAGAGTAGTAAGGTTACATTCGATAGTTACATTCTTAAAAACTGTGGGATACTTCGATACTGATCTAGTTGTTATTAGTAATTTTTTTAAGTTAATTTAAAAAAAAAATTCCAGCAATTCTTGTAAGTTAATCACAAATGACTTTAATTTCTGTGATCTCTACATAGCGCTATTTTTGTTTTTGAAACAGTATGGCCCCAAATGGCTCTCAGAAATAACTATAGTGAAACGAATTCTTCAATTTAAGACATTGTTAACGACGATGTGGACAAATAAGTCACGAATGATGTGTGGGGATATAAATTAAAAAGACAGATGCGCGCACGCATCAGTGGCAATGATTGATCGATACATTCGATGCTCAGAGTTAGTGGCATTTGGAGAGAGTATCTTACTATTTTTTTTTATTATTTATTTATTCCATAATATTGCTTACACATGATAAGCTTATTTACACATGACAATATGCTGCACTTCAAAAACCAAACAAATAAATAAATAAACAAACAAACAAACTCCCTTTCGCTTTAATAATATTAGTTAACGTACTTAAATAATTTTCTTTGAGTTGTACTGTTTCTTTTTTATTTTTTTAAATAGGTACCTAGAGTTTTCTCATATAATAGAGAGTAAGCTTATTTGAAAAATTATCTGCGACCCGGGGCTCCGCTTTTGTGGGAATTAAATTCATTAAAAATCCGTCTAGTCATTTAGCGTGAAAGTTTAACAAACATCCAACTTTTACGTTCATATTATTAGAAGGATTCCTGGAAGGATTTAAGCTGTATGAGCGCTCTATAACCAATATTAACTCTATGATTCACCCCGCTTGAACAACTTCGAGTTGGTCACAAGACAGTAATGAAGCGGTATATTTACTCATTTTGAATAAGTAGGTACCTATTTTGTATTTTTTTCTTTTGATGATTGTTTTGTTTCTTACATTTTCATTGCATTTTCGAGGACAGGGACTGAACTCTAAACAAATAGACTCCATTTAAGAGTAATGTTTAGGGGATTCATTAATAGGTAGCAAATCCCTTTATTTATTTAATCTAATTTTTATTTTCATAAAGTTAAAATAAATGTTTAGGGGATTCATTAATAGGTAGCAAATCCCTTTATTTATTTAATCTAATTTTTATTTTCATAAAGTTTACTTTCATAATATAGTAGTTATATTTAAAATAAATTGGTTCTGGTTTAAAAATCTATACCTACTGAAAAATCTAGAAAAGATGTAAATAAACATTGACATAACTTATGAGTACTTATTTCTATCATAATATTATAACATTTTGTAAATTTTCAGACAACGTGCTACGTGTAATAATCCTTTTTTATCAATTTCAGCTTAAAGATTGATCAATTATAATCTAAAATTCTAAACAGCAAGAAACAGAGCACAAGAAAAACAAAACAACATTTTAAAAACATTGAGAGAATCTTGATAAGCTAACTTTAGTAGTTTAAATAAAAGTTAAGCGACAAGTAAGTCTTCTTGAAGTTAATAAAAAACTGTCTAGACAAAGTCTAGCTCATTTAGAAGTAATAAAAATTTAATGGCTGTAAAAGAGACACCTATTCGCAGAAGCTATTAATTGAAATTTTATAAATTTTGTTAGATTACTTTTAAGAAGTGGTCACTAGTAAATTAATAATGAATTAGAATTTGGGAAAAATTAGACATTTTTAGATCAGTCCTGAGAAAGTTAGTAAACATGGTTTGGAAACTATATTTTTAGCCCTAGGGCAAAGTCGAAGACAGAAGCCTATATATGTCACATCAAGGTTCGACATAGGGGCCTTAAAGAAAAGAGCCTATCGCTTTCTCAAAAAGTCGGCAACGCATCAGTTACCTTCTTAGGGTCATTGGTGTCTATGGACTGCGGTGATTGTTTACCATCAGGCAACCCGCATGCTCGTTTGCCTACTATTCTATAAAAAAAAAAATTACCTACCAACTTTCTCGCACCCGAAATATAGGGTTTCTTTACCAGTCATCGGTGACTTTAATTTATCAAATCACATCGTTCGAGTATCTGCCCGAACATGGTTATCAGACTTTTTCACTTAAATAGTATCTGTACTAGAGAAGACATTTAAAGACCACCTCAGATACTAGTAAAGGTAAGTCAAATGATGATGAATATATTCTTATGATCATGAAAGTATGTCAGGCAGTGTTTGAGCATATCTTACTTTGACTTTCACCCAAACAAGACGTTAGATGTTCTTGAAATAAGGAAAGAAAACTACGTTAAAACTTTAGAATAAGGTTATAAAATGAATTCCTATCTTGTTCCTATGGGAATAGCCATTTAATTTGAAACGGTGTGACGTAACCTTAAAATAAATATAACAATAAACCGACGCGTTTCAAAGTACGAAGAATTTAAATTGTACGTTTATATATAGCGAGCATTTGTCTGTCTGTCCGGTTTATTAGGCCCCATCAGATTTACTACTCTTGGGAAAACAACTCACTTTCCATTCCATGGGTAAATTTAACTCTTGGAATTCCGGTGTGGTGGATTTTTGTTTCGACTGAAGACAAACTTTATGAGGACATAGATGATTAAGAGGATTATTATATTTATTTATTTAAAACTTTATGTATACTTAAAATATAACTAAATAGTGATAGATTTTCTATAAATTATTTTTTTTTTAATGTATAATGCCAAAGCATTATCTACCAGCCAACTTTTAGGTCATGCAAAGAATTTTAGGTGGGTGTATAATAAAGTTAATTACTAATCACACATATTAACACGCACATTTCAATACAAATACCTACTATAATACATAATACATAGTACTACAATATAAGTAAATCAATTACTTCCCTTGATTGAAAAAACAAAATAAGTGCCTTTGTTCATTTTACTTTTTTATGTGTTCAACACAAATTAAAAAAATAAAACGAACAAAGATAATTATTATCGTTCGGTTTTCGATAAAAGTAACACTCAGCGTACGACCACAATATCGGAATATTAAAATTAATTTGGGCGATTCGCTGCCGGCGAGCTGTAATCGTAAAAGATAATTGCAAACAAAATGGCCGCTGCAAAATGGCGGACGACGCGTATGGCGGGAATCTGTTATTTCACACATTGGAAATTATTTATGAAATTATATTCAAAAGCAAACTTCATTTCTCAGATAATGTAAATCTCATGAAGGAGATATAAAGTTGCAATTTGTATTAAAATCATATGCAACGACGTACTAACGTTTAAGGATAACAAAATGGCTACCGCAATATGGTGGACAAAGTCCTTTTGGCGGGATCTGTTATTTCAGTTATAAATTGGTTTTAATATTTGTAAATAAATTAAATTGTTTTTATTCAGGTAGGTAATAAAATCTATGTTAGTAACAAATTGACTAATACGAGTAGATATGTTAGTAAATAAAGTAGCGATATTTAACTGACAGCTTTGAATACAAAAAAAATTGAAAACGCGTTCTAGTGGTCTATAACTAAAAGATTATACTTAGGTATTTACTCTTCCATGCGAGAGGAGCTTATTAATAAATCGTTTAATGTTTATCAGCTAAAATATTATAACATTTTATTGCTACTTATATGTGTAAGGACATTATATGTTTCCCAAATAAATAAAGTATAGTTGTACAGCTACTTCCTAACTATATTTCTCGTCACAAGCTAACGAAGTCTCGTCTCATGCTCGGATGTAGGCGCGGAAATTGTATGAAGTTCACTATTTGGGTTAGGACCCACATAAGTAAGCTAAGACCACAGATTATTAAATAAACAAGTAACTTGTATAAATACAAACATTTGTACAAGTTTTAACCTAAGTGTTTTTATTAATACTAGCTTTTGCCCGCGGCTTCGCCCGCGTGAATTTCCCACGGGAACAGTGCTTTTTCCCGGGATAAAAAGTAGCCTATGTGCTATTCCAGGTCATTATCTACCTCTGTACCAAATTTCATCGAAATCCGTCCGGTAGATTTTGCGTGATTGAGTAACAAACATCCTCACAAACTCACAAATTCACAAACTCACAAACTCACATCCAAACATTCGCATTTATAATATTAGTACGGATAATAAAGATGAAGATTTACATAGTTACTGGTTATTAGATGCAATTCTCTCTCTCTATATTACTTGTTTGAACGATATCTCTAGAACTAGGGTCTAAAATGGCCATATTGACGAATTGGAATATGATACATTCCGATTAATGTGGCAATTTTAGTCCCCTGATATGATGTAAACAAGCTAATTTATTAAAAAATAAAACTCGACTGATAATTCACATAGCTTATGTCACTCGGCAGAATTCAAGGAATCTAAAAATACCTCTCACATCAAAATCTGTTTAGCCGTTTAGGACTTATGGTGGAATAAAGAAACTTACATACATGAACCCTGTAAACATAATACTCCTTTTTTGATCAGTCGTGTAAAAATATTTCTATGTATGATAGCCATATTCATGAGGAAGGATTAGACTATCCGGAATCCCAAAATTCCCATGGAAGCGTCTAATTTAAAGCAATTCTCAGTGATACTTCAGTAAGTGAAGCAATTTATTTTCATGATCTATAATATAAATGAGCTATATTTTGCATTTCTTTTCGGTACCGCTCGTTTTGAACGACTAGTAGTTTGTAGCATTGAAACAAATTAAAATATTACGTGCCTTTGATGGTCTACTTTCGCTTACGATTGATTTTGATTGTTAAAAAAAAAAATGTGTTATACCTCATCGTGATACATAACCTTCTTAAATATAAAAATAACTAAGTGCCCATCTATTTTTGTGCTAACAAACAATGATCGAGGTAACAAAGGCGAACTTTTCCTTCGGAACAAAAGAGAAAATTCTCGCTAAAAATACAATCAGATTAGTACCAAAATATGTTCACCTCGGCTCGTTATCGTACCTATTCATGAATAATGCAAGTGGCTCCTTCTAGATGGATCAATTTGGGCTTGAAGTTATCCCAGACCTCAGCTATGTAAACTGGTCGAGTGGAAAGGTGAGTAGAAAAGCGAGATTACACTAGATGGACCAATTTGGGCTTGAAGCTATCTAAGATTCATTTTGATCTTGATTTTTGAGCGACTGTGTGTATAAATGTTTCTCTTCATTGGAATATGACAAGCATTTTTCAAAACTCCGACATAACCCCGCTTGTCTTCTATTAAAATTCGTGGCTGACTGATAAACCAACAGAGAGGTGAAACCGCTAAACGCAGAAACTTGAAATTTAGCAGAAAGGGCACTAAGAAAAGAATTTTATAAATTCCACCAAAGGGGAAAAAACGGACATCCATCATTTCAACAGCGTTTTGCGGATATTTTTCAATATAATTCTTGATATAGCATGTTGCTGATAGAAATTTGTAAAAATGTAACGAAGCGTGTTGCTGATAATCATATGTATGTAAATCCTACTTCTTATTTTTGTGAATGAAAAAGTAAATAAATAAGTTTTATATACATGTACCTATCATCACGTATGTTTTCCTCAAGGCTCGGCGAACAGAATCTCCATTAACAAATTCATTATTAGAATTACCTACCTATTAGTTGCAACAACAGTCAGAAAAAATAAAATATGTGTACAATACAACTAGGTACCTATGTATAATATCAACAAACATTTAGGTATATTATGTCTGAGGTCATGAATATATTCACAAAACTTGCCACTAGTAACTTTTTACTCGCCTACTGTAGTGTCGCTCACAATATCCGAGTGATCTTTTGGATAACTTCGTATCTCGAACAATCTGAAGCGTTTTTTTCGACTAATGATGTAACACGTCTGCGATCAGAAATTTTGTAACAATTCTGTAGATAGGTACCGATAAATCGATAGATCGTTGATAGTAATAGCATTTTCTTCAGAGCCTAATCGAGCAATCAGCTGATTGGGTCTCTGAAGTACCTATGCGTTATATATTTTGATTTCTTCTAAATTGTTTCATGTAGTATATTTTTTTATTTTCATGGGTTCACGGTTCATGTATGTAGTGTAGGTATGTAAGTATGTTAGTTTCTTTACTCCACCACAATTCATAAACTAAAGACTATAAAATGTGTAAGGTATCGTTAGATTAGTTTTCCCGGGTAACATGGGCTATATGACGTCTAGAACAGTCGTGTTTTTTTTTCTAATTTTATAATGATAGATTTTCATGGACCCAAATAAAAAAAAATAGTTCCAGATGAATTCATAGGTGGCGCTTAGTAAAAGGCGAGACCATTCAAAAAACAAAAATGCACGGTATTGGCATTAAAAAAAAAACCTATTAAAAAAACATCTAAAAAGTATAAATATAGGTACAGCCATTATTACGACTCGGCTTTCAATAAAACGCCATCTGTTGAGACTTTTTTATACTGATTTTTTTTTCTTAATTTAGCTGTCAGAAAAATCATTAGTTGTTCAATCCCTTTAGATTTTAGATCAAAACCAATATCGCGCCGTCTTTTCAAAGTTTTCATAAACAGAAGGCGAAACTTTACGGAGCGGGTTAATAAACAAATAGTTGGTCGGCAGCGCATACTTTCGTTTAGTTGGCAGAGCATACTTTCCTTAATTTTAACTTTCGTAAAACTTGTTCATATCCTCTCATTTATAGATAAGAGGAACTTACCACAGACTGCTTTTATAAATTAAATAGAAATGGCAAAGTCACATTATATTATCACCTGACTTAAGCCGCATTTGACCCAAAAGCTATACTCAAGCAATTCTTAATTCCGTCCGAATTCTTAAATATCAGTGTTGCCATAATTAATTTGTTATTAACATTATTGAAAAAGGCAAATATCCGCTAGAAAGAATCCTTTCTGGTGCTGAACATTGTTTTCTTTCTGCGTTCTTTTTTTACACGACTGACCAAAAAAGGAGTGTTATGTTTTCAGGGTTCATGTATGTAAGTATGTAAGTTTCTTTATTCCACCATAAGTCTTGAACGGCTTAACAGATTTTGATGTGAGAGGTATTGTTAAATTCCTTGCATTCCTCCGAGTGACATAGGCTACATATGTGAGTTGTCAGTCGTGTTTTTTTATTTTTAAATAATTAGCTTGTTAATTTAGCGTACAATTTCGTACATTTTTTGTTTTAATTTTAGATGTTTAGTCATGTCACTGCTAGAAAGTAAATCAATAGGTACTGAGTCCCACTTTCAGTTCTAACTAAATGTATATCTATGATTCTATGTTACCAAAGCGACTGAATAAATTTAAACATGCCGTTTCTGCTTACGCAGTAACAAACTTGGAATTTTATTACGACGCAGTAAAGTTTATTTTCGAGAATCAGCACTTTTCAACTCGTGTACGTGAAATTAGTTAGGCAAAGATTTACTTAAGACAAATTAACCTACTTTGATGTGAATCGTAAATGTATTTAAATAAGTACTTATTTAGAATTAATTTAACTTTTGATTCTTGATATTTGTCTGGTTTCCAACCAGATTAAGTATCAAAATATAGAAATATATTTTTATTTATTTATTTACATATCTTATATATATTATCACAGGAAATACCTAATGCGTTAGTATAAGCCGCTATCTGTATGAGATTACATACAATGCCATCTTCTTAAACTCATAATAAGTAGGTAAATAAAGCAAACTTTCAAACTTTATCCAGCAGTGGTTGTCTTTCGGCTGAGAGGGAGAGAGAGGTAAATAAAAAAATAGCTTTTGCCCTTCACTTTCGTTTTTTCTCCTTTCACTCTTAGGGGTGGAAATGACAAAATTCCTTCCTTACTATCCACTAAGCTATAATATTATATTACTTATAGTATGTGGAAAATTTCTGAGAATTTTATTTTTAACCTATTCGTTTAGATGTTAGTACACCGTACACTCTCTGTCCTTGGGCAGATTGTGGTCAAGAGCAAACCCAACTTACATAAAAAAAAAGTTATTCAAACTAATCGATGAAATTTGATACACGGGTGGAATGATACCTGAAATTACACTGGATGCTTCTTATGTAAAGTAGAGACCCCTTTATTTATTTATTTATTTTTTTAAAATTAGGAACTCACTGCACTGACAGTTGCCCAAGGCATGCAGTGACCTAAAGTTACATTAATAAATGCTAATGTTGAAAGTAAACAAAGAGCAGAATGGAGCGAACGGGGTGATGCCATTCACTCTAAGGCAACACTTGGTGCTGGCAACACAAAGTGGTACAAAATGATCTGTAAACTAAACAGAAAACAGACAAGAATCTTAATGGGAGCTCTGACCGGACATTTCGAATGTCGTGGGCACCTGTTTAAGCTAAAGACCTGCACCTGTTGTCGAAAGACCCCTATGTCGGGAGTGTGCAGAAGTAGAGGAGTCTATGGAGCACATTATGTGTGAGTGTGACTCGCTGGCTAACAAGCGGCTGGCCCTCTTTGGAACTGCGTATCCGGAACTAGAGGACTACAGGCACTTCGCAGCCGGTGATATTCTGATGCTTATGCAGTCCTTCTTCAGGAATCCCGCTGTGTGTGAGTAAGGCTTGGGGGTAAGTACAAAAGGGTCCAAGACTCGACGTGCTACCGTAAACACGGACCCCGCAGTAAGATAAGATAAGATACACTAATAAATAATGTATCACAAACATTAACAAATCGTCTTAAATTCGTGTTAAAAATATCTACTTATGGTAATTGAAAATAAAGTTAAATAAAATTTAATATAGGTAAAGCAAACATTTCTCCTTCTAAAATTCGATACTTATTCAGTCAGACAAAGCGACATTTACTTGGGAAAATTTGCTGGCAAAAACTAGTCCTATATAAAAGGTCTCTGGTCAACAGTTGGACACACTCGAACAACATGTTGGAGCATGTTTAATGGCGTCCAATTAACATTTGGAGCTACATGCTGACCGTACATCACTGTACGCGACCGAACATTGTTTCATGTACTGATTAAAGGGAAATGGCAGATCACCATTTATTGACAAGATCTATTATTCAATAAAGAAAAAAACTACTGATCTAAATATTAACCAATTGAAGAAAAAGTTGAACCTAGAAGAGGGAAATGAAAGCCAAGAGGACATTTTGTAGATGAAATTAAAGAAAAGGCAGAGGTTGTGTCGTACAGGGAGGTAAGGTCGTGTCGTATAGAGATCTAATCGAACAATGGGGTGCTCACATTTCTAATTTGTCTAAAAAACTGAGCTCCGCGGCTTATGCTGTAAGACGAATCAGACAACTGACGGATGTGGCAACTGCTAGGTTGGTTAATTTTAGTTATTTCCATAGCCTAATGTCGTATGGCCTATTACTTTGGGGAGCAGCAGCCGATATACAAACAATTTTTATACTTCAAAAAAGAGCGATTCGTTTTATTTACAGATTAAGAAAAAGAGATTCACTCAAAGATTTCTTCAAAGATATAGATATTTTAACCTTACCATCCCAATATATTTTTGATAACATTATGCATGTTAGGAAAAATATTTCGTCTTTCAAAAAAGTTTGTGATGTCACAGATATATCCCTGAGAAACAAACATAACTTGTACGTTCCAGGGCACAGACTGGCTAGGGTTAGGAAATCATTTGTGGGAAACTGTATACGCTATTATAATAAAATACCAAAATCTGTCCTTGATATGCCTGACAATAAATTTAAACATTATATTAAGGAGACACTTTGTAAGAAGGCATATTATACGACGGATGATTATGTAAATGACAAAAATGCGTGGCCCGAGCCTGGTACAGTGACCTCCTAAGACTGTCATATTACTCTCTAGGTACTTTGTGTACTTTTACCTTTTTCAATGACATTTTATTTTATTAATTTATAATTTTTATTAATTTATAAATTTGACATTTAATATATATTCTCAATGTATATTCGTCCACATATACAGTTATTTAATTGTAAGACATATGTTGTAAAGTGACGTCTTTGGAGAAAATGCAGCAGTGGAGTTTGTTGCGCCGCCTCTTCTCCACTTGCGCTTTGGAGGCGGTGGTAAACTTAGCTTTAAGTAATTTTATGACGTCAACTAATAAAAAAATAAGAAAGTGACGATTTATAAGTGCTATTTTTAAGCCAATATAAATAAAAATATTTGACTTTGACTTTGATGGCAGAAGAGAGGCATACAATGGAAAATACTCCACCGACAAGAACAAGCTTAAATTAATTGATTGATTTAAAAAATGGTTCATGATTTTTACAGCCTATCGACGTATATTACTGCTTGTAGATGTGGCTCTTCTCTCTCTCAGCCGAAAGACGTCCACAGCTGGACAAAGGCCTCCCCCAAGGATTTCCATAACGACCGGTCCTGCGCTGCCCGCATCCATGCGCATCCTGCGACCTTCACCAGGTCGTCGGTCCACCGAGTGGGAGGCCTGCCAACACTACGTTTTCCGGTTCGTGGTCGCCACTCGAGAACTTTTCTGCACCAACGGCTATCTGTTCTACGAGCTATGTGCCCCGCCCACTGCCACTTTAGTTTAGTTCTCCTACGGATCTCCTCATTTCTGATTCGATCACGCAGGGAAACTCCGAGCATAGCGCGCTCCATCGCCCTTTGGGTGACCTTGAGCCTTCTTATGAGGCCCATAGTAAGCGACCAGATCTCTGTTCCGTATGTCATTACTGGCAACACACACACTGAAAAAACTAATTAACAAAAACTGTTTAGCTATTATGAATATAGCATAACTTTGTTTACTCGTAGTCAAAGTCAGTCTAAATGCAAGCAATATGATTGAGTTACATCGAATAAAACGAGTTAGGCTATTTAAGTTGTGTTACCCTTTTCAAAACTGTTATGTAAATGGTTATCAATTAGCGATCTGGTTGTTCCCAACAAAAATATATAGATTATAAATAAACATACTGTTCTTAATTTTTTACACGACTGTTTTGTCGCAAGCAACATAATTGTTTTCCGATAGTCGCAGCATAAAGCATTTGTTATTAACAGCAATTTAGAAGTTATTATTTACTCAAACAAAATGTTGTGGATAACGAAACGTTTTGTTATTGTTACCGCTCCCGCGCCGACCAGCCATTTTTTCGTGAATCCGTCGTGAGTGAAGTTTTCATCAAGAACTCAAGTGTTTATTAAAACTAAGTAACTCACTAAATTAAATATATCAACACCGGATAGTTTATTTAGTTCCCATTTTTTGTTTTTGTTAACTGAAAGAGTTGCGAAATATAGGACATGGAGCCAGTTTCATGGGTAAAAATTAAAGGTACGCTGTATAAACCCGGATGATTCTTATTCGTGATATTGGTGAGGACTACAATAATTTTAGTGACTTTATTTTTATGAGTGTTAGTAAAGTTATAATGTACCTATAACGAAAACAAAATTATTTTTAAATGTACACTTTTGGCAACGGTTGATTTTAATTATCATTTGAATTGTTTTCAAGTAGAATATCCAGAAGTATTAAGTACACTACATGTGTTTTATGAGTCTTTATTGTCGCATGTATGTAATCACGTCAGTATTGCTCGTAATGGTAATTTGTACGTAACACAGCGAGTGCAGTTGTAATAACCTACCCAAATATTTTGAATGTACACTACTGCTGCTGTCAAAGTATGATTATGGCTTTAATTAGTATATAATAAAACTAATTTTATGAATGACATCCAATTGTTTTAATTATAATTAACCAAAGTTATTATAAAAACCAGTTTCATCAGTAATTTTATTCGTATCATTATTTAGTTAATATAGGTACAAGTTACGAGTGCGTTAGTAAATTGTACTACAGTTTAAACTTGCTTGACTGCCTTACGATCTCTTTAAAATAATTTATTAAGTATCAACTTCTGGTGTTTTCCTAGGATTTGAATGACCACGGAGTTGCGGTTCATAATAACTTTGGTTAAAATTTGAACCCTTAATTCACATATAGTAACATAACAGTGTGGTTAAAAATAACAAAAGAGTTAGGTTATATATAACAATCACAATGTTTAGCATATACCTACAAAAACTTAAGCAGTATTTAACCAAACTGTTTGACAATGACTATCAAACGAAGTAGTCTATTACGAATAAAACTATTTTGCTACTAGCAACTTTCAATAGACTTGAATAATACAAAATAGTTTTGTTATATGCTACAAATACAGTTGGTAAATATTAAATAAATAAGTTGTGTTAATAAATTACATAATTGGGTTTGGTAGCAATAGTTATGTTGTCACTATTTTTAGGTTACCAGTAGCATAATTTTATGTATTCTATAGCAAAACAGTTTTTTCAGTGCACTGGTCAAAGACCTTAGTCTTGAGACACTGCGGTATTTTGGACGAGAAGATATCGCGAAGCTTCCCTAACGCTGCCCAGCCGAGTTGGATTCGACGGATGACTCTTTCTCAAAGTTGGACTTACCTAACTGAACTGTTTGTCCCAGGTATACATAATTGTCAACAACTTCGAGTGTAGAGTCTCCAACCTTCAGAGGAGTGGGTGCGACACGGATATTAAACATAATTTTCGTCTTGTCCATGTTCATTTTTAGACCCACTTGTTGAGAGGCTCTACAGAGGCCATCGAGCATTATGGCTAGGTCTTCCTAGGTCTCAGCCAAGACTACGATATCGTCAGTGAATCGAAGGTGAGTGATGTACTCGCCGTTGATATTGATACCGAGTCCGCTCCAGTCCAGAAGCTTGAAAACATCTTCCAGGGCGGCGGTGAACAGTTTCGGAGATATCACGTCTCCCTGTCTCACCCCTCGCTGCAACTGGATAGGTTTGGAGCCTTGATCCTGGAGACGGACCGACATGGTGGCGTTTTCGTACAAACACTTCAGTGCTTCAATATATCGATAATCAATTTGGCACCGTTAGAGAGACTGTAGCACATCCCAGGTCTCGATCGAATCGAAGGCTTTCTCGTAGCCGACAAACGCCAAGCATACAACTGATTATACTCCTCAGTCTTCTGTACAATCTGCCGCAGCGTATGCAAGTGGTCTATGGTACTAAAGCCTTTTCGGAAACCGGCTTGTTCGGGAGGCTGGAAGTCGTCAAACCTGCGAGCGAGACGATTCGTAATGACTCTCGAAAGCAGTTTGTAGACATGGCTCAGAAGTGAGATAGGCCTATAATTCTTCAATAAGGTTTTGTCGCCTTTTTTGAAGAAAAGTACCACCACACTTCTGTGCCATGCCGTAGGCGTTTGTCCCTCGAGTATGGCGGAATCAAATAGATTCTGAAGAGCTTTTAATACCGGCGTTTCACCTGCTTTCAGAAGCTCAGCCGTGATTCCATCATCACCCGGTGCCTTATTGTTTTTTAACTGTTTGAGAGCCATTCTAATCTCGTATAGGCTGACGTCCGGGATATCTTCGGTGTAGTGTCGGGTCAATCTGGCTCTTGGATCTTTGGAAACGCTTGGCTGTGTGATGCTTGTGTGAAATTGGATCAACATCGCATTGATCAACACAGACAAAGCCGTGTTCAAAAACAAGTAACTAATAAGTAGGTATATGAAAATATTTACATTTAATTTACATTAAACACATTTAATTAAAAGCACATTCGAAAATGAAATAGTAAAACGTGGCCTGGCCAGGTTTCATCATACATGCCCCAGTTATTTTAATAAAGACCTGGAATAAACAGTGTGGAAGTAATTAAAACTCAAATATGTAGTTTGTGGTTCATTTTCAGTAGCAGAAAATATGGAGACTAGGCTCGGAATATTCGCAAGTAATTTTAGCCAAGTACATTCATAACACTCACGATGTTTCTGCCATGTTATGTAATGGAAGTTGTAAGAAAATACTTACTTAGGGTGTTAAAAATAATTAACTGTAATTAATGACGTATTTGCTTTCAGCGATAAGGCCGCCTTTTGCGCATCTTCCTTTCTTTTTTTAGTTATATTATAAGTTACTTTACGTATCTAAAAATGTAATCTTTTGTGCTAATAAAGTATTATTGTTGTCTTGTATTTGTGTACAATACACGTTATCGGCCTGTGGTGTGGCTCTAGAATAGCACCAACCCATCTCTTCCCGTGGGGGTCGTAAGAGGCGACTAAGGGATTTAAAATACCGGAGGATGGGCAGCAGCATCTTTCCGCGTACTATGCCATCACACTGCGATCGCCAACCCGCCTGCCAAGCGTGGCGATTACGGCAAAACCCTCCATGGATGAAATCCTTGGGGGAGGTCTTTGTCCAACAGTGGACGTCTTTCGGCTGAGAAAAGACACGTTATAAAAATTAAATATTTAAATAATTAATTTCAGGGGAGGCCTTTGCCAACAAGTAGTAGGTCACTATAGGCTAATAAAAAAAAATTAAAGGTTCTGTAAGATACTGAGACAAAGCGTGTTTATTGGTATGTTTATTATGGATTTGTATGGGGTTAAAGCCTTAGGACTTTTGGCTCTGTATTCGTGATAATACAACAAAAACAGCTTAGTCTCTGTATAAAATTTCCTCTCTTACGCTGTGGTCCTAATACTCGCTTAATTTTTGGACCGTCTCTAATTCTTGTTCCCTTACAACTTAATTAAATATTAAGCCTTACTTTGGTCTTACTCCATTAAAATTATGCTGGCATTTGGTTAGAAATTTTCTGATTTACATAAGTAGCGTCTTATCTATCTCAAGTCTCGGATGAGACAGATTACGTTTAGTGGTTCTAAAGACATTTGCGGTAATTCAAGAAAAAGCCTGCGTTATTTTAAAATTCTTCTGTAAAATGGCCTATATTTTCTCATCACTACATAGTATAAAACAAAGTCGCTTTCTCTGTCCCTATGTCCCTTTGTATGCTTAAATCTTTGAAACTACGCAACGGATTTTGATGCGGTTTTTTTTAATAGATAGAGTGATTCAAGAGGAAGGTTTATATCCCGTGCGAAGCCGGGGCGGGTCGCTAGTTTGAATAATAAAAGGGAATTAAGAGAATTAGACGGGAATATACTATGTATAGTACATCAAACTGGAAGTAAAAAATAATAATAAACGACAGGGTTCCGAATAGAATCCTAACTAATATTATAAATGCAAAAGTGAGTTTGTTTGTTTATTACCTCTTCACGCTTTATCTTCTAAACTAATCTTCCTGAAGAAGGTCCTAGGATACCTTTCATCCCGGGAGAAGCACTGTTCCGTGGATTTTTTTTTTATTTATTAAATCAAAACATAAAATATAAATCATTTAATATATGTATGCTATCCTATAACCACGAAGATTAAACTGGATGCACTTCGATCTGCATACAATCAAACCACGTACATAACAATTGAGTAACTTATTAAATAACATAAATGTACACAAAGACAAACATGCAGATGAAAAATACACGCAGGCGAAGCCACGGGCAAAAGCTAGCAATACCTAAAAACAATTTAAAGTTGAAAACCCCTATTGAGTGATTCGACTTGCAAACCACGTAGAGAAAACTGCATCCTCCTAAGTTCTAATTATATCAAGCGAATTCAGCACAGCTTTCCCTTGGGGAGGAAAGCTTGGCTGAGCTTACACAAAAAGAGTATTTAAGTTTATTTATCAAGGGAATTGACTCTGCTAAGTAAAACTGGCGAGCGATAGGTTTATTTCTGTTTTTAGGGTTCCTTACCTCTAAAGGCAAAAACGGAACCCTTATAAGATCACTTTGTTCTCCGTCTGTCTGTCAAACTTTTTTTTCTTAGGAACGCTTAAAGGTATCAAGTTGAAATTAATATTAAATACTCGGATCCACGGTCTCTTTCAGAAAAAAAAATAATCAAAATTATACGTCAACGCGATCAGGAGTTATTACCGTAAATGTTGCGGTTTTTGCATATTTTGCGATTTCAGACAGCAATCAAAACCTATTGGGTACTTCCCGTTACCTAAAATTATGGAATTTGGCAAAAAGCAAGATCTAACAGTACTTATCTATACATATAATAAAACAGTAAAAATATTTTGTCTGTACATTTAGCATTTTTGGCTAAAATGGATAGAGGGACACTTAAAAAGAACAATAGAAAGCAAAAAATTTTTTTTGGAATTTCTTGTCTGTCTGTCTGTCTATCTGTCTGTCTGTATGTATGTACGCGTTTCACGCAAAAACTACTGGACCGATTTGAATGAAACTTTTTTTGTCGTATAGCTATTACGCCTGGGCAACATATAGGCTATAATTGATTTTGAAAACTGGAACACCTGATGAAGAACCATAGCAGAACAGCTAAACTATAAGAAATATGGATATGGTGCCTTAACAAAAGTCGTTCAACCTGATGAGCATTTTCTGCTGACGTATAAAAATTGAAGATCTGGAACATCTGATGAAGAACTGCAAGAGACCAGCTACACTATAACATATATGGAAATGGCGCCTTAGCAAAAATCGTTTAACCTGACGAGCATTTTCTGCTGACGTATAAAAATTGAAGATCAGGAACATCTGATGAATAACTCCAAGAGACCAGCTATACTATAACATATATGGAAATGGCGCCTTAGCAAAACTTGATTAATCTGATGAGCATTTTCTGTAGACGTATAAAAATCGAAGATCCGAAACATCTGAAACAGTTTGGAACACAAAAAGACTTTTCGTCTAAGCGAAACTCACGCGGGCGAAGCCGCGGGCTACAGCTAGTACAGGAATAAATTTGAAAATTAGAAATTTGTTGTTGGAAGTCTAAAAAAGTCGGCCAAGTGCGTGTCGGACCACGCATAAAGTAATTCCGTAGGTAGTAATTTTTGGCACCGCGCTGTTTTGCATTTCTTGCAAGGAAAAAGTATATATTAACGGAAGAATTTAATAAGTATGTAAGTAATGTATAGTATAGAAATATAATAGTAATTAATAGTACAGTATATTGTTTTTGAAGGCTATCCCACAGTTTGAGAGTTTCAAATCCTAATCCTCACTAATATTATAAATGCGAAAGTGTGTTTGTTTATTTATTTGTTTGTTTGTTACCTCTTCATCTTTGCTTTATCTACTGAACCAATCTTCCTGAAATTTCGCTTACCTACGCATAGTTAGAAGTACTGAGAAAAAATAGGGTAAGTAACATTTTATTCGCGGGCATAAATCTAAAGATTTACGCTTATTCAACTAACTAATAGTTATGTTAACGTTTATTTCCAATAGCTATTTATTCAGACAGACAGACAGATGTGCCGTTCGATACTCCAACCGACTGTGACTCAAATAAAACTATCGTATTGTTGTCTATAAATAGTCGGGAGTTCCTGGAATCTACTACGAGAGCTAAGGGCGATAGATCTGAAGACTAAGAATAAAGTTTACACAAGTGACACACGGCTAGTAAGATTGTACAACAAATATATTTTTTATCGTATACTTAACAAACTTTTTCTGGAGTAATTTCATATTCGTATGTTATGTTCACAGCTAACCCGAATTTGATGAGATTTAGCGTGGAAATAATTGAAGTGGTGGTGGCCGAGTGGTAGGGCGCGCCCGCCTATGGATGCAAAATCCCCGGTTCGAATCCTGCCCGGGCTACATGAGTTTGTATACCATCTGACTCATGTTAGTTTTCATCGACCATCACTTGCTTCCAGTGAAGGAAAACATCGTGAGGAAACCTGCACTCTGGTTGATTATTATCAGCTAGTGTGTGAAATGGAGAAGGCAATGGCAAACCACTCCATTACAATTGCCAAGAGAGGCGTCGTGTGTGTTTCATTCCATAAAATGTCCACGACCCTCAGTCATGAGGAGATACGACTAAAGAGAGAAACCGTGGAAATATTTGAAGACCCGAGGTAAAATTTTAATAAAGAGTACTTTTTGAATCAACCCCCAAGAGGGGATAATGTGTTTTTATGAAAACACACAAGATACTTTTTTCAGCGAATGGAGCCGCAGGCAATAGTTAGTATAAAATAAAACTTAATTAAAAATGGCCATGGACTATCTAAGAATCTACCCTACTTCTTAAAATACCTTAAAATCAAATTATGTGAGTCGAACGATCTCGCTACACTATCGATAACAGAATCTGTTTACATTTGAGAAGTGACAGATTAATTTCAGGATTTGTTTCGTTATTACTGCTATCCTCCTCTAAATTTTAAATAGTGGTGGTTCTTAAAGATATAATCTTTCCCCAAAGAATTACCTATTGAATTATTTTCAATGAAACTTCAATACCTTTTATGTAAGCTTAAAGGTTTTTGAGATTTACTAAATCATTAAAATCGGGAGATATTCCTCTCACCGGAACCCGATTCGAATAGCTCCGGCTCTATTAACTCCAAGCTACTAAAATAATTATACGTATTGTATTTCAAACGAATCGTATGTATGTATCACCACAGAATTAACTTAGCCTTTGGCGCCGGTCATTTCATTTTATTCTCACTAAAATACCGCCGAGTCTCGACGGATTATGTCTAATTAAGTATAAAGGATGCCTCGCCACGTCTTTGTAAACAGTGGTTTAAACCACAAGTTTAAACTTAGCTTTAGTCTGTTTATTAAACGCCATGTAATTGTTAGTCATAACGATAAGTGACATGAAAAACGAACGAGCTGTTATTTCATGTGGCGCCTCACTAAAGTTGCAAGGTTCAAAGTCCACTGAAAGAAAATTTTTGCGGCAATTTTTGCAAAGAAGAGACGATTCTTCTTGACAATAGAGAACAGATGCATATTCATACAAAAAAGAAAACGAAAATGTATGAAAAAATATTGATTGGTCTTTTAAGTAGAATAGCTAGGAGCTATTCAAAGTGCTCTGAGACAAATACCTCGCCGGTAGGGGTGCTCCTAAAAAGTCGTATAATAAACTGTCAAAATTTCTGCCTTTTGCTGAAGAGGGAACTCCATTCAGACGAAATCACCTGAAGAACCGAATTACTTTTGACACATTACATTAACTTTTAGGATTCCATTCAAATATGAAGTTCAAAAAATTGATTGACGTATTTTATTGTAAAGGGCTAGTGGTATTTATTATTCAAAAAACACTTTAAGTTGTCGATATTTTTTAATAAAAACTGGGTAGTTTCAATTTCAAAAAAATTGTGGGACCAGTCGTTATGGAAATCCTTGGGGAAGGCCTTTGTCCAGCAGTGGACGTCTTTCGGCTGAGAGAGAGAGTTTCAATCGAGTAGAGTAGTAGTACCTTACTCTATCTATAATAAAATCTATAATTAAAAGTATAAATGAAAAGTCACAAACAGGTTTAGCAATTTTTAAAAATAAATTTATCAGTGGTTTGGTTTCATTTTATATAAAAAATTTCTTAACAAAAAATATACGGAACAAACCAGGCTGAGAGTGACAAGTATTCACTGTTATAATAAAACTGTTTGCACCCTCAATTTCACAAAAGCACAATGGAACTTTCCACGCGTTATTTGAGCTTAAAATTTCAATGACACAATATAAACTTTATTACCTTAAACAAAAAAAGATAATTTGATTTTATTATTTTTACTAGAAGCGTAATAATAAACTTTCTATTTTTTTATTACACTGGTGCAGACTGAGATATAAACAATAGTAAATTACACGTGGAAGAAGTCACTGGCATAAGTTAGTACATATAATATTATATAGAGGGCGGGTATAAGCTAATTTAAACCTGGGTAATGGTATTTTTATGACATGTTTCAAATTCAATTACTACCTTTTCACATAATGTGTTTAAACTTTCTCACATCATAATTTGGTTTATCCCTTAGGTTTATCCCTCTCATTGTGTATCCCTCTCGTGAGGAACATGAGGGATAAACGGATAATTAGATGAGCACTCTGGGTGTGAAGCGTGGATATATTGGCTTAAGGGATTTCTAATGTGTTACGCATCGATTGATTTTTTTTTTGCTCTTGAAAACATTTTGCCGAAAGGACATTTTTTGACATGTGGGCATTTTTTTTTTAAATCTCTTTTGAAAATAAGTAAGAAATCAAGTTCAAATTCTTTTTGATATCTATACATGATGAACATCAAATTAAGTGAACTCCTTTTTGGACAAAAATACCAGTTTACAGATGTATTTAAGTAAAACAAAATAAGATAAAATTTCACCTATGAAAATATCTTTTGCATTTAATAATTTTCTAGAACATGCACACTTGCACACAAGTAAAAATACATACATACATACATATTATCACGCCTTTTTCCCGTGGGGTAGGTAGAGACTAGCGATTTCCACCTGCCACGATCCTAAAATAAAAATACAAATACCAAATAATAAATACCTAATTTAATACCTATGATTTCAGTTGAACTTTAAAGAATGAAAGAATACTGAAAATAATCTGGGAATTTAACTTCATTGAAAATGATGTTAAATATTTAAAGAGTCTGTTGGTTCACAAACATAAGTCCTAAATCAAAAAATATATTAATGTCTGGTCACTGACATTGGACAAAAATCAAAGGAGAACCTGAGGTAAATATTTAATTTCTAAACAGTTATTTAAATAAAACGCCATTTTTTTTAAAGAATATTGAGAAGAAGATTAAATAATACTTCATTTGAACCCGTGTTTGAACTATTGTCGCAAACAAGTAGCATTATATTTTTAGATTTTTTTTTAGATTTATATCTTTAGTATAAGTATGTATGTTAATTTGTTTTATTCCAGTTCCACCATAGATACTAACAGTCATAAAAAGTTAACGTACTCAACCTATTAGGTAAAATTTGTTCTGTCTCGTTCTTCCAATATCAATTGAAAATATAGATACAGAAAACATTGGTACCTATTTTATCTGAAATATTTAACTTACAATATCGACAGACTACGTAACGCAGCCTTTTTATTTTTAAAAGCTTTTACTTGCAATGTATGTAAGTATGTTCGTTCGGGTGGAATCTTAGAACTCAATTTTGAAGTAGATATCTTCAACCGATTGAGCTGAAATTTTGTACACACGTTCAGTTTAGATGACAATGCATGATATGGTATGTGACGTCATTCTAAATCCAATATGGTGGACCATCCAAGATGGCGGAATAGTTACATATTTGTAATGCATTTATTTCTACAATATGGGTATCAAATGAAAGGGTTTGTTGAGAGTAAAAATAAAGGCTTTTCTAAAAAAGTTTTTAACTGTTAATTTATTGTTTTATACAATTTATGCTATGCATGCATTGATTTATAAAGTAAGAAAAAACGTTGCATGTGGGATGTTTATATACCATAATAATATAGAATTATGAAAGACTATGTTTTTGCCAAAACCAAACTTAGCCCATAAACAAAACAAACTCACAATAGAAGACGTGAAGGTTTTGAGGGCCATAAACATTTTACGGTTTTATTTGCGAATGTTTGTGCGATATGGGTGATATTTTATGAATATACTAACTTTCTTTTCTACTTTATATCTTGCCAGTACCTGTCAAACTGGGCCTTTGCTTAGTGTTTGCGTCTAAGCAGAAATAATCTATGGTTAGTTCGATTTAACGTCTCAAAATATATCTAGGAAAATCTTATTCTCAAAACTATATCTAAAGCAAGAGAGATCTGTAAGGATCGTAGCAGGTGGAAATCGCTAGTCTCTGCCTACCCCCATGGGAAAAAGGCGTGATAATATGTATGTTTGTATGTAAACCTAATTCCTATCCCATTAATATGAAAAAGTAGTCCCGAGGCTCTACTGGCGTAGTATTGTCGGGATAAAAGTACCCAATGTGCTATTTCTTATTACTCGTTTACCAAATTTCATCAAAATTGTCAAGTATCTGTTGCGTGATTGAATAGCACCTAAATATCCACCCATACATCCAAACTTTCGCATTTGTAATTGTACGAGACACGTACATCGCAAAGTCAGCCTTCATTATTACGCCAACTAGGTAAATTCATTCGAAGCAGTCCGTAATTAGCACACATATCATTCATACCCATTTATAGTTAACATTTCGTTCTCAGTAATAAACCGTGTGTTTTAAACTTATTAACTTTTATCATTTACAACATCAACTAAACAAATTTCCAAGGACCCGGTCTTTACAGTAATATTAATAATTTAATGATATTTGTGTTATTGTATAGTAGTAAAACTTAGGCAATATTTTTTTATGTTTTAGTGACTTATCAATTATGTAACCACTGACCCCATTTTGATTCGTACTCTAAATATGCATATACGATATTAATCCTAACTATCCTAACTAATATTATAAATGCGAAAATGAGTTTGTTTGTTTGTTTGTTGATTTGTTTGTTTGTTACCTCTTCACGCTTTATCTACTGAACCAATCTTCCTGAAATTTCGCATACACATTAGCTGGAAGAACGGAGAAGGACATAGGGTACCTTTCATCCCGGGAAAAAGCACTGTTCCCGTGGGAAAATCAAGCGGGCGAAAGCTAGTATTATATATCTAAATCTTTGATCTGGACCAAACAAAAATAAAAACATTTTAATAAAAACAAATAGAGCATAGCTATGCTACTAAAAAGCCTATTACTAAAAAGCTACTTATATTACTAAAAAGCTTTTTATTCAACTATCTTTAATAGAAGTGCAATGAAAATTGCAATTCCAAACAACTTTCATAGTTAGTTTTCGAGACACAGCGATCGTTTAATTGCACAAAATGAAGTTTTACTGTACGGACAGACACCTACTTCGTTTTAGGGGGATGGTACACTTACCAACAAGGAATAAAAGGACAGAATTATTTTTATATGTAAGTCACCTTCTTTGTGTTCAGCCTTTCTTTTGAGCTCCTTATTTATAGAGGCTTTATTAGTGACAAAGATAATTAGAAAATAATTATAAAAAAACCGGCCAAGTGTGAGTTAAACTCACGCACCGAGGGTTACGTACACGCAAAGCATCTCACATTATAGCTCTAACTAAAAGATCAACTAGTTTCAAAAACAAACTTAACTTTCCAGTTCGATCCCTAAGATTCACACTGAATCCAGCGCAAAAATAAGTTTGTAACACTTTTTTTTAGACATCCAACAAGATATTTACAATTTTCAGATTTATTCCTGTGTACTTTGAGACCTTGCTTCTTGCCAAATTTCATAATAGGGTAGATGACAACAAGTCAAATTAGTTACTTTTTTCCATGGAAGTAATAAGTACCTTTTGTACAAAGTACTTACTACTTCCATGCTTTTTTCTAAATGCCAAAAACAATAATTTATATGGGACTTGTATGACAGTACTCAACGGTGACGTCACTTTTAATGGAGTCAAAAAGCATTCCCAATATACCTACCTACTTTAATTAGAACTAAAAAATAGTAAACCATGTTATAAATAAAATTGATCAATTAAAGTGACATTCAATTATATGTTTCATTATTTAAATAGCATGATATATTTTATTTTTTACCCAATCATCATCCCTATTTTAGGTCAACGGAAAGTACCCCATAGGTTTTGATTGCTGCCTGAAATCGCAAAATATGCGAAACTTCGCAACATTTACAGTAATATCTCTTGATCGCGTTGACGTATAATTTTGATTATTTTTTAACACGCGCGTCCCTAAACCTGATAGGAGTAGAGACTAGCTCTAAAGTATTAGGTGTGCAAGAATTTCATAAAATTATAGGGAGTGTATTGTCGCCCTTATTATTATTATTCCCTTACTCTGCTGCAACTGGATTCGCTATGAAAACCAATTTCGCAGAATCGCATCGGAAAATTAAAATCGAAAGGATTTTGTTTGCAATTAAAAGATAAGTCCCATTTTTATATTAAAACATGCACAAAAATGTTATTGATAACAGTATTTTGGTTCATACTGTTTAATTTAATAATCTTTGTTGTTATTGCATTTAGATCAAGTTGGGCTAATATATATTGTATGTATGTATGTGACGCGATATATCCTCAATTTTAATAAAAAAATAGTAGGCAAATTAAAATCTGGGATAAGGTTCATATTGATATGCCACTTAGGACGAGATATAAATGTTTTTTATTTAGTGTGTCGACTCATCATTTAGTGGATGCTATCTTCAAAATGAAGCTTGAACATCAGCGAATCAATGTCGACTCAACGGATCAAATTTGTGAGGACCAGTATGACGCATTAAAACAGCACTATTTAGCAAAGAATGCTTTTAGCAAAAAGTCCGCCTTTAATACCACATTGTATTTTAGTTTGCTATGAATTATCAGTTTCGTCATACAGATCGCAGGGCAATATACTAAAATATGTGGCTTGAGATATATTAAATGAACTAGAGCGAATTCCATTCAGGCGAAGTCTGTACAAATGCTAGTGATTAATCCATACTAATATTATAAATGCGAAAGTTTGGATGTGAGTTTGTGAATTTGTGAGTTTGTGAGGATGTTTGTTACTCAATCACGCAAAATCTACTGGACGGATTTCGATGAAATTTGGTACAGAGGTAGATAATGACCTGGAATAGCACATAGGCTACTTTTTATCCCGGGAAAAAGCACTGTTCCCGTGGGAAATTCACGCGGGCGAAGCCGCGGGCAAAAGCTAGTATAATATAGAGTGATATAACGAGGATTCCGGCGACTGGGACCGAGGCTCACTGGAACCGCGGTCCGAGTCGCCGGATTCTTGAATTTTATTTTTACTTTGCCTACCTTCACGGAATTCATCTAAGATGCGATGATGTACGTATTTTATACACATTTTTTTTGTTATAATATAACATAATCCTCAAGTAAGGATAGTGTAACTCGTCTCAGCATTAAACGGACCAATGTCGCTGCAATTTCATTACCGAGGCGCCAGATGAGACCTACTCTCGTTTAGGATATTACGTTTGATATAACTTTGAAATTGTTGTAAAGCTCAGCTTTGCATTATTTGGGTGTGATTACGTATTCGTAAAATTCAAACAACTTTTTGACAAAATGATGTACAAATACTGTCTTTGTACACTATCTGTAAGCACTCACACAAATGCAAAGCTGAGTTTATGCTGCGAGGGCTGTAGATAGGTAGGTAAGTAAACTATATACATGTGCGATCATATTCAGTTCCTGTCTACAAAAAATGAAGAAACCTGAAACTTGGCATGTTGGAGGAATATAAGAGAAAAGTTATTGAAATACTTACGATAAGTCCCAGGCAAATGTTAGTTCATATTATTATTATAGTCAAGTATTTAAATCTCAAAGTGTATTTGTTTGTCCTTTTCTCATGTTAAAACGGAGCAATGATAGGTGTAATGTTTTGTGTGAAGATGGTATGGATGACTTTTGACACGTTCGGAGTAAAGCGTAAGCTTGTATAATATTTTATTTTTCTCTAGCTATTTATGTATTGCTGGGCAAAAGCCTCCCCTAATTCCCCTACTCATCTTTGTCCTTCGTCTTTTCCTTCCAGTTCCTTCTTATCGAATTCCTTCAACCCCCCTTAACCTTTATAAAACCTTATAATAACAAGCTAATTATTTAAAAATAAAAAACACGACTGACAACTTACATTACAAAGCCTATGTCACTCGGAGGAATGCAAGGAATCTAACAATACCTCTCACATCAAAATCTGTTAAGCTGTTCAGGACTTATGGTGGAATAAAGAAACTTACATACATACATACATGAACTCTAAAAACATAACACTCCTTTTTTGGTCAGTCGTGTAAAAATATAATATTAAAATAAACTAAAAGTTTGCAAAAGTGTATCAAATACACCGTCCTTACCGAAACAACCAGCGACGAAAAGGAGACTGTGTCTTATCTTCACAATAAAAACACAATTCTGTACCGAGGCGTCTTCTGCATGCAAATCACCAATCCTTGCAGAATCGACTATACCTGTCTCTGTCTCACTAAGCTCTGCTAGCTATAGTTGTCTCACTCTATGGTTAAGACGAATTTTTGATTCACAATGATAAAGTTGGTAAAACAATGGCTCTATTTAATTACATTAAGTATAATCAGGAGCTATAACTATAGGCCATAGCTCAAAAAATCGTTGTATATAAAATTCTTCCGTTACTGACTGAGCGACATACAACTTACAGCCAAAATTCCTAGGCGCATGAAGCTGAAATTTGGCGTGTAGGTTCCTTAGGGATTGTATGGGAGCACTAAAAGAGGATTTCCCAAAATTCCTGTGAGAAAATAAGTGAAAGACAATACCCATCGAGATATTATGTAACAATACCCCATATTTAAAACTAAGCCGGTTGGTTTTCACCGATATGTACTATGAGTTTCAAACAATAATATTAAATTCAGAATATTATTAGGGTATTTAAGACAAAAAGAACTCGTTAACCAACTAACAAATCCTAAAAGCATTACTCTCCTATTCTGGGCAGTCGCGAAAAAACTTTTTATCATCGTGTATATTTATATCCAGGGACACCACTACCCCATATCACAGCCCATTTGATACCAACCCTGTTTATGAGACATTACCCAACCCCCACGATTAGGGGTGAGATAAAAAAACAACAAACATGTCGCCACCGTAGATAAATATCTTATGATTTATAGCGGGTAGATGAGGATGTTAAATGTTTTTTTACTGGATTTTGAATAGGTTCTATTCGCCATTTTGTTTTTATGATGGTACAGCCACCCTCCCGGTTTTATATTGTACTAGCTGGCGCCCGCGTCTTCGCTCGCGTTAATCCTTTCTTAGCGGATACCTACGTCATAACATCTACCTGCATGCCAAATTTCAGCCCGATCCGTCCAGTGGTTTAGGCTGTGCATAGATCACTATGTCAGTCAGTCTGTCAGTCAATCAGTCAGTCACCTTTGAGTTATATATATATATATATAGATACTAGCATTTGCCCGGCATTTTGTTCCCGTGGGAATTTCAGAAATCCTCTCTTAGTGCTTTCCTGCACTCCCTAAAGAACCCACATTGCCAAATTTTAGCTTTCTACGCACAGTTGTTTTGCCAGTGCATTGGGGTTATTGTAAATTCGTCCCTGTTAATTCGGTAGGTCTATAAATTCGTCCCTCGTTGTTGTTGTATGTCAGTCAGTCAGTAAAGGAAAATCTTATATAAATTGATTGAAGTGAAGACGATATCCTAACTCAATATGACTATTACCATACTATTCTCACAAATATTATATTACCATTCCGTTCGGTTGAAGCCTCAAAGGGCGAATTAAGAGGGATTCAGTTAATTAAATTATAATATTTATTTACCCAGATTCCGATATGGTTTCGCCTTTAAAGAGCGAAGGTTATCAGGTAAACGTTAATAGTTCAGTTATCTAATTAGGTTAAATGTCTCCAACTTGAATTAATGTCACTATTGTAAGAAATATGGTACTAAAACTATATAACTAGTGGTTCTGTGAGAACAGTAGACCTCGCGAGCCCTTCCACGAAATAACCGATATTTTACCGTGTCCCTGGCTTAGAAGAGTTTTGAAACCAACCTACCAATGCTGGAAAGAAGTAAAAAGTTCTTGTGGTTGGTCAATACCACAAAAAAATTGACTGAGACCTGCCTTTTCCGCCTCGAAATAATATAAATAATATTAATAAATATATACGGACAAATCACACAGATTGAGTAAGTTCAAGACTTTACGGGATGCTAATTTAACAATACTATATTTTATAACAAATACTTAAATGTATAGATAAATATCTAAAACCCACGTCAATCTGAAAAAGATTATTTTCCATCTTGACCCGACCGGGGATCGAACCCGGGACCTCTGGTGTGGCCGTCTGGCGTGATGACCGTTAGGCCACGGAGGTCGTCAGACGTCAGAAATGCGTGGTTTGACCTATTGGTTATAGGTATGTATATTTATGTAATTTGCGCAACAAAATTAAAGTTCCAAAAAGAAAGTTCAATTTGAAATCGAATCTATTATATACATATACGTATATATTACTTTTTTTAATAGGATTCTAATCATACAATGAAGTTTTTTGATATCAGATTTATTTCAAGTGTTCAAGATAATTCCACCAAGCAAAGCAATCCACAATACAATACCATTAACCAAATAAATACTTGAGTTTTTTTTTTCAGTTTGCGTGTATTAGATCTCATCTATGCTTCTCATCAGGCAAGATAGAGGTTAAAAGCACTCAGTTTAAAAAGAAAATACACGCAATTCAAACAATCTTATTTTAATCAATAAATCAAGTCACTCTTAAATGAATTTGCGAGTATTAAAAGCTTTGCTGCGCCATCTATTGATTTTTTTGTGAACTATCGTATAAGAATTTAATATGTGGATTATTAGCGGTTTTATTAAATTTCACCATGTTGTTCATACAAAAAAGTTGCGTCTTAATAAGGATAACAAAAATGTCTAATGACATTTTTGATTTTTTTTTTTAATAGCTGAAGTTTAAGGTTTTTTTTATATATTATCGCCATTTTATAAAATTTCGAAAAACTGGCTCGACTAAAAAATTCTATAAAATTAACGAACCTGCTCACAAAATTTCATAAGAATCGGTTCAGAAATGCGACCTGTAGGCGATAACATCCGGACAGACAAAAGAATTTTCGGCTAGTGGAAACTGAGACGCTTCGCTCGCTGCGCTCGCTCGGTCGATTATGTAGATAAATATATATATAGTGTATTTATATAAAAACAGCAAAGGTTTATAAAAATAATTAAAATTATGAGAAATAATGAGGGTAAATGAATAAAAATATAATGAATAAATACAATACTGAGTTATCGTGACGGTAGGAAGGGATTCAACGGTCACTTCTTGTTGAGACGTCGTCGTGGAGCGAACATGGCACGAAAGATAAGTACTATTATTTTGTGAAGGTTATGTTAGAACGCAGGATTCGTTGTTTATACTGCTTATAAATTTAAATTCTATATAATAATTATTGCAATGTATTCTTTAGTGCTTAACGATTATTTTATTAAGTCATCAGTGTTGTTCAAGGGTAGAAATAAAATATTAATAGTGTCGCTTTGCAGAGTAGCATTCTTTACTATTAGTCGGGGCATTAAATTTTTTTTTACCGACAAATTCCTACAACCACGATTCTTATCCTAAATATTATTTTGATGTTTTTAGACAACCCTATGAAAAAAAAAAAATAGAATTTTGACGATCCGATATAAAATGGGAGGGGTAAATAAACTATACTGAATTGCTCGTAAACAAAAAAGTATACAATATAGATGTTAATCATACTTATTAGCCAAGATGTTTGTTATTAGAATACATAAAGAGCCTTTATAAATTTGTATTTTATAGTAGTTTCTCGATTACAGACATAACATGCTTATTGTGTACCTATTGTTAACTGATAATGTAACTGTTTTAATAAAACTATATGGTTTAACCTACTTTGCTTTATTTATAACCCTAGTTATATACCTATACTATAACCTTATATATATAACCTTATATATATCTAACACTATTCTTCCATCATCTCTGTCTCTCTTTATCATCTGAACGTTTTCCCGGTTGCATCCTCAGCATACGGATCGGAGCTCAAGGTCCGCTTTCCTACTTTTTCTTCTCCACTTCGCACGATCTTCGGCGTCCTTAATTGTGAGACCTTGGCACGTCTATTCTTCCTTCAATACCAAATATGGTCATTATTAGCGTCTTTCCCGGTTGTGTTGAATTCTCTGTAGCTTTGTAGTCAGTGATTGAATAGTGTTATTGTCGTGTTACTTAGTGCGTTAACGATGTGACTGTGTGTGATGGTGTTATCAGCGCGATATTGGAGATCTTAGTGGTTGTTCAGTTTTGATGGTTAAACTGTGTTTGGCTAGTTAGCACGGAAGACCATTCAGTAGAACTCACTGGTTGAAATGGATTGATCCGTGCGTGGTGGGGCACGATCCTATGCCGTGGGTAGGTTAGGGCACGGACCCTAGCCGTGACACGTGAACCAAATGAGAGGTTAGTGCTAGATGATTTCTTAATCCGTTAATATCCGATGAATCCCTGGATGCTTCGGGCTGTAACTTGAGATAGGAGTTGTTTACCCTGTATTAAGAGCTGTGCATGTTATTTTTTAAATACCCTCATCCTGACAGTTATTTTGATCTGAATCAAATGCCCACATATGTTTCCGCGAGAATACGTTGTTAAAGTACCTTTACTGTTGTGTTTACCGCTCTGGTCATCGATATCTGAGCTCGCCCCCCCTAAACCCATGATTATCTGGTAATTCTGATGTTGTGATGATGTGCTCTATTCCGACATATATATGTATTTGTCATAAAATATAGTATCGTTGAGTTAGTATCCCATAACACAAGTCTCGGACTTACTTTGGGGCTAACTCAATCTGTGTGATTTGTCCGTATATATTTATTTATTTATTTATTAAAATAGATTTTATTAACCTTTAACTATGGACGCGCGGTCTCACAGGCCGCTTACCCTTTGCAATAATCGTATCTACACCACTTCCACGGTGGCATGGCATGCTCTGTTCCTATAACACTCAGTAGCTTCAGTTTTGGTGGTAAAACGTCTTCGGAGGTGGGTGTTGTTGTCGCCGGTTACAAATTTGGTGAGTTATTTCGTTTTAAACTTCGGCCGCGGTCTGTGAGAACGCGCGTCCATGATTCCCATACAAAAAAATCTGATGAGATTGTTTTTGTTTTGGGTAGAACGCAATCAAAATGTCAAAACATATTGAAATTACTTCAAAGAAATAGCAGTAGGATATTTCCTTTTAAAAAATAAGCAAGATCACATATGCAAGGATGCATTATCAACTCAAATTTGCCAAAGGAATGAATATAACACTGAAGCGAGTTTTAGAAGCGAACTTGTCTCTAAAAGACCCTCTTACATTGGATATGGAATCTTCAAAGCGAAAGACGTGTCGAATCTGTCCAACTACACTACATAAGAAGACTAACTACACTTGTGTCAGTTGCGGTCAAGCGACCTGTACCCTTCAGTGCTCTACGCCGTTGTGAAATGACTGCCAATAATTTTATTCATATTAGACCAATGTCAGAATTTTTATGTTTTAAGTTCAGAAGTTTATTTTTTGTTTTTTATGCTTGGTAAAGTTTAAATTTACAGATAATTACTTTAAATTTTTTTAAAGATTGTTTTGAAAAAGTTGTAGTTCCTTTTTTGATCTCAGGCAAATTGAAGACGGAATAGTGCCATAAATTGTTATTTGCTTAGATTTATAAGAAAATAAATAATTATAAGCCAAATACATATATATTATTTGAACTTAAGGACCCTTAAGTATAATAAAACAAATATTATTAAAAATATGACGTTTACCTTTAAAAATTTACCTGAAAATAATAGCGGTCTGTGAGACCTCGCGTCCATGAATACGTAACAAAATTTTGACGTCCACAGTTAAAGGTTAATTGTCACTGGTTCACACCTTGTGGGGAGAGGCTGGCGATCTGAGATGCATGCCCTGCTTAGTTCAGTCTCTCACAATCTTATAGGTAACTTATTTTGTATACATAGTTGCAATTTTTTTTCTTTTATAAACCAATTGTAAGATTGTGGAGAAAATAAATAAAAGTCAAGGCCATGTTTATCTGGTTATTGTGCTTTTTGGTGAAATGATAATTCAAAATAATATGGTGAGTTGAGTAGCCTATATCGCCCTTTGTTTAGAATTCCCAGTTGAAAGCCCTTTACTTTTATTAAAGAATAAATTAGAAACGTAGAATATGATGTCTTCACATTCGAATACCATATTGTGAGAACGTGATAGCAATAAATCTGCGAGGCTTACGGATTATACAAATAAGACTTGTGTTTTTATATAAGGATGGGATTAGATGGTTTGCTGTCTCATCCCTCATAAGATTAGCGTCGTTGTTTGAAAGAAGACATTTTACATAAATAAGATAAATAGTTAATACGTTAAGGTTATTAAAGCCTTAAAGTTTTAGGTATTTTGTCATAATACTAGTTACGCTCCGGAACTTTTGTTTTCGCGATACCGGTAAAAATTAACTCTATGTACTATTCCCGGTATTTTTCTACGTTACTCACGAAGAAAAATTTCATCGAAATCCATCTAGTACATATTACTAAACATACTAAACATACATACCTACTCACACACATTCAAACTATCTCATTTATATTAGTGTGATTCATAATGTAAAATGTTTGTCAAAATATTTAAAGCTACTCTTCTCTTTTTATTAGTACAATAATTGAAATAAATAAGAAAATACTTAATAACAAAAAACAGAAAATATCCGGTATCGTAAAAACGGTATTGCTGGCTTGTGGATTTATGACGGATTCGTTGCACAAACTGTTATTTTAGTAGATTATTCTAACTGAACAGCTGGCAAAATAACGCAGGACCAGTTATTTTGTTTGAAACTGCATAGTTTATTTGAAACTGGTATGTTTTTGAACCGATCGCGTAGTCGAACTCCAAAAACAAAACATAGGTACATGGAATAATCCACGTCCATTCCACAATTTTTCAATATTTTAAACTATCTACACAGAGAACTTCGCTACTGAATGTCTAAACAAGTACTAAATTTTAATGTGCGTTAGTTCTAAAGTATTGCGAGACGATGTGCGTTAGTTCTTAATTATCCTAGTACTACGTTTTCCAGTGCTAAAGTGCCCAATGTCCTAATAAACATATACCTACGGACAATTCACACGGATTGAGTTAGCCGCAAAGAAAGTTCGAGACTTGTGTTATGGGATAGTAACATTAAAAAATAATCCAATGTTAGATAGGTTCAGTACATACTCGTAACTTGGCAATTAACTTTGTAATTAGAGAAAATTAGTTTGTTCGTATAATTGTAACAGCGAGAGGCCGCAAAAGCGGGGCTTAAAATCAACGCGAAGAAGACGCAAGAGATGCGCACGGGGAAAAATCCGCGACCGCTGATGCTCGATACAGACCAGGTGCAACAGTTCCCCTATCTTGGAAGTGTAGTCTCAAAGACTGGCGGAGCGGAAGAGGATGCTGCTGCTAGAATAATAAAAGCTCGAGCCGCCTTTGCACAACTCCGGCCCGTATGGCGTTCCAAAAAGTTAACCCACAGAGTGAAACTGAAAATATTTCGGTCAAACGTAAAAACAGTCCTCTTATATGGATGTGACACGTGGAAGGTCACCAAAAAGATCACGTCGCCGATTCAGGTCTTTGTGAACCGCTGCGCGCTGCCTGCGTCAAATACTTGGCATTTTCTGGCCAGACAGAATTTCCAATGAACAGCTTTGGGAAAGATGCCGGGAAATGCCAATAGACCTCCAAATTAGGCGCCGCAAGTAGTCATGGATGGTCACACACTGCGAAGGGATCCCTCACATATCCCGAGGCAAGCTCTGGAGTGGACCCCCCAGGGCAAGCGCAAAGTTGGTCGTCCCAAGCAGACCTGGCGACGCACTATTGCAGCGGAGCTCACGACAATCGGGCTGACCTGGCCCGAAGTGAAGCGCGTAGCCCAAGATCTAGGAAACTGGCGAAACACTGTCGACGCCCTCTGCCCCACATGGGGGCCATATGACTCGAATCAATCAGTTTGTTCGTAATTTGGGAGTGAAGGGGTAAAAAACGACATTCACGCAGGCGAAGCCGTGGGCAAAAGGTAGTTTATACCTACTCAAAGATAAAGGAAGTATTGGAGGAAGTATGACTCTAATATCTCCTATGGGGACGAAAATATAATACTTCCCTACAAAGTTTACTATTTTATCAACTAAATAATAACCTATACGAATGCAAACTTAATCTCAATTGCATTTAAACAAACAATAAACCGCTCAATTAAGCCTCCCCTAATCGCGATCGCAATGAAACGTTATAATTATAACGGCTATAACAATAATCGCTTAACGTTAACAAATAACGGTTATTTTCAGTCACGGTTGTTTACACAAGATTAACCCGCGACCCACTTGCGAAGTGCTTCACTTAAAGCCTCCAAGTACAAATAGATTTATTGAGTTGTACGTTTGAATTTTCCTTGTTGTTTTGGCTCATAATTTTTCTCATTATAAATGTAGAATTGTATTTCTAATCTTTATATTTTACTATAGGTTACCTATTCTATACTAAACACGTTTGAGAAACAAAGATTTTTACTTTTTAGGGTTCCGTACCTCAAAAGGTGAAAACGGAACCCTTATAAGATCACTTTGTTGTCCGTCTATCTGTCAAACTTTTTTTTCTCAGGAACGCTAAAAAGGTATCAAGTTGAAATTAATATCGAATACTCGGATCCACGGTCTCTTTCTGCAAAAAAATCATCAAAATTATACATCAACGCGATCAAGAGATTACCGTAAATATTACGAATTTTCGCATATTTTGCGATTTTAGGCAGCAATCATAACCTACTTCCAGTTGACCTAAAATTATGAAATTTAGCAAAAGTAAGGTCTAGTCTAACAGCCTTCGATCGAGACCTGGGCTGTGCTACAGTCTCTCCAACGGTGCCAAATTGACTATCGATATATCGAAGCGCTGAAGTGTTTATACGAAAACGCCACCATGTCGGTCCGTCTCCAGGATCAAGGCTCCAAACCTATCTAGTTGCAGCGAGGAGTGAGACAGGGAGACGTGATATTTCCGAAACTGTTCACCACCGCCCTGGAAGATGTTTTCAAGCTTCTGGACTGGAGCGGACTCCGTATCAATATCAACGGCGAGTACATCACTCACCTTCGATTCGCTGACGACATCGTAGTCATGGCTGAGACCTTGGAAGACCTAGGCACAATGCTCGATGGCTTCTGTAGAGCCTCTCAACAAGTGGGTCTAAAAATGAACATGGACAAGACGAAAATTATGTTTAATATCCGTGTCGCACCCACTCCTCTGAAGGTTGGAGACTCTACACTCGAAGTTGTTGACAATTATGTATACCTGGGACAAACAGTTCAGTTAGGTAAGTCCAACTTCGAGAAAGAGGTCAACCGTCGAATCCAACTCGGCTGGGCAGCGTTCGGGAAGCTTCGCGATATCTTCTCGTCCAAAATACCGCAGTGTCTCCAGACTAAGGTCTTTGACCAGTGTGTGTTGCCAGTAATGACATACGGAACTGAGACGTGGTCGCTTACTATGGGCTTCATAAGAAGGCTCAAGGTCACCCAAAGGGCGATGGAGCGCGCTATGCTCGGAGTTTCTCTGCGTGATCGAATCAGAAATGAGGAAATCCGTAGGAGAACTAAAGTAACCGACATAGCCCGCAAAATCGCGAAACTTAAGTGGCAGTGGGCGGGGCACATAGCTCGTAGAACAGATAGCCATTGGGGCAGAAAAGTTCTCGAGTGGCGACCACGAACCGGAAAACGTAGTGTTGGCAGGCCTCCCACTCGGTGGACCGACGACCTGGTGAAGGTCGCGGGATGCGCATGGATGCGGGCAGCGCAGGACCGGTCGTTGTGGAAATCCTTGGGGGAGGCCTTCGTCCAGCAGTGGACGTCTTTCGGCTGAGAGAAGAGAGAGAAGAGAAGGTCTAACAGTACTTTTACAGGAATAAATCTGAAATTTGTAAATATGTTGTTAAAAGTCTAAAAAACGTGTCACAAACTTATTTTTGCGCTCGATGCAGTATGAATTCTAAGGATCGAACTGCAAAGTTTAGTTTGTTTTTAAATCTAGTTGATCTTTTAGTTAGATTTTTGATAGATCAATATACCGCATTTGTGTAACAGGTAGGTAGGTTTTTAAATATTAATATAATAAATTAGTAAATGAATATATATAAATAAATTTGTAATATACTCGAAAAGGATCTTGTAAAAAGAAGATAAAATTCCACAAAATGTTATCCGACCAAATAAAACCGCCATTTTTCATGTGAAATGAAGAGCCAATGGAGACTTTTCAATTTCATAAGGAAGTTCGTAACGGCAAAGCATTCTACTACTTTCAGTTTACAAAGCACTTTTCATATTGAATGTACCTGCCGTATCTTAATAACGGAAGTTTTGCAGTTTAGGAAAACCGTGCCGCCATTTTGTGCCGCCATATTGAATGAGAATACTCGTGTATGGTATAAATAATGTTATTCATAAAATTTGGGGAAAACTTGTACAAAGTTTTACACCGTACTAACATGCTTATGTTTTTATATTTTTTTTCTAATGACATAATTCAGTGCTTAAATATATTTGTTTGTTTGTTTTTTTAAATTCTTTATTGCACATTAGTATAGGTACATAAGAAAAATACAAAAGATAATGAAACAAAAAGAGAGGAGTACAATGGCGGACTTATCCCAGAAAGGGATTTCTTCCAGTCAACCAAGTATTTGAAAGGAATATTTAATGAAATAAAAAGCCGTTTTTAAAGCTAATTTATGCTTCGTCAGTGTGAGTTTCCCACGGGAACAGTGATTTTCTCGGGATAAATGGTACACGAAGTCCTTCTCAGCACTTCTAAATATATGTACTTATGCGAAATTTCAGGAAGATGAACCAAGTTAGTAGATAAAGCCTAAATAGTTAACAAATAAATAAGCAAACAAACTCACTTTCGCATTTATAATATTAGTTAGGATTACTTGTGTTGTCAAAGTTACAAAAAAGCATTTAAATAAAAAATGTTTTACGGAGCTGCGGCTGAAATGCGATCTTCTAAAAATTGTGTTAAAAGGGTAATTTCTTTTCAAAACCAAAAAATAAAAAGGACAAAAAGTATAAAGTAATCTGAGACAGAAACAGAGCAGAGATTACGACAAACGACAATTTTCAGCGCAATTTAGTATTCATCCGACACAAAGTCGTGATAAAGGGTTCCGGCGATTATGCGCTAAGTTCTCGAGGTACGCGAAAGTACAGTCACACGCACGTCAAGGTCGACGAAAAATCCTAACTAATATTATAAATGCGAAAGTGAGTTTGTTTGTTACCTTTTCACGCTTTATCTACTAAATAAACCAATCTTCCTGAAATTTCGCATACACATAACTGGAATTACGGAGAAGGACATAGGGTACCTTTCATCCCGGGAAAAAGCACTGTTCCCGTCACGTCAAAAGGGTGTATTCATGAAAAAAATTATGATAAGTAGCAAATTATTACCCACTATAGGACAGGCGTGTAAAACACGGCCTGCCACCGGTGGACAACCGCACAGCCAGCTCAGTGGTGCGTTATGTAGGAGACTCCGGAGTGGGTCGGTGGGTTCTTGTCGCTCTGTGGAATGTTACATTTGAAGAAAGAGACCAGGTGTATGTTGTGTTTCAATTCTAACCAAGGGCGCCACCAACTATTAGTTGGAATCAATTAAACAAGTTAATTGTTTATATATCAAGTTAAATATATTACAGGAAAATATACATATTTGGTAAACTCACTTTTTAGTAGTTAAATATTCTTATTCCTTATTACTAATTCTTTCTATAGGAATGTTTTAACAAATCCTTTCTTTTCTCACATGTTTCTTAAAACAAACTAATTAAGACTAAAGTCTAATTATCATAACCTATGAAAGCACATGACATAGAAAAATGTCCTTATTCTTAAAGTTGGTTATAAGACCTACCTCTTAACAAAGGTTGAGAGCGTCCTCTCTATGTGATAAAACTAGGAACAAATCATATTAGGCAAAGTCTCTGCCTTAAAATAAATTCTAAAGTTTAAGTTCTAGTTATAAAATGGATATTACTTGGTAGATCCCATTCAAGTCCTTTCCTTTTCTTCCAATAAACTGTATCACCTCGTCATTCCCAGTAATATAGGAACAGCTGGGGGTCCTGGATTGTTGATTTGGAGACACCTGGCCATGTGGTCTTGTATCACATGGTGGTCGGCAATCCTCTTTGCTTACAGGAAGTGTTATTGTTTTACTGGGATAAATAGGGGTCATTTATCCAGAGAAGGTGATTACCCTTAGGATCAGGGTCATTGTAACCAGTATGTACAACGAAAAGAAAGTAAAATATGAGTGGGAACTCATTTTGGAGTTACCATGTTACGACATCGAATTACGGGTCCAAGCCCGAGGGAAAAATAGTTTAAACGAGTAAACTAACAAAGTATAACACGTGGAACGTGGAATATTGAAAAATAAAGCGTAAACTAACAACTTAAAACCTAAGCTTAGCAGCGGCGTCTTCTGAAACAACAGAGAACACTATTAACATCGTGTCGACAATATTCATATAAAAGACCAGCAGAACGTCAGGGAGATGGACTCACCGGACCGCTGCATCTTATTTTCCACTTATGGAGGTTTTAAAAAGCGAGGCGTCCAGCCATGGAGCGCCTTGGAACCAAGATCAATCATCTTGAACGAGATCTATCTCCTTTACCACGTCAGCCTCGCGTTGACACGAAATCAGAGACAACATAGATTTCGATCAGAGACAAAACTGTCGAAGTGCGGCATTCATTCATCTCGGAGAAAAAAGATATAGTTAATCTAATAAAATCCTTGTTCAAATTATTATTCTATAAATTTTGACCAATTACCTATATTATTTACAAATATAAGTAAATAAAAAACATTCTAGCAACACGTCCGTCGCAACACACCACCCATGTACAGGGACCATTTCCAAACGTCTTCGTCAAATGTCACTGTCAAACGTCACTGTCAAACATCCAAGGTGACGGGTTGACGTTACGGAAACAAACAGGTGTGTTTGTTTTGGAAGACGATCAATGACCAAAAGCGTTAAAATAATAGCTAAATAAACAATTATGTGTAATGAATGTGTGAATCAACAGACGTAAGTGCAGTATATGTGAAATTTAACACGGTTGTGTATAATACACGCAACAAAATATATAATTAATTTTAAAGGAAAATTATCACTGTTACCTAATCCTTACACGTTAACGAGTAATAAACGACAAACCTTCAAAATTGATTTTAGCAAATTTTAGTATGAAAAATGTTCCTAGGAAAAATTTTCATTGAATATGATGGTATTATACATCGAGATATTATGTACATTTGTATATCGATGGTATTATACGATTATGGTCATAAGTTATATGAAACTGGGGGTAAATATAAATTCATGTGTCCGAATTTGTACAGGTTAGGCACCTTCGAAACCCTACAATGCGCGTGGCCCGACACGCACTTGACCAATAATTTTTAGATATCAGAGTCGGTTCCATACAAAAAGTTGCTCATACTGATGAGTACTTCCATCAGTAGAAACAATGATTTTGAAATTCATCCTGTAAATATGAGTCTTCAAGTGTAATGTTTACTCAAAATTTCCATTTATTTTGTAAACTCTCTGTTACATGTCGGCATATACTGGTTACGTGCCTGCTCTAATCTCCTAAACTTAGTCGGGACGTGACTATATTTGTATACTGGTGTTGCATTGCAGTAGTACAGTAAACCGCGTATGAAATGATGGAAACAAAACATTAGAGTGTAAATAGAGCATATCAACTTACCCAATTTTTTTGGAAACGAGCTGCTCCCCTGGGTTTCGCTTCCGTGAACATTTCGGGATAAAAAGCAAACTATGTGGTATTTCCAGTATATTTATACCCGTATACCAAATTTCATAATAATCCGTCCAGTAGATTTTGCATAATTGAGTTACAAACATCGAGACTTACTATAATAAAACCCACCTCTATACCCGTATCAAATGTATTTTCGCATTTATACTACTAGTAGGATATCCTAATCCTAACTGATATTATAAATGCGAAAGTGAGTTTGTTTGTTTGTTTGTTACCTCTTCACGCTTTATCTACTGAACCAATCTTCCTGAAATTTTGCATACACATAGCTACGGAACTACGGAGAAGGACATAGGGTTAGACTTTCATCCCAGGAAAAAGCACTGTTCCCGTGGGAAATTCACGCGGGCGAAGCCGGGGCGAAAGCAAGTATGTTATAAAGAGGAATTTTATCGTTGCTTTGTCAGACTACATATTTATTAGTATGTGCTTATTTTTTTATAACATAGGGCGGCAAACGAGCAAGCGGGTCACCTGATGGTAAGCGATCACCACTGCCTGCTATTTAAAGCTTTCTATTTTTTTTAATCACTCCATAACGTCGGTTCTGTACAATATTTTTTTCTCTCAATATAACTTAGGGTCCATAGTATGACTATGAACACTTTTCTTATTGGAAACCTCAATCCACCGAGTTCGTTGACCTAACTACCTTTTCCTGCAAATGATAGCCGTTTTTTCTCTCGCCCCTAGAGCGCACTTCATTACCGCTTGTTAGGCCACTGAGAATTCCTCTGATCTATCGCTGTATGAATTATGCTAATATCCTTGCTCTGTGGAGGTGTGAAGAGGTCAAATTTGCTATCCGACTGCGGAATAGAGAGTATGTTGACCTGTTTTTGTATGATAAGTAATAAGACATGAAAATTTAATCTAACCTCTTATTAGTACATTGTGATCATATCTCCTGTACCTTCAGTATCAAGCACAATAACTAAAAAAAATAACAGCCAAGATGTTTCTTTTACTGTACGATTCATACGACACGATTTCATAAAATTATTAATATCAATAGTAATTTTCGCTTTACCTGTAATTTCTGAATTATCTGCTTACATTTTAATTTAAACTTTTATCGAAATCGTGTGGTATTCGCTAAAACACTATCGTCTATGAATAATATTTGCTTATTTACCAATCCACCCTTGAACTTGAATGAATAATGTAATTTAATTTCCCAGTTTTCCCATCCCCATTGCCGAGTGATGTCTTTAATGGTCCCTTCATATAAATTGGGCGCTTTTTACCGACTTTTGTCATTTTGATTAACTTCCACATCAAAGCGACGTGTTTCATCCAAAACACCTTTTTCAAGAGCACCTGTTTCAAAAGCACCAATCCAGTCATAAAAAAACTAAGTATCAATTTTTTGCCGAGAGTTCTTTATGTTTTTTTTTAGTAAAATTATTTTTAATGAATAATATCTAAGACTCAGTGTCGACTACTGATGTAATTAACTTAGGCATTAATTGAAATCTCAATAACGGTCATTAATGAAGCAGGCCGTTTAGTAGATAGATAAGTACCAATACCTAATCAAAATTGACACGACCGAAGACGAGGACTAAAACTAAATTCACTCGAAAAAAAGAATGATACGGTTTATAACAAGCTAATTATTTAAAAATAAAAAACACGACTGACATCTTACATAGCCTATGTCATTCGGGCTAATGCAAGGAATCTAACAATACCTCTCACATCAAAATCTGTTAAGCCGTTCAGGACTTATGGTGGAATAAAGAAATTACATACATACATACATACATGAACCCTGAAAACATAACACTCCTTTTTTGGTCAGTCGTGTAAAAAACTAGCGGCTTCGTTCGCGTGAATTTCCTACGGGAACAGTGCTTTTTCCCGTAATGAAAGGTACACTACGTCCTTCTCAGTACTTTTAACTATGTGTATGCGAAATTTCAGAAAGATTGGTTCAGTAGATAAAGCGTGAAGAGGTAGGTAACAAACAAATAAAAAAACAAACGTACTTTTTCATAATGTTAGTTAGGATTAGGATTACATGGCGCACTTTAAATAGGTGCTATTCAAACGGGTGCTTTTCAAAGAATCCGTCATCATTGCGACCTTTTTGAAGAAGTATGACAATTTCCGTAATATTGCTGTTCAGGGAGTAATGAAAGAGCACGCGTGGTATTTTATATTAGCAGCATTTTCGTTTGCCTCTATTTGTTTTGTACGTCAGACGAAATACAGGTTTGATATTAGTTTTGATACTTGTTATCATATTTTATTACTAGCATGAGCCCGGGGCTTTATTCCCGTGGGAATTTATGGATTCCTCTCTTAGAGCTCCCCTACACTTCCTAAGGAACCTACATGCCAAATTTCAGCTTCCTATGCCTAGTAGTTTTGGCTGTGAATAGTCTGTCAGTCCTCAGTCAGTTGGTAGGTTACAGAAGAATGTTATATATTTTATGACTACCATTCATAAAATCTTTTGATATATCAAAATATATAAACAAAATACACAAGATTCTTATATTATAAATGCGAAAGTTTGGATATCTGTTAGGATGTGTTTATTTTTATTTATTTAACCTTTATTGCACATAATTATACAATGTATGGCACAAAAGGTGGACTTAATGCAATGTTTACTTTGGGGTAAACAGAGAACTTAAGTGGGTCTAATCAAGGGATTGACCTGGAATCGAGTTAAAAAAACATTTTCTGAAGCATAAATAAGGATGATCAGGTCATACGCTAATGTGAACTGAAAAAAAAAAACATGAAACGAACACAAAATTAAACAAAAACGATAATATCGTTAAAAACCCTTTTCATGAAATCAAAAGATGAATTTGGTAATTAATTTTAACCGCCCGCTATCGGTTTAGAAATAAAGACACCATGAAAGGAGGTTTAGGCGATACGATAATTAGTCAAAGTCCAAAAGATTTCAGTTGAAAAGATGATGGAAAGGGTGAAATCATAGAGTTAATACATATTTGCGATAGAGCGCGCGAAAGTTATCATCATCATATTATCCTTACCATGACCACAGGGAGGGCACTTCATAGAAATGGGGCGTCATTTATACCTACTACTACTACAAATGAAACTGTACATCCGTGAACACGTCAGTAACACGTCAATGTGTGCGTTTTCATAGTCATAGCGTCCCAATCCGCAAACGAACGGGGGAGAAGTGCGGGGGGTGCGGGCGTGTGCCATATTGCGGGAGGGGCAGGGAGCTTCCTTTCTGTACGTAGTACTTATATTAATTCTGTGCCATGATGTCATGATATGACCCATCATTTGGGGTCGGCGCTATATACCTTTCCGTCTCGCTGTTTCCTGTCAAACCAACATTCACTCCTAACCCCATATATCATCACGCAGTCCATCCATCTCTTTTTGGGTCTCCCTCTTCTCCTGTGACCATCCACCTTCCTATTCAACATCTTTTTAATTGGATGGTCTTCTCTTCTCATTACATGTCCAAAAAAGCACGAGAAAGTTATCCTAAGCTAAAATATGAAAGCCAAAATGCATGTAGGTACTTAACAAAAACAACGCCAAAACATTCCTGGCTCAGAAGTTCGATAGCATATTGGCATATGTCGTAGCCAAATCGAAGAATTGCCCATTTCATGAAATTAAAAAATGTCATAAATCGTTAAACATACGAAAAAACCTTTTAGAAAGATGGCTTACACTCGTATTCACAAACAATACTTCGTAAGTCGACATGCGAAGTGAGGCATTTTCCAGTGCGTTACCGATGGCAAGCCTTTCTATTGGACTAACAGTGACGTTTGTCCCTCAAGTATCGTTTATGAATAGGTTTTTGAGTCCCTGTGAGCTGACAGGCACTATGAACCTTCCACGTACATAACGTTTGTGAATACGGGTGTTAGAGAAGTTACAGAGAGAACGAAGTTAAACTTCACAGACAGAGTCAAAGTAGTAGCTGATTGTTCGTGCTTCCATGAATACATACTAATTACATATTTATGAATGAAGCTTAAGTTAAGAGACACAATCATTAATTTTGATAAGTTGTAGACTTAGGGCAACTTTTAATTGTTAAAGTTATTTGTTAAGCTTTATTTAATTGATATTACAATGATTTATTACGCGTTAGTTAATTATTTAGAACTTTAGAAGTGAAAGCGAAATTGTTTGACTTTATTATTTAGTTTATAAACTGAATTATAAAGTCAAACAATTAAGTATAGAGGCAAAGGATTTTTTTAAAGACTTGGGTCGTCGTATAGTTTTCAGTGAGAAGCTAGCAAGATGTCAAAGAGCAATGGAAAGCTCAAATAAATGCACAGTTGCACAAGAAGACAGGATAGAATAAGAAACACCGATAACAGAGAAATGACTAAACTCAAAGACATTCTAACACATGTAGATCAACAATAATGGCGGTGGACAGGCCACATGATGCGTGACTCAAATGTAAAGTGGAGCAATGCAGTTACGGAATGGTATCCAAGAGGCGGCAAGAGAAAGAGAGGAAGACAAATCACACGGTGGGAGAATAACCTTAAGCTGACCGCTGGTTCCAACTGGAAAAGAGTGACTGGCGATAGAAGACAGTGGAAGTTGCTAAAGGAGGATATATGCATTCAAGAGACACTCTGAAACGAGAGATATTCTTTAACAATAAAATTTTACACAACAATCGGAACTGTTTCAGTATAGAAGGGCTTATTATTATCGTTTTCAGTGGATGCGATCGTCTCGTGCTAGCAGAGCTTGTTACCGGTTGGTACCGGTACCAAATTCTCATATAAAGAACCGGAAAATACCGGTATATTCCGAGAGTTTATAATGGAGAATTTAGTACACTTGCGTGCCAGTTCATCTGACCCAAAGGATTTTTCTGGCCATCCAGCGCGAGGCAATGCTGCTGGGTTGTGGAAACCTTGGGCACAGGGAGAGCGCTTCATAGAAACGGGGCGTCATATATACCTACTACTACTATAAATGAAACTGTACATCCGTGAACACGTCAGTTACACATTAATGAGTGCGTTTTCATAGTCTAGCGTCCCAAGCCGCAAAAGAACGGGGGAGAAGTGCGGGGGGTGCCATATTGCGGGAGGGGCAGGGAGTTTCCTTTCTGTACGTAGTATTTATATTAATTCTGTGCCTTGAGGTCAGTCGTAAGGCGGGACAGTCTTTTAAATTAAAAATGTGTTCCCTTTTTGTATCGTTTTGTTTAAATATCACTGTGAGGAGATAAATTGGTTAAAGTCAAAAAACCAAGAGTACCCCATATATCTATTCCTTTCAAGGAGTTTTGGGAATTAGGGTGTAAAATTCAAATACGTAGGTACTTACTAATATAAAAACTAAAAACATAACACTCATTTCATGGGCAAACGTATAGAGAGGAAAATACTATTAAACAAATAAGCAACCATGGTTAACAAATTGACTACCCGCATTTAGTCATGGTTCAAGCAACCATGATTCTAAATGCGGGTAGTCAATACAATAGGGTATTTGACAAGGTTTTTTTTATTTGATTTATGTAAAGATTATGTAAAAGTGTAGTAACAAACTGTTTTTATTTTTAAATTTTCGACCTAATTATCAAGTTATATCTAATTAAAACTACCAAAAAATCCGATGCCCCGAAAAAATCCGATCACCTTCTTGTCAGTTCACGAAACAAACCCGAGCTCCACACCCGCGCGGGCCTGCGTGCCGGCGGGGAGAGGCGCTCCGAGTAGGGAAAACACCTGTGTGACGTCACCGGGCTAATCGGAAGTGTTCGGTAACTGTTCGGCGTATTCCGTTGGTATGAATTTTCAATTTGAAATAACTAGGTAATTAAATCGAAAATAAAAAAAAGCAGCCTTAACTCCGCCGTTGCCGGTCCCAAGCCCGGATGAAAAAGGAGGAGGGTTGGTATGGAGAAGAGCTAACCAACCGTAAAACAGCAACGCCGAGCATCGGGCGGCGGTGAACTACCCCGACCCCTCTATACACACCTGCTGTATAGAGAGTGGCTCGCAGTGACCATGAGGAACTAAATATCCTCAAAAAGACTGCCGTGGAAGGATCCGGGCGCCCACCACGATGTACCTGCCCAAGAAAACCCCCCCGATGAATGGATAGTACGACAGAGAGAGCTAGTTCGTTGGACGATCCGACTAACCACCGGCGCCGTTCGGTTACCGGGCCGGACGGTGTGAAATTGGCGACCGAAGCCGCTGCTAGAATGGGTCACCAGGCCCTAGCAAGCGGGTATGCTACTGGTGACACGACTAATAGGATCTCAATTAGAGATCATCGACGTATTGGCACCTGGAACGTCCGTGGACTAGTGAGCCCAGGAAAGCTGGAGATGGTGGAGATGGAGGCGGAGTCGCATAAGTTAGCCTTACTTGGAATGACCGAGACTCATTTGAGAGGACAAGGGCACTATAGAACACCAAACGGAAACACCTTATATTTCTCGGGCCCAACAGGCTCCAGCACCAACGGAGTTGCCATCTGGCTACCTCGCCACCTTAACAACTATGTGGTGGGCTACAACCCAGTCTCTGATAGGATCATGTCCTTGAAACTCAACACACGTCCCTGCGCATTGAACATAGTTACTGTATATGCCCCGACGTCTACTTCAGAGGAGAATGTGTGTGATGACTTTTACTCGAGCCTTGAAACAGTACTCTCTAAAATACCTAACCGGGAGATAACTTTGGTGATTGGTGATTGGAATGCAAAGATAGGAAGCACACGAGACGATAACCATATCAGAGACACAGTAGGCAAATACGGCCTCGGTATCAGAAATGACAGGGGGACCCGACTTCTAGAGTTTTGCATCGATAGAAAGCTCACGATACTGAACACATGTTTCCAGCATCATCCTAGGCGTCTTTATACCTGGATATCACCTGGTGATCGTTGTCGCAACCAAATCGACTATATACTTATCAACAGCCGCTGGAGAACATCTGTCACAAACGTGAAAACGTTTCCCGGAGCTGATTGCGGCTCTGACCACTGTCTCTTAGTTGCTAACTTCGCCTTGCGCCTGAAGGCAATTAGGAAAAAGGGTGCTAAACGGCTTTACAACCTCATACCAACAGAACAACAACAATTCCAGGGCGCACTTGATAGGGCAATTGCGAATGACCCACTTCCTGCAAACGCGAACCCTAACGAGCAGTGGAAACATCTAAAGGACCAGATTTATAAGACCGTTAACGATATCACTGGCTCCCCGCCTACCACCTGCAAACAAACGTGGATATCCAAAGAAACCTGGAAACTAGTACAGGAAAGGAAGAACCTTAAAACTCGAGGGCTGTCTCGCCAGGCTGACAAAGAGAAGTACTCAGAATACTGTAGAGTGATTCAAAGGCAATGCAGGTACGATAAAAACAACTTTGTTGAACGGATTTGCCGAGAAATAGAGGAGCATGCATTCAAAGTACAAACCTCGGACCTCTTCAAGAAGGTGAAACTGCTCTCCAAACAGTTTAAACCAAGAACATGGCTGATTGAAGAGGAGGAAGGTACATTATTACAAGACCTAGAGGCAGTAACAAACAGATGGCGTAATTACTGCAAAGACCTCTACGAAAACCCACACGAACACGAATCGCCGCAAGATTCAACTGCATGGAATGAAATGGCTTTGGAACCTTCCATCCTCCGATCAGAGATCGCAGCTGCCATACGCGCGCTCAAGTCAAAACGAGCCCCCGGATCAGATGAACTCACAGCGGAGATATTGAAAGTCATGGGTCCCGTAGGTGTAGACGCTCTGCATAAAATATGCAATAATATCTGGCGCACTGGAGAATGGCCTTCTGACTGGACAAACTCCATTATACTTCCTCTACACAAAAAAGGCTCTACCGCTAAATGCAGTAACTACAGAACCCTAGCGCTGATATCACATGCCAGTAAAGTGATGCTCCACGTAATCAACAACAGAATCCGATACTTTCTGGACTGGCAAATCCCGCAGGAGCAAGCGGGCTTTGTTAAAGGCAAGGGAACTCGCGAACAAATTCTCAATATCCGCCAACTGATCGAGAAAGCCTACGAATTCAACGTGCCCATCATCTTGTGCTTTATCGATTATAGCAAAGCCTTTGACTGTGTCGTATGGTCAGACCTCTGGAATGTGCTGAGAGAGCTGGGAGTACCCCAACATTTGGTGGCGCTTATCCGCTCGCTGTATCTAAACAACCAAGGCATTGTCAGGATTGAGGACTGCACATCAGAGCCTTTTAGCTTTGCCAAAGGCGTCAGGCAAGGCTGCATTCTATCTCCCATCCTCTTTAATGTATACGGGGAGTACATAATCAGACGGGCATGCGAAGACTGGGAAGGTGGAGTCACAATAGGTGGCACCAAAATAACAAATCTCCGATATGCAGATGATACCACACTAATAGCTGCAAGTGAAACTGAAATGGTGAATCTGCTTGCCCGAATTGAGAGCATAAGTCTACAGCTGGGCCTGAAAATCAACCATGCCAAAACAAAAACAATGATCGTAGACCGGGCCAAAAAACTAGAACTTACAGGTGCTCTTAACCTAGAAATCGTCACCGACTTTGTCTATCTGGGGGCCAACATCAGCAACACGGGGTCTTGCGAGTTGGAAATAAGGAGGCGAATAGGCATGGCCAAAAACGCCATGTCACAGCTGCAAAAAATATGGAAAGACCGGAACATCTCGCGCAAGACGAAGAAGAAACTTGTCCACACACTAGTATTCTCCATATTCAGCTACGCCTCGGAGACATGGGTCATGAAAAAGGCTGATAGAGACCGAATCGATGCTTTCGAAATGTGGTGTTGGAGGAAGATGTTGCAGATTCCGTGGACTGCCTTTCGCACAAATATATCTATTCTGCGCGAGCTTAATATCAGAACTAGACTATCCACCATTTGCCTCCGCAGAATACTGGAGTTTTTCGGCCACATTGCACGGAAAGACGGTCAAAACCTTGAACAGCTGATGGTCACTGGCAAGGTGGACGGCAAACGACCAAGAGGCCGCAGTCCTACAAGATGGTCGGACCAAATCCGATCATCCCTAGACACCAAATTTCACACGGCCCTCCACGAAGCGAAAGACCGAAACAGGTGGAGGGAAGTAGTCAGAGAGAAAGTGATTCTACGGGGGAGTCACGACCCTCAGTAATGAGGAATACGACGCGAGGAGGAGGAGTCTACTTCCCCACGGGGACCAGCCGGCTTGGGAAAGGTGGAGGGGCAGCTACTTCAGGTTTTATGTGCTTGTGTTTTTTCGAAAGGCGATGGATTGTCCGAACTACCTTGGCGCATGTATGAAATTATATCTTTTTCTTTATTTTTCTTTGCAATTTGCTTCGTGCCATTTTTAGATTTTTCATTTTTGTTTGATGTATTGATGGGTGATTCCGATAGGTGTCTTTTGTTTGGTCTTTTTTCTATTGTTAGTTCTTTTGAAGATCCCTTTTCTGTTATTGTTATTATTTTATCATAACGCAGAGCCACATTTTCTCCAGAGTCTCTTGCTTCTTTAAGCTCTTTTTGAAGCTCTTTTCTCTTTTGAAGGAAGAAAATAGAACTTATGAAAAAAAAAAAAATCACTTGAAAAAAAAATTCCACTCTTTACATTAAAGAGGACTATCCACCAGCCGTCCTTCAAAAGAGAAAAGAGCTACAATTATAATTACCCACGCGTTATTTGCACGCATGTTGTTATAGTATCTATTAATTATGTAACGGTACCTATGTAATGAGGATATTGTACTAATGAATGATAATATATTCAATATCTTCTAAACTCTATTAGAGAGAGATGAAAATTTACGATAATTTATGTATATGTAATGCTAATGATTTTTAATACTAACATTACAATATAATGGTGTTTATTTATTTTATTTTATAGGAAGACCAACAGCTACAATTTTAGTCTTAAATGTATAAATAGAATAGCTAGCAAAGGAGCCACTTAAAAGTCCTCACAGATAAAAAACAGCATAAAAAACGAAAGTTGAACACTACGAATAACACGCTATTTTAAGAGTTATAATGATTGTACAATCAACTAGCTATTTATTAGTGTGACTGTTGAGTATGTGTGGTGTGAATAAAAGTGTCACTGCGTAGTAGTGTTCTGTGCTGTAATAGCTAGCTAACTGTACATGAAACTATAACTAAAGGGATGACTGTAACTAACAAACAACCCTAGCACCTAACACCTAACACCCTAGCCCTAGTCATAAACTAAGAATATATACGTATATAAATAGTGCGGGAAGTCTAATACCGTGAGACCTAAGGTATTAGACGGAAAGTGGGAAGGAATATAGGGTTAGTGCACGGGGTGCAATGTGCACTGGACAGGATTTTCCTACCACCAGTCAAGCAGACTCACAAGACTGATCAGTAAACTGACGGCGAAAGGTGTCTTAGCCGTAGTAGGAGGTATGGATCCGTGAAGATCCCAGACAATAATACACGACGATTGTCTGAATACCAAAGAGAATTTATTTACAAGTTTACAAAGTACTTATACTAAATTTAGTTACATTTGTGTGTATAACAATCTATAATGTATATTGTAGTGTTAACTAAAAATAATGATGGCGTTGCACGTATGCATTTTTGGCCGGTCACTGTCCGCTGATTGCAACTCAGCATCGCGATGGTATGTTCATGTTCATGTATGCTTGAACATTTTGGCGCCTCTCAGGAAGGGAACATCTTCAGCTCGTAAAGTTCTGGTGCAGGCTTCTGCTTGCGTGGGGCCGGCCGCGCGTACAGGGCGGGCGGGGGCGGGGGCGGGGGCGGAGCGACACTCGGGCGGCTGCTCGAGGGCCGCGCGCGCTCGCTGGTCGGTGTGCTGGATGGCTCCACTACTCTTCGTCTGGGTGCCATCACACGTCGTAGTCGTCCAGTTATCTGTGAACCGAAACAATATATTAATAAACCTAATACTATACATACTAAAATTGAACTAAAACTCACTATATATGTCTGGGTAGTTATGCTACTCCAAACAGTGTTGTCTAGGGTTGTCTGTAAGTTTTTCTCTTTGTCTACTACGTGATTAAAAATATCCTTAGAACTATCTAAAACCTGTTCTATAGAAATGTCTTTACTATGACAAACTAAGGGTCTAATACTATCTAACTTTAAGTCTAAATTTTTATTATATGACGCTAAGACAGAAAGTGAAGTCGTTCGTTTCGCAGCTAATACTGTAGTTCTCGTCTTAATCATACAATTTTCAGAGACTTGTATAACTCCTATGTCGTGTATAGAGATCTCCTCTCTCTACCCGTCACAAACAATGGACACAGTCTCTATTTTGTTAGTCAAGAATAACCAGGTGTTTGCCATCTGTAGTTGTTTCCATATTGTGTTAGTCGTAATGTTGTAAATTTGAGTAGGACATTCTGTATTATTCTAAATTTTAGTGATAGCTCTAACAATGCAATTTGAGTCTAATTGCATGTTCTTCACCGCCACAGGAAAGCAGATGAAGTTGTTGTATCTATGCAAACAGCTTTTAAATTCATCGTGAGTCAACTTAAAGTAAAGTTCATTGTTGTAGTCGATACCAATAATAGGATGTTGACTATATAAACTTTGGAAAGACCCATCTTGGTTTTTCTTTGGAATTGTCGTGATGTATAGTAAGGTATATTTTGCCTTCTCTGCAATTGGGAAATAAGCCAATACTCTAATATGGGTCTCATTTTCTGTTATTTTAGTATCAATTAATTGAGTTTGTCTGATGTTTATATTTGATGGTAGCTTGCTGTTTGCTGTTGAAATGATGTTATCTACATTCTTTGGAGTAAGTATACTGTATCTCTTGATAAGTATATTGCCATTAGTCCTGAGTAGTAGTCTATTATTTCGGCAATGTAATTATATGCTCATAGCTCACAGAACAGATAGCCGTTGGGGCAGAAAAGTTCTCGAGTGGCGACCACGAACCGGAAAACGTAGTGTTGGCAGGCCTCCCACTCGGTGGACCGACGACCTGGTGAAGGTCGCGGGTTGCGCATGGATGCGGGCAGCGCAGGACCGGTCGTTGTGGAAATCCTTGGGGGAGGCCTTTGTCCAGCAGTGGACGTCTTTCGGCTGAGAGAAGAGAAGAAGAGAAGAATTATATGCTAGTTGGTAGGATTGCATTACTTGAATTTTAATGTGGTTTCCGTCTATCGCTTTATACCATACATTATTCTCATTAACATAGTTTAAAACTTGATTGAGTTTAGTTCTAAATCTCTCCAGTTTGGCTTGTATTCTTTCCTCTGTTTGATTTAATGCTGATACTGTCGTAATCATAAATTTAGTCTGGTGATTCGCTGCGTCAATGAGTTTCTGTTGGTTTTGTTGTAATGAATGCAGGTCGGTGTATACTTCATCATTTACGCCAAATATTGACGTCATCACTTGTCCTAAGAGTCCTCGTTTCTTCTTCGTATGGTTAATTTGTGACAGATATTCATGTGTTTTCTTAAATTTTTCTTCTTCTTCTATTAAGTGATGATAAAATTGACTGCAATGTGTTTGACTTTCAACTTGTATGACACTATCACATAGTGTTTTAAATGTTTTAGATACCTTTATTACTTGCTCTAAGTCTTTGTTTAATTTATCTCTTTTATACAATGTCTCAATCCTAAATGTTCCTCGGTCAATTGTGGCATTTCCCATCTGTTCTATATAGAGTCCTGGTTCTAAATTTTTTATTGTATATGTTGCCGCTGCTGCTTTTCAAACATGTAATAGTGTTAATAAAACGATAAACCAATAATTCAGTTTGCCTGTCAATTGTTTCCGATTACGTTCGGTTTTTATACGTCTCTCTAGGCTTGCTATGTTGGTTTGAACAGGCGTTTCGTGTTCGTTTGTTTCTATGTCTGAGTTTATTGGTAACTGAGAGTGTTGTAGTCTGCCGCCTATTCTTATTAAGCCATCTTCGTCAATAAATGGGTCTAAGCTGGATAGTTTAATTCTTTTTTTATGGTTTGTCCCTTTTGTAACATCCTGTATTCTTCTTCAAATGTGTCTTTTTGAACTTGTAGTATAATATTTTTCTCTGTTCTTCTTATTTCTTCTAAACTCAATGTTTTTGTTGTTTTTTGTCGTCGTATAAATCGTAAGCAGTATGTTGAAACACGTGGCATTTTTTCAAAACTGGAAAATCTCGTGAAAATATCATTTTCCATTTTTATTTCCACTGTAAAAACACCATCTATGTATTTTTATATTTTCTATACATTTTAATTGAGTTTGTATTTCCTCCCATTTCTTTCTTATGTCATCCGGAACTACGTCATTCCAGCCTATTTCGCTAATCCAGAGCTCTTGCATGAGTAATTTCATTGTAACTGTAATGGGTTGCAGCCAGCCTAAAGGGTCAAAAGTTTTGGCTATTTCTGATAAAATGAATCTCCGAATGAAAAAAATAAAAAACCGAATCCGAATGATAAATGAATCCGGCTCGAAGGACCATAATGTACAATCAACTAGCTATTTATTAGTGTGACTGTTGAGTATGTGTGGTGTGAATAAAAGTGTCACTGCGTAGTAGTGTTCTGTGCTGTAATAGCTAGCTAACTGTACATGAAACTATAACTAAAGGGATGACTGTAACTAACAAACAACCCTAGCACCTAACACCTAACACCCTAGCCCTATTCATAAACTAAGAATATATACGTATAAAAATAGTGCGGGAAGTCTAATACCGTGAGACCTAAGGTATTAGACGGAAAGTGGGAAGGAATATAGGGTTAGTGCACGGGGTGCAATGTGCACTGGACAGGATTTTCCTACCACCAGTCAAGCAGACTCACAAGACTGATCAGTAAACTGACGGCGAAAGGTGTCTTAGCCGTAGTAGGAGGTATGGATCCGTGAAGATCCCAGACAATAATACACGACGATTGTCTGAATACCAAAGAGAATTTATTTACAAGTTTACAAAGTACTTATACTAAATTTAGTTACATTTGTGTGTATAACAATCTATAATGTATATTGTAGTGTTAACTAAAAATAATGATGGCGTTGCACGTATGCATTTTTGGCCGGTCACTGTCCGCTGATTGCAACTCAGCATCGCGATGGTATGTTCATGTTCATGTATGCTTGAACAATGATTAATAATAATAATAACATATATTATTACAGTCATCATCAAAAAGGAATTTAAAATATCGAAATTTACTTTTATTTTAAAGATTTGCTTTTTTTTAAACAAAAAATATATTTAGGTACTATGTATGCTAAAAAGTTTAATTAGTGGAACCAATGATCATAAAGCAGACGTTTTGCTTTTGTTATGCTTGTAGTGAATAAGTCTAAATCTACACAGTCCTACAAACATTATTAAAACTATGGCTAGCGCGCAACATAAATTTTTCCGATAATTTGTTACTACACACGGGACATGAATAGGTGGATTGAATCTGAAGACTCTAGGAGGGGCGCTGATTTTTAAATTAGCCAAATGTTCTGGGGAGTCAACAGTACCATTAGCGATTTTAAGCAGATATACTATGTCAGCTACATCACATCATGTGTTAGAACGATATGCAACTTTTACAAGATCACTTGTAGAGGTATTACTCGTCTACTTCTAAATTATCACTCTCTCTTTAGTCGTATATCCTCATGATGAGGGTCGTGGTCATTATATGGAATGAAACACACACTACGACTCTCTTGGCAATAGAAATTGCTATATTATCACACGCACAACTATTTTTTTCAAAATGCATATGGAAATTACACATCAAAACAATGCAAATAACATGAATCAACATTATCTGTCGGCTATTTTCAAAGACCATTGAGATTTAGGCAGCCCACACACTATCAGGTCATTCGATAACTGGTACGAACTCCTAGTTATAATTTCTGCAAACAACGGCGGATCCAGGAGCTTGTTCTGGTAGGCGCACAACGACCATGGCGGACTATGCATGTTGGGAGAGGGGGGGGGTGCAACAAATCGACATCTGTCCTGATGCTGTTGCCGCCCAGGTTCGAATCTCACAAGAACCCCATGAGCTTGTATACCAATCTGGCTATATGGTAGATTTTATAGGTAGTTCAGAATTTACCTAGTTTATTCTCGATTAAATTTTTTTTTGTGAAGTCACAGTTCAAAAAAAAACCATGAGGTCGTTAGGTTAGATAAAAACTCTGACAAGAGTGTTTTATAGTCAACTAGCTTTCGCCCGCCTGAATTTCCCACGGGAACAGTGCTTTTTCCCGGGATGAAAGGTACCCTATGTCCTTCTCCGTACTTCTAACTATGTGTATGCAAAATTTCAGAAAGATTGGTTCAGTAGATGAAGCGTGAAGAGGTAACAAACAAACAAATAAACAAACAAACTCACTTTCGTATTTATAATAGTTAGGATTAATTTTTATCTATCTACTCACTCAAGAAGGAAATAAAAAGAGACAACACGATTTTTACATAATTTAACATTTTTTCACGTTTAATAATTTAGTCGTACACAGCACTACGTGCAACCTACTTTTACGACATTGACAATAACATAGTTTTACTTTAGTGTAATAAACGCACTCGGCAAATTCATACGTCGTTTCATTAACATCTTCGCGACCCGGGTCTGTCTGACAATCAGCATAAGCAGGAGCCCGTACACCGTGACATGTGAACATAGCCTTATAGCTTAATAGTCGGACAAACGCATTATCCAGAACTCTAAAGCTAGGTTAGATGCAATGCCCTACAACCGTTTGGGCTGGCTGCCAGTTCATATAAATATCAGATAAAATCATGCTTACTCTGCGACGAAAGTGGGGCCAGAAAATTAGATTTTTATTTTATTATTTAAAATTTTAATAGTTGCGGCGTTCAGGGCGATTTAAAGTTAAATGGTCGAATTCAAAGTTGGGAATCTGAGGCATTAAGGTGCAATTTTTTGTAGTACTCCCTCTAAAAGGAGCCGAGCGCAAGGGAACCTTTTCGCGGATCGCTTTGTCGTTTATTTTAAACTCTTATAATATAATATTTCCAACTTTGTATCAAGGGAAAAAGAGCGAAAAAGGGCGTAGTAAAGTGACGTCTTTGGAGAAAATGCAGCAGTGGAGTTTGTTGCGCCGCCTCTTCTCCACTTGCGCTCTAAAAAACAAGAATTAAACGATTTAAAAGTGATAAGTTTTAGCCTATTCAAATAAAATAATTTTCATTTCATTTCAAAAGTGAATAGTTAGAACTTTTTTTTGTTATAAAAAAAATAAAAAAATAAATCGAGTTTGAAATGTCTTTTTCACTTCTCATGCTCAGAAAGTGCTTATTTGTGCAGGATATAGGCTGCACAAAATCGAATTTTGTGCACAAGGGCATTAATGTATCTACTCATAAATGTATCTATATTAAGGCAAAGATAATGAGCCATACAGCCAAACACAATAAGAAGTTCATAGATAAAATCTGTTATTTTATAATATGTACTTTAATTTATTTGCCTTATGTGTTTTTTAAGACATAAACAATATTAAAATTATTTAATTAATTTAAGAAAATTATTATTACAAAATTAATTTAATAGTAGGCTGTATAGGTCTGCAGCCCAAGCCTAATATCAATGTAGTAAGATGTAAAAAAAATAAAACGGCGGGAAACAGCTCTTGTTTTTTCGTGAAATTTCGTGCGTTTACTGTTTTATTTCCTCGCAATCGAAGTGAAAAGCAGAGTTTATAACTCGTCCACAAAACGATTTTTATCCTCGACATTACTATCAGCCCTCGCCTTCGGCTCGGGCTGCTAAAAGTCTCGGATAAAAATGGTTCGTTTTGTGCACTTGTTGTAAAATCTACTTTTAGACTTTGTTAGTGTATTTGCTAGGTCAAATTAAGTGTATATCTATGTTTTTATTGACATCAACACAAACTAATCTAGTTTATTTAGTATATGACGATTTAAAAGTGCTAATTTTAAGCCTACTTAAATAAAAACTATTGTCTTTGTATACTTCCTCTATTATTACGAAGGCTCTATTCAATATTTGTGGCCCAATTCACCGTTCACAAGATACGACACTTTTCTTCCTTCAAATATTCCATAAGTCTTCTTTTCTCGATACAAATTACTTCAGGGAGCGTTTTTTCGAGCGTTTCCTGTTATTCAAATAAACCTGCGCTCACATAAACTGCGCCAAGTCCCTATAAAGCCGTTCGGATCGCTTCATCTGACATTTATAGCAAAGCCATCGATATAAATCCACCGGTACGGAGCTCGGCGACAAATAACCCTTGCGGGCTACATTGCATACGTAGACATTGTCTGAATACGCTGTAATTTGCATTTTTTTATATATTATTAGATCTGTTTTTTTTACACGACTGACCAAAAAAGGAGTGTTATGTTTTCAGCGTTCATGTATGTATGTATGTATGTAAGTTTCTTTATTCCACCATAAGTCCGGAACGGCTTAACAGATTTTGATGTGAGAGGTATTGTTGGATTCCTTGCATTCGCCCGAGTGACATAGGCTATGTGACGTCATCATAAAAACGAAATGGCGGATGATATACGCGATAAACAGCTGACCGAAAAAAATAAATTTGATCAATCTTATCGAGTGTAGTATCAAATTGAAGGGCTTTTAAAGACAATTTCAAAAATATATATAACTTATATGTTTATATGTACTTTTAGTTGTATAAGATAGACAGTAAGATCAACACCGTTAGATCGTCCATGTATACAAAAGAGCCCGGCCTTCGGCCTCGCCCCGTTCTTTGCTCACAAGCCCGAGCTCGGCCTTCGGCCTCGCTTGCGTGGCTGGCAGCCCTCGATTTAAACTCAGGTCGGTACCACGGTCACCCTCTACGATAGTAGTCTGACTCACGATCGGCAACGCTACTATCGGCTATTGCAAGATCACTGGCTTTAAATCGAAGGCGGTACCTACTCCCTTTCTGCCTAGGTCTACAGCCGCAAGGGGTGAGGCCGCAGGCCGAGCTTCGTCTAAACTACCAAACTACTACCGGCTGTGGTCGTCGCCAGGGTTCCCTATGACATTCGGTCGAGCACCTATATTATAGGTACTTTCCGCAGGCAGAATCCCAGGTCTACTTCCAGGTCCATTTTGGTATAGTTCTTAGCTTCCCTTGCCCCAGCCGCGAGTCTCGTAAACAAAGTGCAGGACGGGGCCTAAGGCCGAGACCTTTGTATACATGGATGACTTTTATATTTCATCTCAAACCTCCAGTAAACCAGGGACCCCCTCCCCCCAGCCGCGCAAGCAAGGCCACAGCCCGAGCTAGCTGCGTCTAGGCTAGGCCGAAGGCCGAGTCTTTCGTTACATGGACTACCTTATGATGTCATTTCAAACGGCTGTTAACGTCGCCCAGGGTCTTCAATTATGTGCCCCCCCCACCCCACCCCCGCCGATTTACAATTGTAGTATTTCGCGGGCAGTACCCCAGGTCCACTTTGTCGCGCCTTCACCAGTAAACCAGGGGCTTCGACAGCCAAAGCTTGCGCCCGTCAGGCCACAGCCCGTGCTGCGTCCAGGCCGAAGGCCCAGCTCCATCTCGTGATTAGAGAAAGGTGAGTCCTTTGTATACATGGATAACCTTATGATTTTATCTCAAACCCCCAGTAACCAGTTTGTATGAAATGAAAAAAAAACTATAAACTACCACCGGCTATGGTCGTCGCCAGTACCCCAGGTCTACTTCCAGGTCCATTTTGGTATATTTCTCGGTGGTGCTGCAGCTGCGTTTAAATCGAAGGTTTAGCTTCCCTTCCCCTAACCGCGCCGCCGTTTCTAGAATAAAGTGCAGGACTAGGCCTAAGGCCGAGCCCTCTGTATACATGGACGACTTTTATATTTCATCTCAAACCTCCAGTAAACCAGAGGCCCCCAGCCGCCCGAGCTGCGTCCAGGCTAGGCCGAAGGCCGTGCTCCGCCTCGTGAGCAAAAAGCGGGGCGAGGCCGAAAGCAGAGTCCTTCGTATACATGGACGATCTCCGATTTCATCTTAAAGCCCAAGTAACTAGCCGAGATACTGAGGCTGAAGGACGATTCGCCTTGGCCCGCGAGGCTGATGGCCGAGTTCTATATATGAAGCTGAAAGGCGAAGCGTGTCCGAAGGCCGGGGCCCGCTTCCAGCCGGCGCAAGCGAGACAAGAGTTGCGGCTTCATAGCAAAGAGCTAAAGCGAAAATAGTCAACCAAAAAAAAAGGAGTGTTATGTTTTCAGCGTTCATGTATGTATGTATGTATGTAAGTTTCTTTATTCCACCATAAGTCCGGAACGGCTTAACAGATTTTGATGTGAGAGGTATTGTTGGATTTCTTGCATTTGCCCGAGTGACATAGGCTATGTGACGTCATCATAAAAACGAAATGGCGGATGATATACGCGATAAACAGCTGACCGAAAAAAATAAATTTGATCAATCTTATCGAGTGTAGTATCAAATTGAAGGGCTTTTAAAGACAATTTCAAAAATATATATAACTTATATGTTTATATGTACTTTTAGTTGTATAAGATAGACAGTAAGATCAACACCGTTAGATCGTCCATGTATACAAAAGAGCCCGGCCTTCGGCCTCGCCCCGTTCTTTGCTCACAAGCCCGAGCTCGGCCTTCGGCCTCGCTTGCGTGACTGGCAGCCCTCGATTTAAACTCAGGTCGGTACCACGGTCACCCTCTACGATAGTAGTCTGACTCACGATCGGCAACGCTACTATCGGCTATTGCAAGATCACTGGCTTTAAATCGAAGGCGGTACATACTCCCTTTCTGCCTTGGTCTACAGCCGCAAGGGGTGAGGCCGCAGGCCGAGCTTCGTCTAAACTACCAAACTACTACCGGCTGTGGTCGTCGCCAGGGTTCCCTATGACATTCGGTCGAGCACCTATATTATAGGTACTTTCCGCAGGCAGAATCCCAGGTTTACTTCCAGGTCCATTTTGGTATAGTTCTTAGCTTCTCTTGCCCCAGCCGCGCGTCTCGTAAACAAAGTGCAGGACGGGGCCTAAGGCCGAGACCTTTGTATACATGGATGACTTTTATATTTCATCTCAAACCTCCAGTAAACCAGAGGCCCCTAGCCGCCCGAGCTGCGTCCAGGCTAGGCCGAAGGCCGTGCTCCGCCTCGTGAGCAAAAAGCGGGGCGAGGCCGAAAGCAGAGTCCTTCGTATACATGGACGATCTCCGATTTCATCTTAAAGCCCAAGTAACTAGCCGAGATACTGAGGCTGAAGGACGATTCGCCTTGGCCCGCGAGGCTGATGGCCGAGTTCTATATATGAAGCTGAAAGGCGAAGCGTGTCCGAAGGCCGGGGCCCGCTTCCAGCCGGCGCAAGCGAGACAAGAGTTGCGGCTTCATAGCAAAGAGCTAAAGCGAAAATAGTCTTTTGGCTCTTCACCTAGTCTAAACCGACAACTCTTCTACGTAGATGACTTTTTGCCTACCTCGAAAACTTTTCTTCAACATACTCGAAACTGCAAAAGTAAAATTGTCCTGCTCAGCACGCTGGGTGCTTTGGCCTCTCCTCGCCTCTCGGATTCATGTACGCAGCTCGCCCCTCGGCTTTCGGCCTCGGCCCCTCTGCTGGTTACTGGGGGTTTAAGATGAAATGAGAAGGTCATTCATGTATACGAAGGACTAGGCCTTTGGCCTTGTCACTCTCTTTGCTCACGAGACGGAGCTCGGCCTTCGGCCAAGCACAAGTTGTCAGTCGTGTTTTTTATTTTTTAATAATTATTATTTTTTTTATGAAGTGTTATAGTTAACACTGGTGTCAGATTTGCCTTGAAAACTACCGCCATTCGGAGGGAGTTGCCGTGTAGGTACAGAATAGTAAAGTTAACAAGAAAATGCAGCATTGAAGTTTGTTGCGTCGCGTCGCCTCTTCTCCACTTGCGCTTTGGAGGCGGTATAATCATAACTTTGAGTAATTTTCTGACGTCAACTAAGTATAAGACGATTTAAAAATGCTATTTTTAAGCGTATCTTATTAAAACAATTTTCATTTAATTTCAACAGTCAGCTAGGTGCAGGTTTCCTCACGATGTTTTCCTTCACTGGAAGTAAATGGTAGTCCATGAAAACTTCCATACATGATTGGTACGCAAACTAAATCAAATGAACGTGTCTTAATTAAAACCTGGTATATCTATAAGTATATCCTTGGGGGAGGCCTTTGTCCAGCAGTGGACGTCTTTAGGCTGAGAGAAGAGAAGAAGAAGAAGATATCTATAAGTATATTTCGATTATAAATGCGATAACGCGAAATTTTGGATATTTGTTACTTAACAACTAGACGGATTTCAATGAAATTTGGCACACGGGTAAAATGAAACTTGGGGTAAAATCAATAGCATATACCTAGGGTACTTCTTGAGGGGCGCCCAGGGCTCATTATAAAATTAGTACGAACATTTATTTCGCTAGTTTAATGAATCTAAAACATGTAACCTACTTCTGTAATCTAGGCATGAAATCTCTTTTTCACTTTAGTAGCACTTAACAGCGAAAACTTTGAAAGAGCGTGATATGCATTTAATGCAGTGTTTAAAGCTAAGTAGTATTTAAGCGATTCTTATAATAGAAATACTACATAATTGTTTTATTAATTAGGTACTCTATTGTGACTGGTATTGGGTTGATTAACCTCCGATAATCGTATTTTTCATACATACATAAGATTGATCAAATTTTATTTTTTTGGTCTACTATTTATCGCATATATAATCTGCCATTTAGTTTTTATGATGATGTCATATAGCCTATGTCACTCGGAGGAATGCAAGGAATCTAAAAATACCTCTCACATCAAAATCTGTTAAGCCGTTCAGGACTTATGGTGGAATAAAGAAACTTACATACATACATACTTACATACATATATACTTACATACATACATGAACGCTGAAAACATAACACTCCTTTTTTGGTCAGTCGTGTAAAAAAAACAGCTGTACAGCTCAACTAATAGATATTTCTCAGAAAAATAAATTTTTGAATCCTACTATCCTACTAAAATTATAAAATGCGAACGTTTGGATGTGAGTTTGTGACTTTGTGAGTTTGTTAGGATGTTTGTTACTCAATCACGCAAAATCTACTGAACGGATTTCGATGAAATTTGGTATACGGGTAGAAAAATACCGGGAATAGCACATACGGTACTTTTTATCTCGGAATTCCCACGGGAGCGAAGCCCCGGGGCGCAGCTAGTTTGAAAACATAATTGACCAAAATCGATATAAAGATACAGCTTTCTATCTCCATACAACCCATTTTACAATAGCAGAAAAGAAACAGTATTATCTTTTATTTTTGAAGTTCAAATAGCCTAAAATAAAATGCAAAAGTTTAGTGCGAAGTTCGTCGATTCATTTGTACCTTTCAGGCGTGTATAAAAGATGAAAAAAAATACTGAAATTCGATATTCAACTCTATTTTCCTTTAGCTTTTCAATACTCGTATTTACGCAAAAAAAGATTCATCACAATTTTTGCAAAGTACCAAAAACAATACCGTCCAATGAATTTTGAGCCTGTTATGTTTCACACATCTGACAGTGATGAAGTGCTTGCAAAATATAACAGATTCATTTTCGACGCTTTTGAATCTATTTGTTTGTGGACTAGTATTTTTCTCTGTCTTTATATCTTTATAGAACCACACAAGGTCTTATTAGTCTCTCTTTAGTCGTATTCCTCATGAAGGGTCGTGGTCATTATATGGAATGAAACACACACAACAGATGATGATGATAATCATTACCACATCTGCTTCGTTAACGTATCGTATGATCAATATGTAATCTGTACTCTGCTTCCTTATAAGCGCCTCGTAGGTATTGTTAGATATGCTGTAAATTAAAGCCTAGGATGCCACACGGTATACATTCATCATTTAATATACTGCTAAACATTACTTTTACACAAAACAAAAGATAATCTCTCGAAAACAACGTGTATCGACATGATCCGCGGCGACTGACATCCCATCCCACATCCCACGCTGCTCGCTGCCCCAATCACAGAACACCACTAGTGACGTGCCATGTTTATAGGGATGGGCAATCTTCTATCTTCCTGTCTAACAGTTTTATTTTATTTATTTTAATGACCAACGAGCATACTTGTATCATAATGTACTATTAAGCAACGCTATCAAACCATTCTTTAGCTTATTATATCTTAGCTTTTTATTACCTACTAGCTTTTGCCCGCGGCTTCGTCCGCGTTTATTTCCCACGAGAACAATGCTTATTCCTGCATGTAAGGTACCCTTTGTCCTTCTCTAAACTTTTATGAGTATTCGAAATTTCAGGAAGATTGGTTAAGTAAATAAAGCGTGAAGAGTTAACAAACAAACTAACAAATAATAAAGAAACAAACTCACTTTTGCCCTTTTTTTTCACTTTAGTTAGGATTAGGATAGGTACTTAGGTTTAGGATTTGCATGACAGCATGTTATTCTTAAGGGCGATGGAGCGCGCTATGCTCGGAGTTTCCCTGCGTGATCGAATCAGAAATGAGGAGATCCGTAGGAGAACTAAAGTAACCGACATAGCCCGCAGAATCGCGAAACTTAAGTGGCAGTGGGCGGGGCACATAGCTAATAGAACAGATAGATAGCCATTGGGGCAGAAAAGTTCTCGAGTGGCGACCACGAACCGGACGGAAAACGTAGTGTTGGCAGGCCTCCCACTCGGTGGACCGACGACCTGGTGAAGGTCGCGGATTGCGAATGGATGCGGGCAGCGCAGGACCGGTCGTTGTGGGAATCCTTGAGGGAGGCCTTTGTCCAGCAGTGGACGTCTTTCGGCTGAGAGAGAGAGAGAGATGTTCTTCTATGTTCATGACAAGTTATTTTGAAAAATTTGTTTACAAATAGAGGTTGAGAAAGTGTTAGCCTGCCCGGCCGGGTCACGGTCTCATGACCCGGCCGGGCAGGCTAACAGGCATGGCATGAATCGTATAAGGGTATACAAAATAGTAATGCAAAAGACATACAAAACTTATTATAATCAGCATTCATTCACTACACTATAACAGATCGGTACCTACATGTGATTTATTTTGTGTGAAGTTGAAGCGATTATTCAATAATTCAGAATGAAAATGCCGACAGTTTTTGGAGCGTGGAATTAATTTTTAACCTCGATGGAATGACATGTATTAAAAAAATGAATCTTATAATGTCGGAATTAAAATTAGGTACTTTTCAATAAGTATATTTTTATAGAATATAGAATCCTAACTAATATTATAAATGCGAAAGTGAGTTGGTTTATTTGTTGGTTACCTCTTCACGCTTTATCTGTTGAACCAATCTTCCTGAAATTTTGCATACATATAGTTAGAAGTACAGAGAAGGACATCGGGTACCTTTTATCCCGGAAAAAAGCAACGTTCCCGTGGGAAATGCACGAGGGTGAAGCCACGGGAAAAAGCTTGTTAACTATAAAAAAGTAAAAAAAGCCTAAATCTTTCCACAGAATTTTAAATAATACCAAAAAATATTGAAGTGCCTTCAGCTGTATTTGAACCAAAAATCGATTCAGACAAAAATAATTTATTTATATTATTAGGTATTATATTTACTTAATTCAAAAATTAATCATAGTCATAGTCCGCGCTATGACAGCCAAGCCTAGAAAGCCTTAGTCCGCACTATGACAGCCAAGCCTAGAAAGCCATAGTCCGCACCAACATCGTTCATAAAAAATATCGATAGTGAAACATCGATATTTTTTAAAGAGCAACATCGATGTTGAAAACATCGACATTTTAGGACGATACATCGATGTTTTTTCGATGTTTTCTTTAATTACTAGCAGGGTCAGCAAATACAGCCCTAAAATACAGAGAAAAAGCTTTTTCTTTTAGAAAATACTAATAACCGAAGTAGGTTATCAATATTTTTTATAAGAAAAAGCCTTAAAACCAAAACAAACCTACTACCGAAATAAATCTAAGTAGATTCATTTTGGTAATCATGTTTACTGACAATGTCAAACAATTAGTTACTTTAAATGATACGAGTATATCTATAACGTATTAGGATATGAAAAGTAGTAGACAGACAAATTAAACAAATATCAGAAAGACAAATATCAATTAAACAAAACTTATTTACTATTTTTATCTTTTTGTATAGTTTCGTACAATACAAAAAGATGGCGCTGCAATCAAACATCGACCATAAAACATCGATGTTTATGAACGATACCTCGATTTTTTAAAACATCGATATATCGTTTGCATCCCTAACCATGACAGTCTAGAAAGCCTTAGTCCGCACTATGACAGCTAAGCCTAGAAAGCCTTAGTCCGCACTATGACAGCTAAGCCACTAAAGTAAACTACCCAGTAGACTCAACTAAGAGGGGCCTCACTCTCGCTCGATATTTTTAAGAGTTTTTTTCCTAAATAAATACTTAAGAATAAAAATCTACTTGAAAGAGTTCTTCATAAAAACTGGTTAAAAGGGTAAGATATAAATAGACATTTTCCCTCTTATGTTTTTAGGATTCCGTACCTCAAAAGGCAAAAACGGAACCCTTATAAGACCACTTTGTTGTCCGTCTGTCTGTCAAACTTTTTTTTCTCAGAAATGCTTAAAGGCATCAAGTTGAAATTTATAATGAATACTTAAATCCACGGTCTCTTTTAGCAAAAAAATAATCATAATTGTACGTCAACGCAATCAGGAGTTATTACATGGTTATTACCGTAAATGTTGTGATTTTTTTGCATATTTAGCGTTTTCAGACAGCAATCCTTTGACTTTAAATAATGAAATTTGGAAAAAGGCAAGGTCTAATAGTACTTGGACAGGAATAAATCTAAAAATTGTAAATATGTTGTTGGAAGTTTAAAATATGATGAATCCTATCGAACTGCAAAATTAAGTTTGTTTTTGAAACTAGTTGGTCTTTTAGTTAGAGCTATAATGTGAGATGCCATGCGTGAACGGAACCCTCGGTGCGCGAGTTTAACTCGCACCTGACCGATTTTTTTCTAATATGATTGGCAATTCCAATACCTTCACAAGTTCCACGTAAAGCATTTATTGAACTTTTCATTAGTAGATATGAAATCGTCGAGTTCGTCGAGAATTTAGTCCCGTTGTCACCGCCTGACGTGGGTCTTTTAAAGTCGCCAGCATTCAAGAAAAAATGCGAGACAGCAGAAATGCGGTGGTATGGCCACGTAATGCGCCGGGATTACGACCATATGACCAAGGCGGTTATGAATATTACCGAGGGAAGGCGAGGCAGGGCCCACGACCTGGACCAGTACTATTAAATCAGACATGGCGACGTCGGGTCTCACTCCTGCAATGGTGCACAACAGAGAAGAATGGCGCGAGAGGATTAGGAGGGCCGACCCCAAATGAAATGGGAAATGGCAAGGCTGAAGAAAGAATTCACCGCCTGACATGTACGTAGGTACTTATGTTTTTTTTCTTTTATGATGTATTTCCCACTTTTTTTATTCGAGTGTGTTAGCCACTAGGCATAGTCTAGCGATTTCTACTTGGTACAATCCTTACAGTTCTCTCTTGCTTATTCTACATTCATCACTCTCTTCATACATGCTCTCCGTTTATGGGTGCTCCCAATATCTCCCTTTTTAATGAGGTCCACAATCCGCTGGTTAGCCAGAGATTCCGAATAAAGATAAAAAAAATGATAAGACGCTTACAAACAAGGAAACCAAATATAAGTGATCGAATGGAGAAATCAATGAATGTAAGATGACAATTCAATGATTAAATATCGCGTTCAAATATTCCAACAGATGTTAGCACTTACGAGTAAGAACAGACATTTTTTATTTTATTTTTATTTTTCAATTTTATACAGCGTGACATCTGTCAGATGGTACAACGCTGATGTCGATGTGTCAAATTCAAATATTGTACCATTGACACGGCCATACTCGCCAATGGCGCCAACTAGCGAGCGTAAATACGATAACCCTGATTTGGGTAAATAAATGAAACAGATGGTAGTATGTAACAAATATATAATTTATGTGACCTCGAAAAAAAAGAAATGTATGTATAATAAGAAACTTTTCGGATTTTTTAGACCTTGTTTACTTTACCCTTCAGCCTTTACGAATCAGCAGACGAATCCAAACTTTTTACCACTTACCTTGCAACAAATTTTATTACAAGTACAGTCATCTACAAATGAAGTTAACCTGCACCTTTATGCAGTGGTAATAGGGGCGAATTTGCATAAAAAGTAGTTTTGTTGACTGTACAAGAACTGCTAAAGTCTCCGGATAATACAGGCACGTCAAACTTTGCTGATTGATTGTTGTTTGTGTGTTGGCATTGGAAATATGTATACCAAGGAGCTTGTAACTATTATGTTGGAGTTTGCAATATGTAAATATTGTAATACTTAAATATAAAACACAGCGGCGGTGTTCCCGAACCGATGCGACATTGGAGCCTTCAAAAAACGAGTACCTACGTCTTCTTGAAAGGCCAGCAACACTATTGTGGTACCCCTGGTGTTGCAGTAGTCCATAGGCAGCGGTGATCGCTTACCATCAGGTGACCCGCTTGCTTGTTTGCCGCCTTGTTACAAAAAAAAGAGCACGAAGCCTGAGACAAAAGTCGAGTTCCATTTTGTCACACAAGATTCGATGTATTAATTTTTAAAATGCATTATTTTGTGTTATTTCAAGCGTCCAATCGCGCGAAAGTTGTCAATAAATATCGTCTTTTATTGGGAAATTCGGGATGCCATATATGCTATTCTCGGTAATTATTTTACTCGTGTGACAAATTTCCTCTTAATCCTACATTTAGTATGATTACGTAACAAACTTACAAACATACAAACTTTGGCATTAAGGAAATAAAAAGTGGGATAAAAAAACCACGTGGAAGCCCACCATAGAGCCGATTGGCAAGAAGCAGCGCAGATCAGCAAAGGTAGGACTCTAGTATCAAAGGCCAAGATCCCCTTTACGTTGCTGAGCTACCAAAGTAAGTTTACCCATGACATTGACGCAAAGTGGTGTGGTTCCTCTCTGACAGTGAGTTCCAAGATACAGGCATGCTGTCAACATGCGAAAAAGCTTTCCGGAAACCCAAAATTACCTTAATCGGCCATTAATTCGAGATCTGACATTTGGAACATCAAATCGATGACATACTGTCACTAGGCTTGTTCAGAAACCCAAACTGCTTTTAAATAGAGATTATCAATTTGCTACGTAATTTTTCGTTGATTTGCGTTTCAGAAACCGGGGGTTAGTTTGGTGACGATCTGTCAGGAGGATCTGCCCTCATTGCCGACGACGTTTAATTTTAAGTAACATTGTTTATTTAAAAGTATAAGTGGAATTGGTAAAATAAGTGATTTTTGTTTTAAAAAAAACTATAAGAAAACCATGTAGTTTCCCTTATAATGCTGAAAATTGCTAGGTAAAAAGTTCAAGGTTTAAATTTTCTATTTTTATATTAACTCTATATGATTTACATTTCTGGTTCCTTGAAAAAGAGTAAGCCCAGTCGCATGTTGTTTTTTCGGAAAAATTACTTTTACTCAAAAACAAATACCAATATTTGTTCCGAAATGCTAGTAGTTTGTAGCTTTAAGATTTATAATCCTACTTCCTACTAATATAACTAGTGGTTCTGTCAGAACAGTAGACCTCGCGAGCCCTTCCACGAAATAACCGATATTTTACCGTGTCCCTGGCTAAAAAGAGTTTTAAAACCAACCTACCAATGCTGAAAAGAAAGTAAAAAGTTCTCATATTTTACCCATAAGCCCAAACATGTTCTTGTGGTTGGTCAATACCACTAAAAAAATTAGAGAAACCTGCCTTTTTTGCCTCAAATAATATAAATAATAATATAATAATAAATATAGACAGACAAATCACACAGATTGAGTTAGCCCCAACGTAAGTTCAAGACTTTACGGGATGCTAATTTAACAATACTATATTTTATAACGAATACATATAGATAAATATCTAAAACCCACGTCAATCTGAAAAAGATTATTTTCCATCTTGACCCGACCGGGGATCGAACCCGGGACCTCTGGTGTAGCCGTCCGGGGCGTAATGACCGTGAGGCCACGGAGGTCGTCAGTCATCAGAAATGCATGGTACCTATTGGCTATATGTATGTATATGTTATTTGCGCAACAAAATTAATGTTCAAAAAAGAAAGTTCGATTTGAAATCGAATCTCTCTGATTAGTAGGTATGTAGGTATTATATATATTACTTTTTTTTATAATAGGATTCTAATCATACAATAAAGTTTTTTGATATCAGAATTATTTCAAGTGTTCAAGATAATTCTACTATGCAAAGCAATCCACAATACAATACCATTAACCAAATAAGTACACACAATTCAAAGCCAAGCAAGACAAAAAAAAGCCATATGATTTTTAAGAACCATTTAATTTTATTTAATAAATAAATCAAGTCACTCTTGTAAACGTATTAGCGATTTTGCGAGTATTAAAAGCTTTGCTGCGCCATCTATTGATTTTTTGTGAACTATCGTATGAGAATTTATAACATATGGATTTATAGCGGTTTTTTTGAATTTTACTATGTTGTTCAAACAAAAAAAATGCGTCTTAATAAGAATAACAAAAATGTCTAATGACATTTTTGAATAATTTTTTTAATAGCTGAGATATGAGGTTTTTTTTATATATCGGCCATTTTATAAATTTTCGAAAAACTGGCTCGACTAAAATCCATACTAATATTATAAATGCGAAAGTTTGGATGTGAGTTTGTGAGTTTGTGAGTTTGTGAGTTTGTGAATTTGTGAGTTTGTGTGTTTGTGAGGATGTTTGTTACTCAATCACGCAAAATCTACTGGACGGATTTCGATGAAATTTGGTACAGAGGTAGACAATGACCTGGAATAGCACATAGTCTACTTTTTATCCCGGGAAAAAGCACTGTTCCCGTGGGAAATTCAATTCTATAAAATTACCGAACCTGCTTACAAAATTTCATGAGAATCGGTTCAGAAATGCGACCTGTAGGCGATAACATCCGGACAGACAAAAGAATTTTCGGCTAGTAGAAACTGAGACGCTTCGCTCGCTGCGCTCGCTCGGTCGATAAATGCAAAAGTTTGGATTTGAGTTTGTGATTTTGTTAGGATGTTTGTTACTCAATCACGCAAAATCTACTTATTTAAATACTGTATTAATACATACATTACAATACTGTTATAAGAAACGTGCCAATAATTTTTTTATTTTTTTTTTACTGGACGGATTTCGATGAAATTTAACTTCAAACGCACCCTATTGGTCTTCAGCGTAGTATTTTCTTGAGGAATTGATGTGAATTGTTCCCAAATCGCATGTTTGTTTTGTTTTTGGTATACAGGTAGAAAAATACCGGGAATAGCACATAGGGTACTTTTAATCCCGTTATTCCAACGGGAGCGAAGCCCCAGGGCGCAGCTAGTACAATATAATAATGTAATTAGTATGCGGCGTGAAAATATGACCAAGTTTCACAATAAAGTATTTTCGATACATAATCTGTAAATTAAAAAAAACTCATGCTCGATCGAACAGTTTTTAGTCATTAAAAAATAAAGACGCGAGTTCATGAGAGATGAATGTTTTTCAAAGGGCCCAAACGGAACAAACTTCTTTATGAAGATATTAATTAATTTTCCACTTAGAGCCCGCAACTCTCGAATTACGGAATCATTACGATTCGAAATGAATGAAATGAATCAATTCTACCAATCCAGATTATTATTAAATGGGATTGCTGTTTACTGAACCGATAATTACGGGTTATTTTATATTTTTGCATTTTTTTTCTCTAGTATTTCGGGTTAAAGAAATCACTTACATGAGAACTTATAAACTAGCTTATTTTAATTTTATTTACGAATTTGCAATATGCATAACTTTATTTACAAATTAAACATACGATTAACTGTACACAAGATTAAACGTTATATTAAATTTACAAAAGATTCGAAACTAACAAATTTATATTCGCACTAGCTGTTGCCCGCGGCTTCGCTCGCGTTAATCCTTTCTTAGCGGATGCCTACGTCATAACATCTACCTGCATGCCAAATTTCAGCCCGATCCGTCCAGTGGTTTGGGCTGTACGTTGATAGATCACTGTCAGTCAGTCACCTTTGAGTTATACACATATAGATTTATTATCCTACCTCCTACTAATATTTATAAAAGTGAAAGTTTGGATGTGAATTTGTTAGTATGTGAGTTTGTGAGAATGTTACTCAATCACGCAAATTCTACTGGACAGATTTCGGTGAAATTTGGTATACGGGTAGAAAAATACCGGGAATAGCATACCTATATGCTATTCCCGGTATTTTATATATATTTGTATTGTATTATATTATTTTTATTTTATTTTATTTTTATTTATATTGTATTTTAGGTACCCTAACCTACTTATTATCCCGCAATACTCACAGGAGCAAAGCCCCGCCCGGGGCGCGGATAGTCTATTTATAGTATGTAATTGATTTATTGAAATCTCTAAGTACAATTAAATCTTAACATTATAATAAAACTGTACTTAACTAGTCTATGCCTGTACATAAGAGGTATTTTATTTGTACTTTCTTTGGGGCTAACTCAATCTGTGTGATTTGTCCGTATATATATATATATAAGAAAAAATAATTTTGCCTTCTGCTGAACAAAACCCAAGTATTTTAGAATGATTGTCTCTTTGCCTTTATGATTGAAGTCGCATCACGCAAAAACTACTAAATTAAAGATGCAGTTTTACGTATTTCTGAAGGTCTAAAATAAAATATACGCAGGTTTCATTCTCGGTTACAACTGTACAAGTAGGTACATAAAGTAGACCTCTCCCTATTAAGCTATAATGAAAACGACCCCAAACCTAATCCCACTTAACGAACCCCAAAAACGATTCTAATCCAAATAAACACTTGTACATAAAAACTAGTTCAAACCCCTTTATTTGCTCATATTCGGGTTATATGCGCTTTTACGGTTATGGTCATACACTAACGATAGCATAGAAGTGCAACTCCAAATTAAGGTGGATTCACGCTACAGCCGGCTGCAACCGGGCCGCTTCCTTCATACCTACTTAGAACATGTTATAAGCTGCTGCCTACGCCATTTTTAAGGCAAATCTTCAAGAATAACAATAGCATCAAATTCCATTAAGGAATTTTTGTACGAAAAATACAGAAAATACAGATTTTGGCTTCTATTAGCCTTATAAAGACCCTTGTACATTTCTCTTCCATATTCCTCAAACATATTTAATTTTAAATAGGTACCTACTTCTTATTCACAGACTTTCTCTCTCTCTTTCTCATCTGAGCATTTTCGTGGTTACATCCTCAGCACACGCGTCGGAATCGGAGCCTAGGATCCGCTTTCCTACTTTTTCTTCTCCACTTCTGTACTATCCTCGGTATCCTATTCACAGACATAGATACTGCATATTGCCGTTAGTAGTATCGATATTGCAACACTAGTTGTAATTTTTTGTAGTATGGCAACTTCGTGTCGTTCCGTTTTTTTATGTCGTCTTGTCGGTTCCTTAGAAAAACGCGGAACGTGCTCCTAATAATTATCGCAAGGCATTGAGTCAAGGCACCATTATTTTACTAATAGTTGACGACCTCCGTGGCCCAACGGCACAGGGCGGGCGCTTCATAGAAACGGCGCGTCAAATATGCCTACTACTACTACAAATGCAACTGTATATCCGTGAACACGTCAGTAACACGTCAATGTGTGCGTTTTCATAGTCGAACGTCCCACGTCTACACAAGAATATATATATATGTCTACACAAGGTGCTATATTGCGGGAGGGGCAGGGAGTCTCCTTTCTGTACGTAGTACTAATATTAATTGCCAACGGTCATCACGCCGGACTGTCACACCGGAGGTCCCGGGTTCGATCCCCGGTCAGGTCAAGATGGAAAATGATCTTTTTCAGATTGGCCTGGGTCTTGGATGTTTATCTATATATGTATTTGTTATAACATATAGTATCGTTGAGTTAGTATCCCATAACACAAGTCTCGAACTTACTTTGGGGCTAACTCAATCTATGTAATTTGTCCGTATATATTTATTTTTTTTATTTAGTTTTTAAACAAAGATAGCGTATTGGACGAAACCGCTATCATTATAAAATTCCCTTCTTTTCAATTAATTTTCAGAATCTGCAAATCATGTTTTAACACGCAAAAAACAAATTTTAAGTAATTTTATTGAAAGTATAGGTACTAGCTTTTGCCCGCGGCTCCATCCGCGTGAACTTCCCACGAAAACAGTGCTTTTCCCAGGATGAAAGGTACCCTATGTCCTTCTCAGTACTTCACTTTCGCATTTATGATAATAGTAGTTAGGATGTAGAGATTCTTTTTCTATGCTCTCATTATTTTGTGTTTAGGGGCGCGGGGAGGTTCGGACCATTGTTTGGAGGGTCCTTGTCACACTTTTTGCTGAAACGCGAAAATAGTCGCATTAGCGGGCTTTGTTTTAGTTTAGATCGCTTTGTACACCATTACGGGTTTTATACTTGAACTAGCTGCGCCTTGGGGCTCGCTCCCGTTTGAATTTCGGGATAAAAAGTGCCCTATGTGCTTTTACAGGTTATTTGGTAGACTAAATTTAATTGAAATTTGTACAGGAAATTTCGTGTCATTGAGTAACAAATATATTATACTACAATTATTCGCATTTGTATGTATTAGTAGTATAGTAGGTATATAGTAGACTAGCTGTAGCCCCCGTGAGTTTCGCTTAGATGAAAAATTTCGCTTGGAGCTTTTCATCAGATACAATTCAATTTTTATACGTCAACAGAAAATGCTCATCAGGTGAACGACTTTTGTTATAGTTTAACTGTTCTATTTGTGTTTTGGTTCTTCACCAAGTACTCCAGTTTTCAAAATGAATTATAGCCTAAATGTTGCCTAGGCTTAATAGCTATACAACAAAAAAGTTTCATTCAAATCGGTTCAGTACTTTCGGAGATTAGCGGATCGTACATACAGACAGACGGACAAAAAAATAAAAAAATTTTTTTTGCTTTTTATTTTTTTCATTTCAGTCAAAAATACTAAATGTACTGACAAAATATTTTTACTCTCTTATTATATGTAGGAGTGGGATTAACTTATAGTTCGTAGATAATTGACACTTTCCCCGCACTTCGCTCGAATAATAAACTCAACTCGGTAGAGTTTGTATGTATAGCATTCGCTAAGTTTATGTCGTGGATGAACATAAAACATAATCGATCACAAACAGGATCACAGCACACCTAGAATAAAATATATTATTCTAGTAACAGTCTCTTTTTACACTGACCGCAGCGTTTCTGTGAAAACAAGTACAAATTCTATCTTGGTCTGACCGGGGTCGAACTTGAAACCTCCAGAGAAGAGGATACACCACGTGATGGTGAACGTGAATAACACGTGATATTATTATTTACTAGCTGTTGGCCGCGGCTTCGCCTGCGTGAGTTTCGCATAGATCAAACATCTTTTTTTGTTCCAAACTGTAGTAATCTAAACTCCAGTACTCGAAATTTCAGCCATTTGGTTATCCTGTGCCCCGCGGGAATATATTAGGTACTCGTATCGTAGTACAGTCGCGGTGTTAAAATGAATCAAAAGTGATATTTCATTCAATAAATGATCTTTGTCTGCTCGTTATCTACAGTTTCCCATGTACCACCACTCCCACCCCGTGTCCCTCTTTGTCCTATCCCGTGTCCTGTCTATTTCCATTAATTTTATAAGTAAGTGGTCTCTTTGAGTTCTTCATCAGATGTTCAATAATCTTCAATTTTTATACGTCAGCAGAAAATGCTCATCAGGTAGAACAACTTTTGCTAAGGCGCCATTTCCTATATGTAATAGTGTAGCTGGTCTCTTGGAATTCTTCATCAGATGATCCTGATCTTCGATTTTTACACGTCAACAGAAAATGCTCGTCAGATTGAACGCCTTTTGTTAAGGCACCATGTCCATATTTCTTATATGTAGTTTAATTGTTCTGTTTTGGTTCCTCATCAGGTGTTCCAGTTTTCAAAATTAATTATAGCCTAAATGTTGCCCAGGCTTAATAGCTATACAACAAAAAAGTTTCATTCAAATCGGTTCAGTACTTTCGGAGATTAGCGTGATCATACATACAGACAACAGACAGACAAGGAATTCTAAAAACAATTTTTTGCTTTCTATTATTCTTTTTAAGTGTCCCTCTATCCATTTCAGTCAAAAATACTGAATGTACAGACAAAATATTTTTACTCTCTTATTATATGTATAGATTATCTACTTCACGTACCTATGTGAAGTAGTATTAATGTGAGTTATTCCAAAAAGGTAAATATAAGTTACATAACTTGGCCGTTCAAGTGATGTGGCCCCCGAGGGAAGTGGACGTCTAAATTCAGATTCACTTATACGACATACTGACACAAACATAAAAAAAACTAACATAAGTAGGCATCGAAATTGCGTCGTATAACCGAAAATAACTACCTTTTCTGTAGCCCCAGGAAATGACCTTTCACCCATTCCATTCATAGACCTATTTTGGGCCATTCAGCGGGAATCGAACCGGAAACCGCCAGGGCCAAGATCGGGACACATCGACCCATTTAGAAGGGCCAATGGGCAAATGGAATACGCAATGTATCTTTGAAAACACCAAAATGGCAACGAATAAAATTTTATCAGTTATTTGGTGACCGTTAGATTTTTATATTAATTTCTATAAAGTATAAGTACTTACAAAGATTTTGCTACATGATGTAGGTAAATAAACCTTCCTCTATAAATTTCTTATCCAACAGTGAAAATCGTATCAAAATCTGTAGAGTGGTTTAGATTAGAAGGAGTTAAAAAGCTGTTACACAGGGAATGAAAGAAGAGCAGAACGATTTTAATGAATGATTGAGATATGAGAGACTTATGATCGTAATTATGAAATGAGTTTACAGTAAAATTACGGCCTTAAACGATTTGGCGGTCTTTTGATCACTGTTCCCACAGGAACAGGATCTTAGGGACGAAGCCGCGGAAAACGTTGATTTGCGAAAAAAAGGCGGTCGGCAAAAACTATGATAATTAATATGAATTAATACGAAGATAACGTAGTCTAGAACGAATGTTATAGTATATCGACATAAAACAAAATCCTCAACGATTTTGATAAGTATCACACGACACGACATGCATACTTGTCGCTTATCGCAACGCAAAATATCGATGACGCTGCTGCCTACAATCGGGTCAAGACCCCAACGACTCGCTCACGAAATGCACGAGCGAGACGAAACATACGCACCGCCTCGCGCAGACAAGGACAGCCTACAACGCCCGACCGAACACGACTTTCGGCGTCGACAATAATCGGTTTAGTAGACGGCCGACGCCCGTCACGCATACGTGTGTATTATTGTTAAAAATGTCGCGATTAGAATTTTCTATCGATAGATTAATAAAAGAGATCGAAAAACGAAGATTGCTGTATGATACAACTGTAGCGGAATACAGAGATGTGAAGGCGAAGGAACGGGAGTGGGTGGAAGTGTGCCGTGAAATGTGCAAGACGAATGACGAGATAAAAGATTGGGATAACCTGAGTGGAATAGAGAAAACAGATTTCCGTGAGTCCATTTTTGTTTGCGTCTTTCTCTGACATGTTTTAACAACGTAACGATGATGATCACGTCATCTTTCGTTCTACGCGCGGAAGTCCTTGTTGCTCGAAGTATCTTTCGCTGCGTAAATAAGAATTCAAGCAACAAGGACTTCCGCGCGTGGAACTGAAAGAGTCCGTGTTGCTTTATGTTAGTAGAGTAGGTACTTAGCTTACCTACTAAGTGAATAATGAATAAATGATTTATTATTAACACTTACATTTTACACTTAAAGATATAACAGTTGGCTCCACACTAGGCAACTTGCCTGTCCTATGGTAGCCAAATACGATTTGACAAACGTAATTCAAAAGCCGACATTAGATTTAGTACATTCTTAATAAAACACTATACATCTCAATACATATTTATGCAAATTTTTAATTTGGAAAAGAAAGAATAAACTTAGTACTTAAGTACTAGGTAATTTGGAAATAGGAATCAGACCTAACATTTATTTGTAGCGTACTTCCTAGAAATATTGTAAATGCGGTTTGATTGGAAGTCTATTTATAAGTATATAAAATCTACTGGGCGGCTTTTGATGGTAAATGAATAGAAAAATACCAGGAATTATACAACACAGGAGCTAGTATGTTGTAGGTACGTAAGTATATGAGGAAAACAATGTAACTGATACTATACGACCTTAGAATTCTTTAAGCAAGGTTTTATAAATGTAATGTACCTATAGTAAGTAATGTATTTATAACTAGCATGCAAAGATTTAACGATTTAAATCTTTGCTAGCATGGACCTGGGACTTTGATCCCGTGGGAATTTTGGGAAATAGATAGATAGATAGATAGATAAAATCATTTATTTGTTACTACAAACACACACATACAAAGAATAGAAGTACACGAAACATTAAAACAAGAAATAGGCGGGGCATTTAAAAAAAAAAAAAAAAAATCCTCTCTTACTGCTCCACTACACACCCTAGGAATCTACATGCCCAATTTCAGTATTTCTTACGCCCAGTAGTTTTGGCTGTGCATTTTCCACGCATTTTCTGTCAGTCTGTGAAGTCAGAATTTTTTTATATAGGTCATGTGTTATATAGGTAGGCATACTTATTGATTAACTAGCTTTTGCCCGCGGCTTCGCCCGCGTGAATTTCCCACGGGAACAGTGCTTTTTCCCGGGATAAAAAGTAGCCTATGTGCTATTCCAGGTCATTATCTACCTCTGTACCAAATTTCATCGAAATCCGTCCAATAGATTTTGCGTGATTGAGTAACAAACATCCTCACAAACTCACAAACTCACAAATTCACAAACTCACAAACTCACATCCAAACTTTCGCATTTATAATATTAGTATGGATTACTAATTATAATGAAGCAGATTTTTTTTTTGTGTTTGATTTCGTTAATATTTAAAATACAATTTTTAAATAATTTTTTGAATAAGGTTATTGCTATCAACTGTCACGATGCATTTTCATAGGACCGACAAGACGTTTAGATTTTGATGATCATGTCTTGAAAAAATATTACCTAAATAATACCTAGGTATTTAGAACTTAAATTTATTCCAAATTTATTATCGAATTCTACCTATAAGAAACGAATCTCTTCTCTTGTATTTACGATTAACATTTTTTTTTTATAGTTTATTATTTTTGTTGCAGTTATTGAAGTAAAGAAAAAATGGTCTTCACTTCGCGATTGTTTCAAACGGGAGCAGAGATTGTTTGAGAAAAACAAACATAACAAGAGAAAATATCTATTTTTCGATAAACTAAGATTTTTGGAACCTTTTAAACGAAACCGTGGACCCAAGCAAGCTCAAGAAGTAGATCATAACTTGATACATGAGGAAATTTTCATAAACGATGATAATATTAAACAAGAAATTGAAAACAATGATTCTGATTCTGAAGAAATAAATGAAAGTCCTTTAAGAAAATTAGCTGAAATTAAAGAAGATAATACAAACAAAACCATTAAAATACTAACACCTGAAGAGATATCAAACATCAGAGGCAAGAATATTGTAGTCATAGAAAAATGTGAGAAGGAATCATTGAATAGAGATGAAGAGATAAGTATTGAAAAACGTAAGCGTAAGAGAGAAATTGATAAGGCTAATGATGATTATGAGAAAAATAAGATGACAATAATAGAATATGAGAATCGTGGTGAGTCTTCTGGATGCAATGAGCTTAAAAGAGAAGATTGTGGTATAAAAATTGAAGGATTTGATGACGATCAAGCATTTTTGAAGTCTATCCTACCAACGTTTAAAGCGCTGAGCACGGAACAGAAGTATCGACTAAGAATAGAAATTATGCAAACCATTTTGAAATTCAAAGTAGACAATAGAATTTTTAATTGAAAATATTAATTTTGTTATCCATCCATACTAATATTATAAATGCGAAAGTTTGGATGTGAGTTTGTGAGTTTGTGAGTTTGTGAGTTTGTGAATTTGTGAGTTTGTGAGTTTGTGAAGATGTTTGTTACTCAATCACGCAAAATCTACTGGACGGATTTCGATGAAATTTGGTATAGAGCTAGATAATGACCTGGAATAGCACATAGGCTACTTTTTATCCCGGGAAAAAGCACTGTTCCCGTGGGAAATTCACGCGGGCGAAGCCGCGGGCAAAAGCTAGTAGATTCTAAAATTGTTATAGTACGTAGTGTCGTACATAATAGTGTCTTAATGGCTTTCCAATAGTAGTGCTATTTAACATATTAATTCGGCGTCAACTTTTAAAATCTTGATTTACTTACTTTGAAATCTCATACGATTGTGTCGGATTCCTACTAATTTGTTTTTTCTTTAACAATGTGTCCCGTCATCAGTGTCGGAGCCTTTAATGGTATGTTTTATGGCATTTTTTATGAACAAATCACCACCCATTACTTTTTTTCTTGGACTGTAGTAAAATGGCAGCTATTTTGTTTTTTTTTCGGACGTTTGACTAAGATGCTATCGACATAGAATGGGTCTCATTTAAAAGCTAATCATGTAGACAACAATAAAATAAGAAAGTTGTTTCAAAATGAAGGCCAAAAAAAAATAAAAAACGTAAAAAAAAGGTTTTTTGTATATTTTAGAATTATTATCTTCTTGTGAATAAACTTGCCCATTAAAATAATAAATAAATGTTTTGTGTGGTGATATTATGTCCATAAAAATGTCATATAACATACCATTAAAGGCTCCGACACTGATGACGGAACACATTGTATAATTTGGTAGTATATTTAGAATATATTCCTTGCATTGTATTAGACAATAAGACATCATGAGAAAATACATCGTCAAACAACTTTAACTTGTTAGATCCTTTTAAAAAATGTTTTTAATAACTAGTCCGAAAAAATTGTTCGTTCCTTTATTCCGTCTTCACAAATCAAATCAAATTTACTTTACATCTATTTTATGATTTTTGCACACACGATATCAGGGGCGCCGGGAAAGGATATAACTTGGTTAGTTACTTGCCTCCTTTTGATAAACCGGTCAACTTTCTGTCAACTTTTTTCAAGCCTACCTACCTATGGTAGGTAACTTTTACTTCCATAAATGACGTTACCAATTAAAAAAACAAGTAAACTACCCCTCTCTAGTCTTTGACTTTAATCGGTATGGTTGACAAAAAGGCCCGCGAAAAAAAGTCAACATTAAATTAGTTCCATTAGCAAGGCGTGAAAAGGGGAAAGTAGAGGAAAACCAAAGAGGTAATTTTCCTTAAAAACAGGATAAACAAGCGGATACTTCCGCGATAATTACGCCTAATTACGTGACGCATCCTGGCGGAAACCTGTGATAAGGGACCCAGCTTTAGTAATGTGCGACTCTGGTTAGTAAGGATTTAATCCTTAATGAAAAAGTCTATCCGTTTGTCTCGAATCATACGATTTTGAAATAGAATAGACTAACTAACGAAACGAATAACGTACTTTGTTACTAGTACTTTATCACCAATATATTCTTTATCTTTATTTTATTTATTTATCGTTTCTCACATGTATCGTTTTGGCCTGTGGTGTGGCCCTAGAATAGCACCAACCCACCTCTTCCCGTGGGTGTCGTAAGAGGCGACTAAGGGATTTAAAACACCGGAGGATGGGCAGCAGCATCTTTCCGCGTACTATGCCATCACACTGCGATAGCCAACCCGCTTACCATGCAAGCGTGGCGATTACGGCAAAACCCCCCATGGATAAAATCCTTGGGGGAGGCCTTTGTCCAGCAGTGGACGTCTTTAGACTGAGAGAGATCGTTTCTCACAATCCCTTTATTAGACCCACTTAAGTTTTCTGTTAGATAATGCTTCTGCATTAAGTCCACCTATTGTGCCATACATTGTGTTTGAACAATAAAGGTTAAATAAATAAATACATTTAATTTGACATTATGTAGTCTGTATCCTACTAATATTATAAATGCGAAAGTTTGGATGTGAGTTTGTAATGTTTGTTACTCAATCACGCAAAATCTCCTGGACGGATTTCGATGAAATTTGGTATACGGGTAGAAAAATACCGCGAATCGCAGTTAGGGTACTTTTTATCCCGTAATTCCCATGGGAGCGAAGCCCCGGGGCGCGGCTAGTTTTTTATGAACTAAAATAACTCTGCCCTGACTCCGCTCGTCTCCAGTACTAGAATTTGTTGATGCATTTACGAGTATGTGGGAATTTAGTGGTAAAAAGTACCCTATGTGTGATCGAAATAAGTCCATTATTTTTTACCGTGAAAGATTCACACAAGCAAATGAAATATTATAGTAAACTAGCTTTTGCCCGCGGCTTCGCCCGCGTGAATTTCCCACGGGAACAGTGCTTTTTCCCGGGATAAAAAGTAGCCTATGTGCTATTCCAGGTCATTATCTACCTCTGTACCAAATTTCATCGAAATCCGTCGAGTAGATTTTGCGTGATTGAGTAACAAACATCCTCACAAACTCACAAATTCACAAACTCACATCCAAACTTTCGCATTTATAATATTAGTATGGATTTTACTACATACATAGAATCACGTCCGTATCCCTTACGGGGTAGACAGAGCCAAGAGTCGTCATGCTCGAACTCGAAGGCCACGCTTAGCTGAATATGAGCTTTCTGATGGAATGGAGATTCAGGTATGTCAGACAGGTTGCTAGTCCATCGCCTACATTATACTTATAACAAGAATATTACGACTTTGCCCATACCTTATCAGGTCAAAGGCTGTTTACTATCCCACCGAATGTGACATCAAAGGTAATGATTTTGATGGCTCATAAATAAAGCCATAGAAAGTGCCTACTTTCTGTCCTATTTATCTCCTGATAGTGGTCATATTTTATGTCTAGCCATTTATGTAGATAGGTAATGATGTAAGGCAGAGCGAACTTTATTTTGTCATAAAATTAGGTTACTTTTACCCGACTGTGGTGAAGCTAAAAGGAGGGTTATGATTTTTGATTAAAACCATAGACATAGAAAAATAGTATTTTATGCAACTAATCCATAATGAGAGGCATTAAAACATGAGTGTGGTTTTATGAAACGAGCCGACGGCTCGTTTCATAATAACATCACACGAGTGTTTTAATGCCTAATTATGTACAGTTGCATACACTACTTTATCTTTACTCATAGGAACAATTAAAATTAAACAAAGTAGGTAGATAACGAAGAAAAATTTTTTTTCGGGAAATTAAGTTTGAACTAACTACGAATGTGTGCGCCACTTTTTTTACAAGTTCAAAATGCACATGCGTGCGCCTCTTTTTTACATTCAGCCTAAAACCATAGCCTAATTTAATAAATTAAAAAGTAAAAGTGTACTAGGTATAAAAATTAAAAAGTTATTTTATGATACTGCTACTACTATAATGACTTTTATTTTTTTAATTTATGTAGGTATGTGCGTTTATAAAGTACGTCTTTATAACACCATCTTCAAATTCTTAATTCGAATATTTCGACATGAGTGTAGATCTGTAGATAAAATAATTTAAAAAATTCTTAGTTCTAACTTTATGATTAGGTAAAACTATTAAATACGACCTTACTCACTCACTTATTTGGTTCCTTGTTTAAACTTTATAGAGTGATTTTTCAGTGATCCAGTTTTTATCTAATAGATTATTAGACTACGGGTTGCTACGGATATACAGACTGAGCAACTAGCTGCACCACAGCTTTGCCCCCTTGGGAATTTTGGGATTTTCTCTTGTACGTCGCTATCATACACAGAACTTTTCAAATCGGACCGGTAATTCCAGTGATTAGTGTGTTTAAACCGGGGCTTATACCGGTACCAAATTCTCATATAAGTACCGGTACTATCCGGAAGTAGTGTTGTCGGATAATCGATTGAATATCGATTTATTGATCGATTAATCGAAAGTGGAATAAATAATCTAAAGTATGTATCGATTATAAATAGATTATCTCTCTAATAAATATCTCTCTAATAGATTATCTCTGTATTATCGATAGTATCGACTTCTATGTCGTGACAATACTAGCGATTATAATCAAGATATCGATACTATCGATCATTAATCGATTGGATAGATTAGGTATTATTGAAATAAACACAATCGATTAATTGATAATTTTTTATCCGGAAGTTGATATGGAAAATTTGGTGCCCGTTACAAGCCGTGGTTTAAACAAACTGTTCAGCTTTATTTTATTAGTAGATATAGATGTCTGTACATATATCAGATTGCAAACAAGTTCGGGCAACGTATATTTCGGAACTAATCCCAGTTGCTAAGAAACACTGTTCCCAGTTAAAAACTTTCTAAGGCCTCTCCTTCACGATGGAGTTTCGTCTTCACAGACAACTTTGTTAGTTTCACAGGTATCTTATATTCTTCGTGCTTATTTCTTATCTGACCAAATACTGGTCGAAATTGATATAGATAGCCATTCCGACTTGACAAGAGTAGAAGACTCTCTATATCTATCCCAACTAATTATTATAAACTAGGTGACCAAGACTGTTTCATGAGTTTCTTTCGGAATTTCTTCTCAGCAGTGGTCGTTCCGAAATGCTAGTAGTTTGTAGCTTTGAGACATAATATATTATGGTTAAATAATTAGTTATCAACGTGAAAAAGAGCCTTCTTTGAAGGCCAAGTTTCAGCCTGATTCGTCCAGTCAGTCCAGTCACCATTCAGACGGATCGGGCTGAAATTTGGCATGCAGGTAGATGTTATGACGTAGACATCCGCTAAGAAAGGATTAACGCGAGCGAAGCCGCGGTCAACAGCTAGTCAAATATATAAGTGATCTCTTAGCGACACCCACGGGAAGAGATAGCTGCCCATTGGTTGTATGTCTTTCTATCTTACTATCTGTATGTTTGTACGTGTATCACGCATAATTATACTAAATGAAATTAGATGTGATTTTCGCCATTGTATTGCTGAAGAACTAGATTTAAATCTGACGTAGGTTTCACTTTGATATGCCCCGCTAATAATAGTAAATTTTACGCGAACGTAGTCGCGGGCAAAAGCTAGTTAAAAAATAACAAAAAAAAAATGTTTGTTTGTTTGCTTGTAGTATTTTTATTGTACTAAGGGTACATAGTGAGCGTAACATAACTAAAAAGGTAAGGACTTATCCCATGAAGGGATCTCTTCCAGTCAACCAGCGATAGATTGAGAGGATATATTTACTCAGTAAAAGAAGTATAATAGAGTAGAAGTAAGTAATTTGGTAGGGTAGCTGTCTATTGGTTTAACAAAATTTCAGTTATAATAGCTACTATATAAACCTACCTCAGAAATACGTAAAGGCTATTTTGTAAGGAGCACATGAAACACTGATAATGTGTACTCAGCTTTATTCTCCGGGATATACGAGTATAACGCGTTCCTTTTTCCATTAGATTAGTTTTTCCCGGAGAAAACGCGCTCTTTACCTGTTTGCGTCAGTTTTTGTAGAGAATTACCCTGGATTTTCACCGAATTATTACATAGAATCCCGTCTTTATCCCTTACGGGGTAGACAGAGCCAAGAGTCTTGAGACTCAAAGGCCACGCTTAGCTGAATATAAGGCTCTCTAATGGAATGGAGATTCAGGTATAGTGACAGGTTGCTACTGTTGCCCAGGTTGCCCATCGCCTATGAGTGGAGGAAGCCCCAGTTTAAAGCCTTTTCCCTCGATTGACTTATATAGCGCGGGAAGAGAAGCAGCTGGCACATTGTATGTTTTTTCTTCGCTCCCAGACCAGCATGGAAGCCCCGAATTATTACCCCGTGAATTATGTCAATAAAGGACACATACATACATAGAATTACGTCTTTGTCCCTTACGGGGTAGACAGAGCCAAGAGTCGTGAGATTCGAAGGTCACGCGTAGCTGAAAAATACACGTCTGTAGGAGGGCACGTATACCAATAACTTAAAATATATAACATCTAATCGATTCTAAGAGTAAGTACAGTCAGAAACCCCCCCTGATAGGATTCGGTGAGATAGGTGGGGGTCCAGGTTTTTTTCTATACTGATTGTACATATTTGATAACATATTTTCAGAATGGTGTTTGAGTGGGTAAGACGAAATTTCAGTAGGTATCTAAACAAAATATTAAATTGTAAATTTATTTTTATAATGGCGTCTGATGACCAATCTAAAGTATACATTCTTTTTAGATGGCAAATTGATTTTGAAGACAAACTTATAGTAACCCCTTAAACATAATAAATTCATAAATGTTCTGAAACTATAGCCGTTTTGACAAATAAAAGCTGAATGATCATATAAAAGTACTTTTATGAAGCTATCAAGTGGATCACATATGTAAATTGAAGTTCATTTAAAGTCTCGCTATAAATTATTTATAACTGTTTACATTTACATCGAACAGCTCTGAAATATATGGGACTTTCGGCTTTTTAGTTTCATACATAATTCCAAAACTGGCAAAATAATGGCTAAACTGATTTACCGATATTGATGAAGATTGTTAAATAATAAAACAACCTATGCATGACCTCTTAAGGCCCCCATCCATAGTGCTGCAATGAGAAAATACATATCTTTATTAAGACGAGGTCCAACCTGAGCTGCAAAAAACAAAATTCATATGCGCTTAACCGCGCCATGCGCGCGTTGCAATAAGATAGTTTTTTGCACAACATAATGTTCTACTTTCGTTGGCAGGTTCGAACAGATTTTGTACCGATTTAGCAACTATTTCTCAAATATCTTTAAAAATATTAGTCTAAAAACAAAAGTGCTCGTTTAAAACTTTAATATAGTATAATATATATTAACTAATTATATAAAAATATATACATGTTATCGCTGAAAATTGTAAGTTCCATGACTTGAAAGCTGAAATTTTATCTAAATTTTCGGTGCATTTATGAATTAATTAAGCCGAAAATATGTATTTTTATTAAAAAGTACACGATTGAAACCTTAATAAACATCATAATCTATATCCTGTTTTATTTTTCCACTTCGTAATTAAACTCTAATTAGGAAATTTTCTTCATGAAAAATTACAATTTTTTCGAATGTGTGCTACGACATGGCCTTAAGTATCATACTAATATTTTAAAGAGGAAGTTTTTGTGAGTTGGTTTATAATGGGTAATCTGTCAATTCAATTCACTTTATTGTTTCCATGGTATTTAAACTGGTCACATTATAAATACAGTACATCATGGAACCCTGGTAGGGCACTACAATAAGATTATTATAATTTAACAATTGGATTACGATTAAAAAAATCTTCGGAACCGATTTCAAAAATTCTTTCACCAATATAAAGATACATTATACCAGAGTGACATAGGCTACAATTTACATGTGTAACTTCCATGCAAAGCCGGAGCGGGGCGCTAGTTTTAAATATTTTAGGAAATTTGTAGTAAAACCGCATAGAATAATAATGGACACAATACTTATTTTTTCAGACAACTTTGTTATATTAGGTCACCTATTGTACCACGTTTAAAGCAATAAAGTTGTTCATTCATTCTTCTTTAAACACAAGAGAAGACCATGGTAAATAATTCCACACAAATAAAAGATCTGGAATTTTCTTTTTAAATCCCCTTTTAACTACGCTTTCTATTTGAAAGGCGTCTAGAAATATTGCCAGTTGTTTGAAGCAGGAGTGCACGATGTCTGTTGAGTTCTAGCATGTCATACCACTTCGCTGAATTTTCTCCTTTCAAGGCGAAATTCACTGTTAGAATGATATTTACAGGATCTCTTTTGAATAAAAAGTTTTCATTTTTATTTTTAATTAAGTATTCATTTATTTCAAGCAACAAATAAAAGTTTACAAATAAACAATTTAGGTGGGTACCTATTATATACCTTAGGTTAACATAGGTACATATAATTTAATTACCTATAAAGCCTAAAGCCTCTCCAGTCACTTGCGAGCGAGCGAAGCGAGTTCAGTTTTTATGAGACGAAAACACATTTTTTGTGTAAGTATGTTTCTAATAATTCCCGAACCGTAAAATTTGAATGGTGAAAGCTGGAAAACGTTTAAACTATTTTTGACTTTTATGGAAATCAAAATCGGCTCAGTGGTTGCAGATCAGCGCCATCTAGTAACCTGAGATCGCGGTAAACTACGTATATTTTATTGTGTAAAAGTGATTAGAATTTTTTTCCTGAACAAACAGTTCAATCATTCAATTTCTTTATAGATATTTTTTTTAAAAAGCAATAATTAATTTTTTATATAGCAAAATTTTTCTTAAACATTTTAAAGAGTCCCAAAAGTGCGATTGGGCAAGAACTCTGGCACACTGTTTGCAAAATCAAATTTTGCCTCCTTCAGAACACACAGACATACAAAATAACTGGATATCGTACCTTTGCTTGTCTTCTAATAACCGGGTGACCAGTGTTTCGGTATCCATAGAAATCGGATCAGATGTTGATGATGGCGTTTTCCCAGAAATGAAAAGAAGTTTCATCTTTTGCATCAAAAACGATTTTGATTAAATTTTCTATAAATAAATAAAATATATACGGGCAAATCACACAGATTGAGCTAGCCCCAAAGTAAGTTCGAGACTTGTGTTATGGGATACTAATGATACTATATTTTATAACAAATACATATATAGATAAACATCATCAAACACATAAAGATCATTTTCCATCCTGACCTGACCGGGGATCGAACACGGGACCCCCTGGTTCAGAGGCAAGGTCTTTACCACTGTGCCACGGAGGTCGTCCAAAAAATGCTATATTTTCATCGAAATTCCAAAAAGTGTGTAAGTACTTTGTGTTCTGTTATTTTAATTATTTTTTCATTTGTTGTTTGTATTTGAACCGTTTTTGTAATGAAAACTGTAGTTATTTAAACACAATGTAAAAATAAAAATGTATTTTGTGTCGAAATTGATTAAATGAAAAAATAATGAAAAATCGTTAGAAGCGTTTGTTTATAGATCTTATATTTACTAAATCATTTTTGATGTAAAACATCTAAAGGCGGGGTTTGGCAGTAAAATCGACCCGAATCCCGCCCCGAGACAGAAAATGGCATGACGCTGTCGTGGCACGATGCACCGATGTTTTACATCTGCCGGGCGTCCCGTGATGCCCAATTATTTTTACAAACCTTTATTTTCCAACTGATAGATAGATACCTAGATAAAATCTTTATTTGTAGCCGCAGTACACACACACAAACAATACAGTAACACCAACCAACATTAAAAGAACATATGCTAGGCAAAAGTCTGGCCATCGCCTCCCAATTCTTTCTATCTCGCCATTGATACCTACACGTGTCGTATCCAGTTTGAATATTTCTTCAAAAATACTGCATTTTGTTGACGCGTTAAAAGTTACGGTGTCTGGAGGCTTGTTAGAAGAGTTGTTCGGCATGTTTCTCGGAAACATCGGGTTTAGTTGTTTAAAATATATTTTTAAACATAATTGTGTCTAAAGAAAGAAAAATATTTTCTTTAAAAAATTGGAGAGATAAATTTTTGAAATGTTTGTTTTACTCATGTCAAAAAGTATTTATGAGCTCTATCCAATGTTTTTTTATACGTGTTAAAAGCGGCCGCAGGCGAAAGCTTGTTTATTTTATAAGAATTTTGCCCGCAGCTTCGTCCGCGTGAATTTCCCACGAGAACAGTGCTTTTTCCCAGGATGATAAGTCCCTATGTCCTTCTCAGTACTCATATGTGTATAAATTTCAGGAAGTACAGTAAACTATATGTATGCGAAATTTCAGGAAGATTGGTTCTGTAAATAAAGCGTGAAGTAACAAACAAACAATTAAATAAACAAACAAACTCACTTTCGCATTTATAATATTAGTTAGGATAATAAAAGAGATTCATTCAATTGTATTAATAAAAAAATACATGAAGAAGCATACAATAACATAAAGACTACAATAACATATAGACTACAATATCATTAGACGTAGCAATAATTTCGTTCCGATATGAGAACAAGAAAGATACAAGAATACAAAGATATATGTTCTTCTCGGATCGCCTTTCCTTTCATATATCAAGTGTCTAGATTAATTGTGAAGTATCAGTAATGGGCGATATGAGTTTCCGAGATATGTCGGATAGAAAGGTTAGTATTAGCAGAATGAATTTTTGTCATAAATACAGATAGAACAGATCATATAACGTCTTTATTCTTTACGGGGTAGACAGAGCTAAGGGTCGTGAGTCATCCATACTTACATACTTTCTACAGGTCTGTCTGTTACGTTTTCACGGCTATACCGCTGGACCAATTTAGGTATTTGGTATGGATATAGTTGAATATACGGGGTCAAACATAAGCTTCTCTATACAGGGTGTTTGGGTAAACACCTGCAACCTCTCTAGGGGTGAAAGTACTCATGAATATGAGCAACTTTTTGTATGGGACCGACTCTGAAATCTAAAAAAAAACAGATGTTCCATACATTTTGGGCGAGTAGGTATTTTAAAATGTATGGAACAGCTGTTTTTTTTTTTGAGATTTCAGAGTCAGTCCCATACAAAAAGTTGCTCATATACATGAGTACTTTGTATATTTTTGTAAAAAACGAACCCTCAATGGGCTAAAATGGGGGGTCAAAGTTTGTATGTAACACATAAGTTATATAGTTTTTGCCGCGGGCAGAGCCGTTAGGTGTCAACAAAATGAATAATTATTTCGAAAACTTACAAAGGTTATTATGTAAAAACTAGTTTCGCCTGCGTAAGTGTAATTTTTTATCACTTTCTCATCATCAATTTCTTAAAGGTGAAATAGTAAAGCCATAAAAAAATAATTAATATCTATAAATAACTTAATATCTATACTTACAGATAAATTTGAGTAGGCGTAAATAGAGCTAGAAATAGATTTTATAGATACTTACCTCGTAGACGCCTACGACGTAGACAGCTACAGAGAAGGCTACGCCGTAGACACGCCTACGACATCCAATACACGACAATTCATATTACGCATAATTTTTTCGCTTTCGAGGTGACCCGGCATCCTAGGTGAGCACCAGAACGATTTTCTGACAGCTATATTAAGAAAAAAAATCTGTATAAAAAAGTCTCAACAGATAGCGTTTTATGAAAGCCGAGTCGTAATAATGGCTGAACCTATATGGTGCGCTTTTTCTTGTCAACCAGAGGCAGAAAAAAAAATCACATAACAGTTTGACAGTTGCACAAATCACAATATTGATACTTTTTAGTTGTTTTTTTTACCAAGATTTTTTTTTTTTTTAATTCCAATCCCGTGAATTTTTGCTTTTTGTATGGAACTTTTTCTCTCGCCTTTTACTAAGCGCCATCCATGAAGTCATCTGGAACTATTTATTTTTTTTAAATTTGTGTCTCGGTTAATCCCTCATTACCATAATATTATAAAGAGGAAATGTTTGTATGTTTGTGAGTTTGTTTGTAGGGGGTAAACTTCGGAACTACTGAACCGATTTTAAAAACTCTTTCGTCAATAGAAAGCTACAATATGCCTTAGTGACATGGGCTACAATTTATATGTGTACCTCCCGTGCAAAGCCGGGGCGCTAGTTATGCATAAGTAACGATGTGTGTGTGGATGTTTGTTACTCATGCACACACAACCAACTGGACTGATTATGAAGAATTTTGGTATACGGGTCAAAGGTCAAAGTCAATTGTTTTTATTTAAATAGGCTTAAAAATAACTTTTAAATTGTCATATTCTCGTTTGTTAGTTGACGTCATACAATTACTTAAAGCTAAGGTTACCACCGCCTCCAAAGCGCAAGTGGAGAAGAGGCGGCGCAAGAAACTCCACTGCTGCATTTTCTCCATCTGGTGTGATATATGTGTCTCACTGCTAGGCAAATGCCTCTCTTTTCTACTTCCACCATTCTCTGTTGAGTAAAGCCCGCTTCCACTTCCGCAGATAACTTCCGATGTCATCTCGCCATTTTATTCGTGGTCTTTCCCTACGCCTACGCCCCTCTGGTATCCATAGGGTATAGTCGGGCCCATCTATTTGGCGGCATGCGACAAACATGTCCAGCCTAGTTCCACTTTAGCTTGGCTGACTTGGTGCTTAGGCGCATATGATTGATATTTTACCAGCCGCGTTCTAGGATAAAATGTATCCTATGTGCTATTCCCGGAATTTTTCTACACGTGTATCAAGTGTGTCACGTGTTTCATCGAAATCCACCCACTAGATTTTGCGTGATTGAGTAACAAACATCCTCACAAATTCACATTCAAACTTTCGGATTTATAATAGGTATTAGTAGGAAGCAGGATATTAGGATTCCCAAAGGAGTAAAACTCCGAGGAACAGCTCGTAAATAAGAAATTGATATTTGTTTGTAATATATTGGGTAAAACTAAACGCAGGCGTTTCGCATTGCTGCCGCCAGAGGGCGTTCGGGGTTTTCACATTGCTCGTGCGAATGGCTCGCGGACGGTCGCCATTGCATTGCCCTATGCGATATCGGTTTGATTTTTAATACGCGAGAGGTTCCGCGTTCTTTGATTGCTAATTAGCTTGAGTTGTGTTTGTGAATTTCCTGTTTGTTAAATAACTATTGAACTTTGTGTTTGTGTACCCGTCATGGTGACTTTTTCTTGTGAGAGGTGAAACGTGGCTGGCTGTTCACATCTGGCTGTTCCCGAGTGAAACTACGGGAAGAAATCTATTTATTTGTCCTGGGGAATTGAGATCTCAAGGGTTAGGTAGGGTGATTAGGAATTCCCCCTTCCCGAAGACACTCAAGTTTGGATCCGAAGAGAAAGAAGATTTAATTTGGTAAGTGTTCAATTGTATTTAATTTATAGGTTAGGTTATCATATAGGGCCCTGTAGCTCCCTTCATAAGCTACGGTGGTAGCAGACTGCGTATAGCTTAAGTTAGATTCTAGTCGGACAAGCGTGGTGTCGCGTGGAGATTTTTTCCCGGTACTTAATTTTACCGGTAGATTTTTTCCCGGTAAAGTTCCGGTACAGAATTCTTCCCGCCGCTTCGTTTGTCCGGATTCTCTCTGCCACATTTTCTGGCAGCAGAGCGTAGTTGCTCTGCACATTTTCTGGTAGCAGAGCGTAGTTTATCTACCCTCTATTTGTTCGTTTGTAAAAAATAATTAATTGTTTGTAAAAATTATTAGATTTTTCTTAGTTTGTTTGTATAAGAATATTTGTAACCTTTTTTGTATTTGTTTGCGGTTTGTACCGTGCGTTCCGGGTTTGTGCCATTCTCATACCTACCGCGGTTCTTCGTGTAGTTGCTTGATTTTGTTGTTTTTTATTTACCTTTTGTTATTTTTTGTTTGTGACTTGACGCGATGGCGAAGGCCTCCAATGCTAGGGCGACACTCGCCAACGAATTGAGATGGTTTGTGACGGCCGGAGGACTCCTGTCCCGGAAGGACAGGGAGGGCGCCATACTGCTAAGAGCGGATCACCTCCACTCACGATTGATTAGCGCGGAAGCGGCCATGGCGGCGCTTACCGAAGCCGATCTTACCCCGGAGGCCTACGCAGGTCACATGGCGGACATGGACCAGATCCTGAGTCTGCACGATGATATCGCGGAGGCGGTGACCGCAATAAGGGCGAGACAGGCTGGCGGACCAGCCCCTCGCACACCTGTTAGACAGGAAGGACCAGCGGTTACTGGTCGGCTCCCCACCCTTCAGCTGTCCCACTTTGGGGGTAGGATGGAGGAGTGGGTAGCATATAAAAATATGTTTGAGTCCCTGGTCGTAGCACGACAGGATTTGTCGAAGGCCCAGAAGATGGCCTACCTCCTCTCCACTCTTGAGGATGAAGCGCGGTCGCTCATCCAGCACCTCCGGGTGGAGGACGACCAGTACGACACGGCTTGGGAGTTATTGAACTCCCGCTATCAAAACTTACGTTTGTTAGCGGATGCGCACGCCGCACAGTTGATGGCCCTGCCCAAGGTGGCCAACAGGGCACAGTTGCGCCTGCAGTTGCTCACGCCCGTTACAGTGGCCTGTAACGCGCTCCGCACACTGGGGCTGCCGGTGGACCAATGGTCCTTTTTGCTGGTGCACATTGTATTGGGCAAATTACCCAATGACATCCGCTCGCGATTTGAGCGCGAGAATGCGGAACGGGATAGCACCACCCTACCAACATTCACTGACTTGGTGAAGTTTTTGGAGTTTGAGGCACGGGCTGCTGAGAATACCATGACGGACTCAGCGCCATCCAGAGCGCCTGAACGTAGGCCCTTGGAACCCTCATGGCGAGGGAGGCCCCAACAGGGACGGCAACCGCCACCGCGTGGAGCTGGTGCGCGGGTTGCACACACGGCAGCAGTCGCGAGGGACGCGGACTGCCTGCAATGTGGTCGGATGGGCCACAGCCTGCTGCAATGCAGGGACTGGCAGGGACTGCCAGTACAAAATCGGCGCCGCATGGCAAAGCGGCATGAACTTTGCTTTTATTGTTTGGGCGGTCACTATGCACGTGACTGTCCCAGTGCCATACCATGCAGTGCATGCCGTGGGCGGCACCACGCGATGCTTTGCATGAACCGCAACGGGGATGGCACCCGGATGTTGAGGCAGGGGTCCCCTATGGGCGGGGGCGCTCCTGCGCGAAGCCCTCCACCACCGGACGGAGGACGCGGCTTCGCTCGTCGCACCCCCCTCGGGAGGGGGTCGCGTACCTGCGCGGGTCTTGGCGGACCGGGACCACGCGCCCCAAGGTCATGGCCAGTATGTAGCTGGCCAGGCCCCGGATAGGGCCCCCATGGGCGGGGGCCCTAGATCGGACGTGAGAGTGGGGACACCCCCTCCACGCGGGTTACCAATACCCAACACATGCAGCCGCAGCGGTTTTCTCCGCCGCTGCACGAGTACCCACGGCTGGAGTACCACCCGCCGTACCATATGTATGGCCGGGCCGCGGGTTATGCCCCCTCAGATGGGGATGTGCACTCGCCCGCCATATTATCCGGGTCAGTGGCGCGCCCCTGGTTTGGAGAGAGTGGGGAGCCCGTAACTAGCTTGCTCCCTTGCTGGGACAGAGCCGCGGACGGTTCTGCTCCCTACCGCGGTGGTCCGCGTATGGGGTCGTGGGGGAGAAGCCATTAATTTGAGAGCTCTGTTGGACTCAGGGGCTCAAAGCAGTTTGGTTACCACTCGAGTGGCACGCCAGTTAGGTTTAGTCGTGGAAGACTCGCCTGTGCCACTTCTTGGAGTTGGTGGCATACAAGTGAAGTGTCTGACGGGCCAGACACTTGTCACCTTTTCTTCGCTGAAGTCCTCCACAATGAGGATCACGACTTCGGCTATGGTAATGGATACCATTGCGGGTTGGCACCCCTCGACAGACATACCGCCGGGTGTGTTGTCTTTGGTTTCGGGTCTGGATTTGGCCGACCCCTTTGTCTTTCATCCCGGCCCAGTGGACTTGCTCCTGGGCTCGGACGTATTGGGTTGGATTTTGTTGGGTACACAGAAGGCTCTGGGTTCGTCTTCACTGATGGCAGTGTCTACGATTTTTGGTTTTGCCCTGATGGGCCCTGTGTTTGATAATGGCACCGCGGAGGAGCCACCGGTTGTCGCATCTGCGTCCTTGGCCAAGACCATGCAAAGGTTTTGGGAGGTGGAGGAGCCACCTATGAGTTCCAGGATGGATCCGGAACACGCTGAGTGCGAAGCCTTCTTTCGATCGACCACGGAGAGGTTGCCCTCCGGTCGGTTTGTAACTAGGTTACCCTTTGTTGCCTCTCGTCCTAGCCTAGGGCAAAGTAGGGCGCTTGCGGAGAAACGACTGCTGTCCATGGAGCGACGCATGCAGCGTGACCACGTACTTCGCGATAAATATATTGAATTTATGCGCGAGTACGAGGATTTGGGTCACATGTCTCCGGCTCGAGTTGATTGGAGCTCAACTGAGCATTATTTTTTGCCCCACCACGCGGTGGTGAAGGCCTCAACGGGCAAGTTGCGGACTGTCTTTGATGGGTCCGCACCCACTTCGAACGGAGTTTCGTTGAATCTGTGTTTGCATTCGGGTCCCAAATTGCATAGGGACATAATTGACATCATCTTGAACTTTAGAAGACATCAAGTGGTTTTTGGTGCGGACATCCGGATGATGTTCCGCCAGACAGTCATACATCCTGAGGACAGGCGATTCCAGTTGATACTCTGGCGTGAGCGCCCTGAGGATCCTGTGACGGTGTATGAACTCAACACAAACACGTATGGTTTGAAATCTAGTCCCTATATCGCCATCAGATCATTGCTTGAATTGGCAGAGCGGGAACGGATCCGCTTTCCCCGTGGGGCTTCCGTGCTGTCACGTGACTTGTATGTTGATGACGTGTGCACCGGAGCCCAAAGTATTGAGGAGGCCCTCCTACTGCGGGATGAATTGATTGAAATATTGAAAACGGGTGGCTACGAGCTACGTAAGTGGTTGTCCAATGAGCCTAGAGTTCTAGAAGGGATCCCGGAGGATCACCAACAGAACCCTCACCTGTTTGAGGATGTGGATGATCCCAACAGGATAGCGGTGCTGGGCATGCAGTACCAGCCGCTAACCGATATTTTTACATTCCAAGTGGACTTGGAAATACCAAAGGTCTGGACTAAGAGAACGGTGTTGTCCGTAATAGCCCGTATGTTTGATCCAAGCGGTTGGATCAGTCCAGTGATATTCTCTGCGAAGTGTCTTCTTCAGAGACTTTGGACTTTGGGCGTCTCGTGGGACGAGCCGCTGTTTGGTCCTCCATTGGATGATTGGCTCGAGTTGTTTTCATCGATTAAGGAAGTCAATCGGATTGCCTTGCCTCGTCGAATATTGCCCCCGGGAAATATCGAGCCAGCCTGCATGGCTTTTGTGACGCGTCGGAGCGAGGCTACGCCGCGTCAGTCTATATGCGGACAGTTGACGCCGATGGCCGGGTCAATGTCTCGCTTTTGTTAGGGAAGAGCAAGGTCGCCCCCATCAGGACTAGGCTGACTATTCCCAAGCTTGAGTTGAGTGGAGCTCACCTTCTCTCTAAATTGTTGCATCACGTTGCCAGTGAGCTGGCGGCCACGGTCGAGATACGGGACATCTTCGCCTGGTCGGATAGCCAGGTCGCGCTTGCATGGTTGCGCGCGGCCCCACATACCTTGGAGGTTTTTGTTGGAAACAGGGTTTCCCAAATTCAAAATATTGGAATTGATATAACATGGAGACATGTGCCGGGAGAGCTTAACCCAGCGGACTGTGCTTCCCGAGGTTGTACGGCACCAGAATTGGTGTCACACCCGCTCTGGTGGGGTCCAGAGTGGCTGATGGGATCAGAAACATCTTGGCCTGTCTGTCAGACAGATGTTACTTCTTTGAGTTTGACTGGGCTCCGTGTACATGCTGTAGTCGCTGAGACGACGTCGGAGCCGGATTGGCTACTTGCTCGGTATAGCAGCTTGGATAAGCTTCTGGGTGTTACCAGTTGGATTAAGCGTTTCATACATAATTGTAGAAACCCACAGGCAAAGCGGTTGGAGCCGATTGCAGGTGCAGAAGAGCGCCGGAGCGCATTGTTGCATTGGGTCCGTGTCGTGCAGACCGGACGGTTTGAGTCAGAGCTTCGTATCTTGCGCGACTCACGCGCTAAGTTGAAGGGCGCGGTCGCTCGTTTGAACCCGTACATCGACTCGGATGGGCTTCTTCGGGTTGGAGGCAGGCTCCGGAAGGCGGATCTTCCATATGAGACTCGCCATCCTCTGTTGTTGCCCAAGGGCGGACCCTTGGTGCAGCTTTTGGTGTCTGATCGACACATTCGTAACGCCCATGCTGGGTGCAATGCTTTGTTGGCTATCTTGCAACGCGAGTTTTGGATTTTGTCAGCCCGAAGAGCAATCCGTAGTGTTCTGTTTCGATGTATTGCATGTTATAGGTTGAAGGCATCCACGATGCAACCACAGATGGGTGATTTGCCCGCTGATCGAATCCGACCTTCGAGACCGTTTGACGGCGTTGGAACCGATTTTGCCGGTCCCTTTTCGATCAAGGCTTCTCCCTTTCGTAATGCCCGTATTGTGAAGGGCTATTTGTGTGTATTTGTTTGTTTGGCCACCAAGGCTGTCCATTTGGAGGTGGTATCGGCTCTGACTACGGAGGCCTTCGTCGCCGCGTTGGATCGCTTTGTTTCGCGTCGAGGTCTACCTTCCCTTATTAGGTCTGACAATGGCACAAACTATAAAGGAACTGTAAATTATCTTAAGGATGTTTCTGTGTTTATTGATAAAAATTGTACTAGTTTAAGTCAAATTGCTGCCCAAAGGGGAATAACCTGGAAGTTTAGTCCCCCAAGTTGCCCCCATTGGGGAGGGATTTTTGAAGCGGCTGTGAAATCCGCAAAGACCCACCTCCGCCGCATTATCGGAGAAACGGCTCTAACTTTTGAAGAGCTGGCCACAGTGTTTTGTAAAGTTGAGGCGGTCCTCAACTCTCGTCCTCTCTGTCCGCTATCTCCAGATCCAAATGACTTGGAAGCTCTCACCCCTGGTCATTTTTTGGTGGGAGGGCCGTTGAATGCCCTGCCCGAATACCCGTGGAAGGATGAACGCGTATATCGGTTGTCGCGTTTTCAAATGTTGCAGCAAATGAGCCAGGACTTTTGGCGTCGCTGGTCGCTTGAATATTTGCATTTGCTGCAGCAAAGAGTGAAGTGGACAGACAGGACTGAGCCTCCCAGGGAGGGTGATTTAGTATTGTTAAAAGAGGCAAATTTGCCCTCATTGCTTTGGCGACGAGCTCGCATATTACGTTTGATTCTTGGCGGAGATGGCACTCCGCGTGTGGCTGAGGTGTTGGTCGACGGTTCGATTTTAAGGAGAGGTGTGACCTCTCTCGCCCGCCTTCCCGTAGAGTAAGCTAGCGGTCTGCTTCTCAGACCGGGACGGGGGGATGTTTGTAATATATTGGGTAAAACTAAACGCAGGCGTTTCGCATTGCTGCCGCCAGAGGGCGTTCGGGGTTTTCACATTGCTCGTGCGAATGGCTCGCGGACGGTCGCCATTGCATTGCCCTATGCGATATCGGTTTGATTTTTAATACGCGAGAGGTTCCGCGTTCTTTGATTGCTAATTAGCTTGAGTTGTGTTTGTGAATTTCCTGTTTGTTAAATAACTATTGAACTTTGTGTTTGTGTACCCGTCATGGTGACTTTTTCTTGTGAGAGGTGAAACGTGGCTGGCTGTTCACATCTGGCTGTTCCCGAGTGAAACTACGGGAAGAAATCTATTTATTTGTCCTGGGGAATTGAGATCTCAAGGGTTAGGTAGGGTGATTAGGAATTCCCCCTTCCCGAAGACACTCAAGTTTGGATCCGAAGAGAAAGAAGATTTAATTTGGTAAGTGTTCAATTGTATTTAATTTATAGGTTAGGTTATCATATAGGGCCCTGTAGCTCCCTTCATAAGCTACGGTGGTAGCAGACTGCGTATAGCTTAAGTTAGATTCTAGTCGGACAAGCGTGGTGTCGCGTGGAGATTTTTTCCCGGTACTTAATTTTACCGGTAGATTTTTTCCCGGTAAAGTTCCGGTACAGAATTCTTCCCGCCGCTTCGTTTGTCCGGATTCTCTCTGCCACATTTTCTGGCAGCAGAGCGTAGTTGCTCTGCACAATATTGCTATGATAGCCATAATGATTTTTTATGTAAGCCATAATGAATTCTCTCGTAAGATTAACGTCTGCAGTATCGTGGCACACTCACGCACACACTCACACTACTCACCTCAACCAAGTGTATCGCATATTTTAGTTGTGGAGTGATGTCCATGGTGATCTGTATCACAGGTTTCTTCGGAAATCTATCTCAGACACCACTCTCTCGCATTACAGGTGAATTATGTTAAGTTTTTTATACACTCACTTTTATTCTAAACCTATGAATGTGAAGAGAAAATAAAGGATTATTTTATTTATTAATGATATTCATGAAAAGGCCATCCGGAACCTCGAAAAAAAACAGAATTTATTCCGGGATTAAAAAAATAAAAAATGCGTTTTGCAATACATTCAGCCAGCAACATCCAAGATTAATGACAGGCTGTACCAAAAAAGACGTAACAAGTCGCAACAAGGCTCAATTTAAATTTCATTGTCTAAATCTGGGGCAACGTCTGACCTAAATATCTAAAGCTTTAATTTACTTAAATCCGAATCTTGCAAGATACAGAACGCGTTAAGACTGAAGAAATTAGACTGGATGTGAAATAAGTTTTTTTTGTTACTGTAATCGCCATTCTCTTCCCATTCCCCCTTTATACTGTGATGTAACCTTTTACATTACTAGTAGAAATTAACTTAGAGGCATGAAAAGAGGCTTGAAACTTTTTATCAAAGTTTGTGAATAAATAAAGAAATATATTATAACGCCCAATTTTACTCGTGCGGCTTATGTGGTACCTTTATACACAAAACCAGCTTTTGTCTTCAGCTTCAGCCGCGTACATTTAGATTTTCACCAATTCCACGGCCAATTTGAAGAACTCCATGTTGTAGCTCTAGGGAAAATCATGGCAATTGACAATGATAGATTTTTCCAAAATCTATTCATTTTATTCTCAGGCCTTCGGTTTGGAGATTGTTGCAAGATGGAAGTTTATTGTAATTATTATTGCTGGCCAGATCGAGCGAGAGGAATGTGGCACAAGAACATAATATTGGTGTCGTGGGGCTGCAGAATATAGGAGGAAGCGGGAGCGGATCTGAACGACACGCCACGCTAATGAATTACGTATTTACGCTCACTAGTGGCGCTAGTTGGCCTGTGGTGTGGCCCTAGAATAGCACCAACCCATCTCTTTCCGTGGGTGTCGTAAGATGCGACTAAGGGAAAACACCGGAGGATGGGCAGCAGCATCTTTACGCGTACTATGCTATCACACTGCGATCGCCAACCCGCCTGCCAAGCGTGGCAATTACGGCAAAACCCCCCACGGATAAAATCCTTGGGGGAGGCCTTTGTCCAGCAGTGGACGTCTTTAGGCTGAGAGAGAGAGAGAGAGAGAGAGAGTGGCGCTACTGGCAATATGCTCATGTCAAAGGTACAATACTGTCATTTGCATTTCACACATTGACATTGACAGCGTTTGTACCAACTGACAGATGTCTGTCCTTACTCGTAGGTGCTGACATCTGATGGAATATTCAAACGCAGCTCTCATTCGTCGGCATCGAGGGAATCCAGATGCTGTAGAGACCGGCCATCGGGTGGGAGGATCCAGATTAGTTTAGAGATAACAAGGTGTATCGCTTCTAGTTTATATGCAAAAGTTTTATGCAAAAAAAGTCTGTCTCTTTCAGTGGGGGGAAAACGCGCTCACTAACGCAATGCATATTGTTTGAAAAGATAATTAATACACGCACCTTTTTGATAATACCGACTACTAGCTTAAAAACTACGTATTCGGATTCGGTGAGATAGGTGGGTCAGGTTTCTCTGCAGCTGACTTTACACAATCGTAAAGAGCAGGTATATGCATGATCATATGTTTGGCAGAGGGGAATGCGTATAAGTAACCTCTCCCGTTGGTTAAATGCCGAATTAAGATAAAACTTACACCAGTAGTGTTATCCATGACATACTTACTCAATGAGATAGAAAGAAGCCGAAACTTGGACCACACAATAATTTCGTATCTCGGAATGTCCGTAATGTGAGTCGTTCCTTAAATTGGATTGATGTAATTCCTCCCTTATATCCTCCTTTTTCTCCGGATGCCGTGTAGGGTCATTCGATATGATAGATGTTTTTTCTTTGGCTATAAAGTTAAGTGTTTGGCTTTGTTGTTTGAGTGACTGTATTTCTTTTTTTATTCAGCCAATTTTATTGTAAACGGAAATCTATTTTCGGAGGTCAAAGCTGATTGCGGAATGATTCAGGGTGTGCGAATCGTTTCTTATAGGATTTTTTATCTTATCATTTTCATACACTACTACTTTAATGTTTCAGGGTGGAAGTTCGTGTTGCTTTATGATCTGAGGTTGGAAAGTCCGTGGTTCGATTCCTGTTCAAACCTATTATAGTGAGTTTGTTGACTTACACTTGGTTGACTGGAAGAAATATTTTTTTGGGATAAGTCCGCCATTGTACGCCTCTCTTTTTGTTACACTACCTTTTGTATTTTTCTTGTGTGTATGTGCAATAAAGAGTTTACAAACAAACAAACTAATCTGACACATACGTATAGGTGATTTTGTAAGTTTAGTTACCGAAGACGGTTGTGTATTTTGCCGGGTGTTGTGCTATTTCTAATTTTAGAACTAAGGGTTGGAGGTGACCACGGACCAGATGCGCAGAATGGAGATTTCAAAATATTAAAATACTTTTGCTCTTTACCTACTTTGAAGGATATAAAATGCAGAACTTTTTTGTGTGATATACATTACATACAGTCTAAAATTAAGTAAAAAAAACTAAATAACTTTAACTAATAATTACTAACAAATTGGGCCTTGTTGCCAGAAAATAAATTATTATTATTATTATTCATTTATTTATTTGTATTCTTTTTTTTTTACATTTTTAAATATTAAATATAAAAAAAAATAAAAAACATTTAAAAATATAAAAAAGGGGAACCCATCGGTAGCGGAGCAAAGACCCAAGCTACCGGTGGTAAGGGCTCCAGCTTATTATTATTATTATTAAAGAACAGTACTTTATGAGATTTTAAAATAGAGACAATTTATGATCCGAAACTAGACCACCTGTCAAAAAGCGAGAACAATGCACTTCGAACTCGCGCTCGGGTGCAATATACTGGCGGCGATAGAGTCTGTGTAAGGTAAACAGTAACTGACAGGCGCTGAAAAAAGGTATAGAGAAGAAATTTTATTGTTCTATTTTTGTTACAAGTCATAAAGATCGCTCTGAGGGCTCGTAGGCAAGTCACATGTTTATTAGTATTAAAAAAAATACTACAAGCATTTATTGAAGTATTCCTCGAAGCACATTTATGTTTCCAAGGTGATCTTGGTACATTAAATGCGTGATAATTTTCATAGCCGTGCAGTTCAGGACCGATAATATTGGACTATCATTAAAACTGATAAAAGAATTTAAACTCTGTAGGACAAGAGGTAGTACCTAGTTTTAATTTAATTTGGAAGTAAACTGTAGTAAAATGAAAGCTTTTAAAAATTCAAAAGCCACACATCGCACCGCTTCTTCCATAATATATATTATTCTGGCTTTGACCATAACAGCTCCATCTCCATATGTTTCTAAGCTCCCTGGCAACGGCCTTGGATCGTGAAGCGCCGCTGAGGGAGATATTTCATATAGCCGGAAGGGTACGGATAGTGATAAGCTGTCTTTTGCACTTTTCGCTCTTAAAATGTTAAAGTTTCTATTTTCACCGATTTTTATACGTAGCCTCTTTTATTTGAGGCGATATCGCGCTTCAAATGTTTCTAATAAGGTTTTGAACTATATTTCTGTTTTGGAATAAATAAATAATAAATAAATATATACGGACAAATCACACAGATTGAGTTAGCCCCAATAGTTTGTGACTTCGTGTTATGGGATGCTGACTCAACGATACTATATTTTACAACAAATACATATTTATATAATCATCTAAGACCCAGGCCAAACTGAAAAAGATCATTTTCCATCTTGACCCGACCGGGGAACCCGGGACCTCCGGTGTGGCAGTCCGGCGTGATGACCGTTGGGACACGGAGGTTGTCAAATCTATGATATCTCAGAAACCTAAATATAATAAACAAAAAATTATATCTGCTGCATTTTACATTGATAACAAGCTTTAGGCGAGCCTGCGATATCATCCGCATGGTATTTATTTATTGTTAATATCTCACGTTACAAACAACATGGCGTATCAAGACAAAACCCGTGCTAGATTTAAAGTTAGACTTTAAACAATAGGTACCTACCTACAATTGTGAAAATCGCATCAAATTTCACAGGTAGGTACTGCTCATAAACCAATATTTAAAATCTATGAAATCAGATGAAATAAATAAAGAGAAAAATTATCTTTGACATTATTTTTTTCTGTCTTTATGAAATAATCTTAAAAACAATCAATCAATTAATTTAAGAACTTCGTTCTTGTTGGTGGAGTAATTTCCATGTATGCCTGTCTTCAGTCATCGATTTGATCTCTCTATACGACACGACCTCTACCAAAAAAAAAAAAATCTCTATCTTAAAAACAAAAAAAAAAAAATGTCAAAAGAAACAAAAGTAAATCTTCCGTTCATAAAGTGACATCCAATAATCCCCAGCATAGGAAATGGCCCGGTATAATAAAATATAGATGAGTCGCTCATTTTTACGACAAACATGTAATCGCTCTGAATACCAGAAAATTCTCAGTTGATTACGGGGGTGACAACGTGTAGGGTGGGAAAATTGATCATTTTCAACCTCGGACAGAAAAAAGAAGGTAAACGGAATGAGATATTTATTTTCTTTACAATAACGGAATGTCTTTCCTATCGACTATATCAAATAAAATCTAGTTAATGTATATAAAACGATAATGTGTTATGTGTATAAGACGATTTAAAAGTGCTACGTTTAAGGGCCCGCTCTAGGCCAGCGAAAACTAAGATTTTCCCCCGCTACCCGCTACCCAGCTCGCCCGCACGCATCCAATCCGCGTTCTAGACAAATGCTCGCGGGGTCGCGGGCGGCGCGGCGGCTCAGAGGTGAATGGTCGAAGCATGCGGGCAATTATACGGATTATTTTCTTAAAAGCTTTATAAAAATATATTTAAAAAGGTGAGTAACATAATCTCTGCCTTATCTATAGAGTAATTTATACAAAACTTTTCAATTTTAATTTTAATGTATTACTTGAATAATAGCAGTTTAAAGTGTTAATTATAGGTGATTTGGAGGCAACTTCGCAATTTTTTTCTATCGAGAAAATTTTATGCAATCTTGTTTTTAAGTAACATAATCCCTCGTGCTAGTCCTGAAGTTTGCTATATCTTAATTTTACATTCAGTTTTATATTAATACTACAGACGATCATGTGAAGCAAACTGGCCTAGTACGGGCCCTTAAGCCTATTTAAATAAAATCAATAAAAAATAAAATCGGCCAAATGCGAGTCACGCTCGCGCACCGAGGGTTCCGTACACGCAAAGCATCTCACGTTATAGCTCTACCTAAAAGACCAACTATAATTTCAAAAACAAACTTAACTTTGTAGTTTGAACCCTAGGATTCATACTGCATCGAGCGCAAAAATAGATTTATAACCCTTTTTTTTAGACTTCCAACAATAACTTTCAGAATTATTCCTGTACAGTACAACCTGTATGTTAGACCTTACTTTTTGCCCAATTTCGTAATTTTAGGTCAACGGGAAGTACTCCATAGATTTTGATTGCGCTATCTGAAATAGCAAAATATGCAAAAATTCGCAACATTTACGGTAATATCTCCTGATCGCGTTGACGTGTAATTTTGATTATTTTTTGCTGAAAGAGACCGTGGATCCGAGTATTCGATATTAATTTCAATTTGATACATTTATGCGTTCCTGAGAAAAAAAGTTTGACTAACAGACAGACAGACGGTCAACAAAGTGATCTTATAAGAGTTCCGTTTTTGCCTTTTTTTGAGGTACGGGACCCTAAAAATAAACTGGTCACTAAATTTTCAAGTCGCCTTAGGCATCTGACGTGACTTGACATCTACCGCCATCTAGCGGCAGTTGTCACTGTTAAGTGGTAGTATAAGTTCACACTGGTAAACTTACACGCTCTTCGGATGTGTGCTCCTAATATCTCTCTTTTTAAGTAAGTCCGCATCCCATTCGCCCAATTTTCTGATTTAACCCAATTTTGAAACATAGCTACGTACTTCAAATCTCTTTTAATCAAAGGGGAACACCAGTCAACAAAACTTACACGTGATTGGTATCAAGTTTCAACTTTAGCGAGTAATTGAGACTTAAGAAACTTCTGTTAGCGAATTTCAAACCTTGTTTAACTTCCCTTAATCGATGTGTACTTTTGCACAGTCAATAATAATTGGAAATCGCTACATAGCGGTTTCGTTCATATATCAATTAATTTCATGTCTTAGATAATTTTTATATCTACATATATTTATGAGATTTAAATTTCAAATTTTCATGAACAATGTCTTTCAAAAAAGTTGGCTGTCACGGGTCGGCTGCATGTAAAACATCTGAGCATCGAGGCACAACGGCGTCATGTTATTTGCCGTTGCAGCATTCGAGTCGATTGTACTGCCATGTCGCTCAATATCATAGAGCAACACGGACTCCGGGGCCGCGCGCGGAAGTCCTTGTTGCTCGAAGCCCAATATAGATATTTTACATAAAAAAATAAATGAATATAAACCGATTCACATTCGAATTATTGTCTAAGCTTAATTGAAATTAGCAATCTGTCTGTGTTCAAAAGTTTCAACACGTTTTGTTTCACATATCTCCAGTGACCACTAGTGTGCCGTACGTAGCCTTTGCCGCTCATTCCACCCGGGTTCCCGCCATTTTCCGGATGAAAAGAACGCGTCTAAGCAATTAACCGGGTAAACACAGGATGTAATACACCCGGTTGTCTTTGGGGAGGGTGACTCATGTAAAGATAGAGTTGCTTAGTTGGTTTTGAAGTATTTTTGTCGTGTTGCTGGCCATAATTCTCTCTTACTACAAAAATAAAAATAAGTTTCATCGCACTGGCCGGCAAGACGATTTAAAAATACATATATAGGTACAGATCCGCTGTACAGAAAAACCTGACCTATGTGGTCAAAAAGACACAGGTTCGAATGCTACTATTGCCGCATAAATTTGTTCACCAAACTGAATCATGATGTATGGTAGTTTTTAAAGACCACCACTTGATTCCGATGTAGGAAAACATCGCGAGGAAAACTGCATAATAGGTGACGTGTATGAGAAGTGTGATGAATCACTAGACTTTGCTTAGACCACCAACGCTTCTATTCTGGTCTATTTCTTTTTAGTATTTTTACTTACAAAGTAGTCCATTTAATCTGTAATTGTTCCAAGAATTGCCGGAACATCTGCTAATAGTTAATTCTAGGTACAATAATGGTGTCACCAACCAGCGTGTGGCTATTATGGCACATTATACCTTCATTTATGCCTAATCCGAGACAAGCACTTACGAACTAAGACCCAGATTAGCAACGTTACAGAACTAAGCAACGCTTATTACCCATTTACACATAACAAGGGACGTGGAAACTGTCTTAGTGAACGAATAGTTGCTTTAAATAAAATAAAATGCGTTTATTTCAGGCAACTTCTTATTTATTTATTTAAAACTTTATTAGACCAAAATAATACAATGGTATAAAAGGACCTCCTTTAGTCGTATTCTTCATGACTAAAGTTCGTGGTCATTATCCTAATCCTAACTAATAATAAAAATGCGAAAAAGTGAGTTTATTTATTTACCTCTTCACATTTTATCTACTGAACCAATCTCCCTGAAATTTTGCATATACATAGTTGGCTTACTGAGAAGGACATAGGGTATCTATCATCCCGAGAAAAAGCACTGTTCCCGTGGGAAATTCACGCGGGCGAAGCCACGGGCAAAAGCTAGTATAGAAAAAAACACACACACGACCATCTTAGCAATGATAATGGAGTGGTTTGCCATTGCCTTCTCCATTTCACACACTAATAAATCATCAACCAGAGTGCAGGTTTCCTTACGATGATTTCCTTTACTGGAAGCAAGTGGTGGTCGATGAAATACCATAGGAACATGAGTCAGATTGATATCATCATCATTACAACCGCAAAATATCCACTGCTGGATAAAGGTCTCCCCCAAGATTTTGATTGATATACAAACTCATAAAGCACGGGCAGGATTTGAACATAGAATGTGCCAGCTGCTTCTCTTCCCGCACAGATTGTAAAACTCAATCGAAGGAAAGGGCTTAAAAACTGGGGATTCCTCCACTCATAGGCGATGGGCTAGCAACCTGTCACTATACCTGAATCTCCATTCCATCAGAGAGCCCACTATTCAGCTAAGCGTGGCCTTCGAGTCTCACGACTTTTGGCTCTGTCTACCCCGTAAGGGATAAAGACGTGATTCTATGACATAGAATCACGTCTTTATCCCTTACGGGGTAGACAGAGCCAAAAGTCGTGTAAGTATGTATGTAGGATTTGAACCTGGGACCTATGCAGCCACAGGCAGGTGCCATAAATGGTTGATAATGATCTCAAAATATGGTTAGCAAGTGTTTAACTTTAGACGTCGTTATTATCTATTCTATATCTATACATATAATAAAACAGTAAAAATATTTTGTCTGTACATTTAGTATTTTTGACTGAAATGGATAGAGGGACACTTAAAAAGAATAATAGAAAGCAAAAAAAATTTTTTGGAATTTCTTGTCTGTCTGTCTGTCTGTATGTACGGACGGACGAAACTACTGGACGGATTTGAATGAAACTTTTTTGTTGTATAGCTATTAAGCCTGGGCAACATATAGGCTATAATTTATTTTGAAAACTGGAATACCTGATGAAGAACCTTAACAGAACAACTAAACTATAAGAAATATGGAAATGGTGCCTTAACAAAAGTCGTTCAACCTGATGAGCATTTTCTGATGACATATAAAAATTGAAGATCTGGAACATCTGATGAAAAGCTCCAAGAGAGATTTTTCATCTAAGCGAAACTCACGAGGGCGAAGCCGCGGGCGACAGCTAGTTTCCTATATGGGGACTCCAGGACTGGTGCTCGCGGCACCAGACGCGTGATCAGTCCAATAGGGGACCGGATATTATTTTTTTTTAAACTACTTTGAAATATCTCCCAATAATAGAATCATCCGCAAAATAATCACCTCCATAACTAAAGTATTTCCCAAGATATAGCAAAAAACAATTCACATTTTTAAGCTATGTTTGGACGATACCAAAACGCTCCTAACTAAACGTACATTCATATGACGTCACGCGTAGAAAATGGACTTTCCCTAAAAGTTTGAACTCTAATAAATTAGCTCCGGAGAATAAACTCGTGCTGAAAAGTCGCAAAATGTGTTTAATTATTTAGGTTACTAACACATTTTACTAACAAATTTGAGTCTCTGTTACTTGTCAATAAATATTTCATTCATTCATTCATTCATTCATTATGTGTATTCTATAATAAAATTCGTCCGGTCCCCTATTATGCTGTGACCATTTCATCCAATTCCCCGAGACCCGTATAGGGTTTTGAGTTACCTGGTAACTCACGTTGATCGACTGGCGACCCACTGAATCTAGACATCGTTTGTAATAAGACTGATTATGTTTAAAAAAAAAGATACGTTCTAGAAAAAACTTCTTACCCGGCTACCGGATGGGACGCCGATCGTATTTTGTTTTATCCTTGTTTATCCATTCGAGATAACCGGATTCCGAGCTCTGACGATATACCGAGTAAATAATGTTATGTGGGACAGGATATAGTATAGAGGCTCCTTCACTTATTTTAAGCACACATAAGAAACGTCATAACCAGAAACTATTCAACAATTCGTTTTTCGTGTCTTTGGTTTTTAGATGTTCTTTAAATTTAGCAGTAAGCGAACAACGTTAAAAGTAAAAAAAACTATTTCCTCATATGTCTGTAAATTTATGGACTTTGAATGGTAAATAGTTCACTTGCCATTAGTTTAGTATCATAAGGCATTGTTTTGTTATATTTTTATCATATAAACTTCTTACTAGCTATTGCCGACCCCATCGCCCGACTCCATCCACAGTAGTTTTGCGTGATGTGCATACAACTGACAAAAAATAAAAAATAAAAATATTTCGTCTTCTATTAGCACCAAGATCGCTAATGCATTTTTTCTTAAATATATTCTACGAGCTGTTATATCTTAAATATATTGTGCGACTGCTTCGCAGCCGTGGGATTTTCGGGATAAAAACGTATCCTATGCGCTTTTCCCAGTATATTTTCTACCTATGTGCCAAATTTCATCAAAATCCCTCTAGAAGATTTTGCGTGATTCAATAACAAACTAACCAACTCACATCCTAACTTTCGCATTTATGAATTATTAGTAGGCTAATACAGGGTGGGCCAGAAAGGCGTACGAATTTCAAAATCGCATTACTCGTGACAGGAACGCGGGAGCGCGATGTGGGTAGTGGGAATAGGTAGCTTGGTTCTCGGAAATTCGTTGCCATGGAGCTTTTCACCGGAGAGCAGCGTGCGTTTTGTGTAAAGGCGTATTACAAAAATGTCGATTTGTGCTCTATTCGCGGCGTCTATTTCGCTCTAAGTTTAGTTTTCATGATTTAAACCAATGTTCGAGTGAAAGTGTGATCAGATCGTGGGTCAGAAAGTTGAGTCTTCAGGCTCGATATTAAATGAAAAACCTGCGGGGCGTCCAAGGTCGATAAGAACGGAGGGAAATGTAAGCGAAGTTGCGGCATCTGTATGGCGCGATCCCCAGCAGGCAATAACAGTAAATTTTGATCGCTACACAGCAATGTTACGTAACTTTTTGTTTCCACAACTGCATAATTTTGAAGCCTACAACAGCAGGACTTGGTTTCAACAAGATAGCGCGACATTCCATACATCCAATGAGTCTTTGGCAGTTGTTAACGAAATGTTTAATGGAAAACTGATATCGCGTCGAGGGGACATTCCGTGGCCTCCCCGAAGCCCAGATCTCACGACACTGGATTTTTTTCTCTGGGGATACCTCAAGAGTCGCGTTTACGCCAATAAACCGACGACAATTGCCCAGCTCAAAGACAACATTCGCGAGGAAATGTCTGCTATCCCACGAGCGATGTGCCAGCGAGTTTTCCCGAATTTGAGGACTAGTTTGGAAGAGTGTGTACGTTTAGTTGGTACATATCTCGGCGATGTTATTTTTATAAAATAAAATTCCCATTTGTATTCTTTATTTTAAATATATTTTTTCTATCCTGGGCTTTGTAGTTTTTTTTATATGATTTTTTATAATCCGCTTAACTTTATGGCCCACCCTGTATTATTTAATAGCCATCTAGGCCTCAATGTCCCAGTACTGGACAAAGGCCTCTCTCTCCTTGTTCCAAGACTCTCGATTGAGATCCGGGCCTTGGATCGAGTTAGGGTAGTAGATTATTATTTATGTATTTTAATAACAGTATTATACCATTGACATGACTATACTAACTTCCCTGTAGCGCCTTTATGCGTACATTTTAAAGAGCAGATTTTACAAACTCAAAAGTCTCAATAATTGCAGCTATATCTATTTGTACAAGCAAGTAAATATGTGTGCTTATTATTTTTTTTTTCTCAAGACTTTAAATTAATTATTTTTCAATATTGTAAATCTTTGTTTAATGTTTTATTATATTCAATATTATTTATGTTATGATTGATGGTCATGTAATTTAATTTGTTATGTTTTTCTTAATTAATGTAATTTTAATTTTAATGTATGTATTAGTTCTAATTATATAATTATTCGGTTTCTGTGGAAGACCGGCGTTGTGGATCGTACCACGGTCCACGACACTTGCTCAGCAGAGACCGTTTTGATTTTTATAGCCAAATAAATGATTTTTCTTCTTCTTCTTTCTTCTTACAGTTCAACAGCACAATGTGTCGATCACCGCAAAATCCACAGAGCAAAGATGAAATTTCGTACTTACACGAGTTACATGACGAAGAGCATCTGAAATAACAAAATATATTAAACAGAATAAATACCGATAGAAACTGGAACATCACAATGTCTTTCCTAAATAAACGGATGTTAAAAGGAAAATAAGCGTATAACGTGTATCCTTATTTATCGTACGAAGCAAAAACGTACCGGAATGTAGTAGGCGTATCGCTTTTTCTACCGTCGTTTGTATCTAAAGTGTTTGCGTTCATCGGAACGGTGCAAAATACGAGCTGAAGCGATTTTAATTGAGCGTTGGATGCATGGGATGAATGTCATGCAGTTCTCAGGAACACATTCCCCTGTGTGTAATCTTCGTACCTTTTTACAGTTTGTTTTTACTCGGAAAAATATGGTAACTTGGTGTGAAAACGATAATTCAGAAATCTCATGCCGATTATATTTTTCAGATTTACTCCAGGATTAATTCATTATTTTATCTGCATTTTCTTTGACAAAAGGTATTAAACATAATTTGACAAATAGATATTAAACAAACAGTAACTAGATACAGTCTGTCTATTAAGTCCTGAAATTAAATGATGGCGCCACTGATGTGCATGTAGCAACCCTATATAGTGTGACCAAAACAATTTTGATACTAGCAGTTCGTTCAGGTAAAGCGAGCTAATAAATAAAACACATTATTCAGTCATATTGTTTCCGTTTTATTTACAATAGGTACCTTGCTTATGAAAAGTTTTACTAAACTTTTTAATTTAACCAGAATAATGTTTTTAATAATGTTTGTTGCAATGGCTCAGGATAAGAAATGTTGGCGTATACAAAAGGAGGCTTATACCCAGCAGTGGGTCATGGAAGGCTGACTATGATTATCGCAGAGACTCTTAAATAATACAATCTTCAGGGTCGTTGATAATTTTTATTAATAAACATAAGACCTAAAACAATTATAAAGAACGGTTAGAAAAGATAACAAGATACACTTCACTATAAATTTAGAATTACTTCCGAAAGAACCAATAAAACTTAATAATACATACCCGATAAGGGTCTATGTTGATTTATATATATTAAATATATTTTAGATATATTATTTATTTACAATGTTAGACGATAAGTGATTTACATAAACTGAGTCAAGAATGATATCAAAAAGTAGAATCGAATGTGTATGAATACAGTTTAAAATTTATGACAGGTGAAATAAGTATGTATGTGCCAGCGCACGCATAAATGGATCAAAGAGGATGAACGCGTCGCCGCGTTACAGTACCGGGGGGGGGGCCGGTATTAAAAAAAAAGTTTTAAAAACTTTTTTTTTAATTTTAAAAATTGAAATATATGTAATTTTGAATTTAGAGAGTAAATTATGAATTAAAAAATACATAGTAAACTTAAATAAAAATATAAACTTATTATACAATAGTAGTAAAACTAAATGGATGAAGTGAAAGTTAATTTAGAAAGGTGAATGAAATTGAGATGAGTATATACAATAAGCCAATCAGTTCCACATACATCCTACCTAACAAATACTAACATACATACATCACCTAACAAAGTCATAATTCCGTTTAAGGATTTGTGACTAAATACATCATAGAGAAAGCTTATATAACAGGAAGCATTTCTCAAGAACTGAGCTTATCAATGGTGTAGGCTTAATTAAAAATTAGTCACCAACCGCTAACTTGTAAATAATAGCTTAAGGCTTTTTTAACGTGTTACTAAAACCGCACGATGACAAATATGTACAAGCATGTACCTTCATATATAGGTAGAGTATAAAAATAAATATTATGCGCGAAACGCAAAAAATTAAAATAAACGTCCTAGTAATGACGTAAGGAAAATATAAAGTTAATGACATAAATTGTGTAAGTAAGTAAGGTAAGTAAGTAAGGTAAGTAGAGTTATAAATTAGAAAACTCTAATTAAAGTAATACAGTAATTAAAGACAATTAACAGTAATTAACGGTAAGTAAATGTAATTAAAAGTACTTAAAGTAATTAAAAGTACTTAATTATAAGTTATTAATTAACTTTAGTTAATTAAAAATAGAAGAACATGAAATAAAAAATATTGAATAAATTTTCAAATTAGGATGACAATTGTCAAATGAGATGAGAAACTAAAAGGTAATGAGGTGAGAAAATAAACATCTTTTTAAATAAAAAGATTTAATAGAGTTAATAAGGCAACTAGAGTAAAGAAATTGCCTTAATTGGCTTAATATCTTTGATATGCCAGCGGCCTAGGGGTTTGTGATAAAAATCTGTTAAATCATAAACTAGTGGTGAGATTTTATTTGTGATGTAACATTTAATAAATTTGGGTGCTAATTTAGCCGAAAAATGTTTATCAGCAGAACTTAAAGGATAATTCCGCTTCCAAACGATGTCACCTATATTAAATTCGATATATTGACGATGTTTATCGTAAAGTTTAGCATTGACTTCATGGGATTTATACATTCGTTTTTGTACTTCTGAAAATACTGGAAGTAAATTACCTAAATGCTCTGCATAAATATCGCGAGGAGCAAATATATAATCTTCAATAGATTCGGTATCCGAATATATTGAACCACAAGTAACTAATTCACGGCCGAAGACGAGGTAAGAAGGGGTAAATTTTGTTGTTTCATTAACGGATGAGTTAATGGCAAATTGAATATGATTCAAATGTAAGTCCCAAGTACGATGGTCGTCATCAACAAAAGAAGCTATAGCTGTGATTATAGTTTTGTTGTAACGCTCAACAGGATTTACTTGAGGGCAGTAACGTGGAGTGTAATGTACATGAGGTATTTTATAAGTATTAAACAAGTCTTTAAGTTCAGCACTTATCATTTGAGGACCATTATCTAGAATTATGGTTTCTGGAATACCATAATTCATAAAAACTAAATTTTCAAGAATATGTTTTATAATAGATGATGTTGCTCTTTTAATGGGGTAAATAAGGCAGTATTTAGAAAAACAGCAGGTAACCACTAATATGAATCTATTTAATTTACGTGATAAAGGTAAGGGACCAATAAAATCTATAGCGATTGTTTGAAAAGGACGAGAACAATTTTTAGGCTTGCCCATTAAACCGATAGTGTTTTGATTTTGGTGTTTGTAGGCCAAACAAGTATCACATTTAGAGATGAAAAATGCTACATCTTTGTACATACCAGGCCAATAATAATGAAGTTTAAGGCGATGGTAGGTTTTGAAAATACCGAAATGAGCTGCAGTAGGTAAATTATGATTTTCATAAATAATGGACTCTCGAAACTCTGATGGAATTACGAGTTTCCAGTTGAACTCAGAATTATATTCAGTAACAGCGCGACAATATTTAAATAATTTATTATTTTTAATGAGGTAATCTGGAGTAGAAGTTGGATTTATTTTACATTTGTCAAATATAGAGTTATACCAAGTGTCTTTAGATTGCTCAAATGACATATTAATAGCGTTAACATGAGCGATGCGAGATAATTGATCAGGTACTACATGTTCAGAGCCATGTTTATGTTTAATTTCAAAGTTAAACATAGAGAGACGGATGCACCAGCGTGCTAGTCTACCTGTAGGGTTATCAAGACGTAAGAACCATTGTAAAGCAGAATGATCCGTATAAATAGTAAACTGTTTTCCGTTGTCTAAATAACAACGCCAGTGTTCTAAAGCAGTTATCACACTAAGAAGCTCGCGCTCTGTAATTGAATAGTTGCGTTGAGGAGCAGTTAGGGTTTTACTCATGTAAGCTATAGGTTTTTCAACGCCATCGAAATCTTGTGTGAGCATGGCACCAATGCCATATGCGGAAGCATCACAATGAACAGCGAATGGTTTTGTGAAATCGGGACAAGCTAATATAGGAGTACTAACTAAAGCCTGTTTAATTGAGATGAAGGCTTTATCAGCCTCAAGAGACCATTTGAAAGGAGGTGCTTTCTTTTTAGTAGAGGTAAGCTTAGTGAGAGGGGCAGTTAAAGTACTTAAATTAGGGATAAAACGTCGGTACCAGCTAGCGGTGCCAAGGAATCTTTTAACATCCTTAACAGATGTAGGAGTTTTAATATTTAGGATCGCTTGAACCTTAGTAGGGTCAGTTTGTAAACCGTCTTGATTTACTATATAGCCTAAATATTTGAGTTCATGTCTAAAGAAAGAACATTTAGGAAAGTTAACTGTAATGTTAGCTTGAGAAAGTTTAGTGATTAATTTAGTTAATAATTCAACGTGTTGTTCAAATGTAGGTGTAGCTATGACAATATCATCTAAATAACAAAAAATAGTGTTATCTAGCATAAGATCTGATAGTAGATTATCAAGAAATCTTTGTTGAGTAGCAGGTGCGTTTGTTAGACCGAAGGGCATTACTTTAAATTGGTACATGCCACGACCTGGAACATGGAAAGCCGTCTTTGGACGATCTTCCTTTCGTAAAGGAATCTCCCAAAATGCTTTCGCAATGTCAATTGACGATAAATATTTACAATTTTTTAAATTATCTAAGATATCTGAAATTAAGGGTAATTTGTAAGCGTCTTTACGAGTGATGCTATTCAATTTTCGACTGTCTACACAGAAACGCCAAGTCCCATCTTTTTTAGGAGTAATGATAACGGGACTAAGCCATGGGCTTTCGCAAGGTTCGATAACATCTAGTTTAAGCATTGTAGTGTATTCATGTTTATTTTACTTTTATTCTTGTCTATTTTACTATTATGATTACTTATTTAGCTCAAAAATGTTCTTTTTTACACTTTCTATTGTAAAATTTCTACGTTGCTAAGGAATATTTCTTTAAACTTACCGTTATATCTTCATTTTTGGTTGTTTTATAGTATATATGTTTTTCCAACATATTTAATGTACTTTTCTACACTTTTCGATGATCACTTCTTTAAATTTTATTAAAATTATTTATGTCTTTCCTTATTATAAACAATTTTGATTGTCAAGGATTGTGACAAGTCAGATTTTATTTTTCTAAAATTCTATAAATTTCTATGCGAACCTCTTCACAAATGTTCTAATTTCGTATTTTATTTGAAAATTATGAAGCAATACGAAATTCTAAATCGAGGCCTATATAAAGACACTGAATGTCAGTCCGGGTCAGTCTTGATCTTCTGAGAAACAGAACGGTACGAACTATAAAGGTCTTGTCTCGGGGCCTGCTGACCCCGGGACCCTGCAAGCCTTCGCGTCGTTAATCATTATCTAACACGAAGAAGTTGCTGTGACCTGTGGATTGAAGTATGGAATAAAGGCACACACTATCGCCTGCCACCCCTGCTGTGCTGCTGTGACCTGTGGCCGAAGCCTGGATTAAAGGTACTCACTTTCGCCTGCCATCCCTACTGTACCGCCAGTACATCTTCAACCCTATTGTGCCGCCGGACAAACTTTACCCCCTGTCGGGATTTCCCCGGCTATCCTGTCCGTGCCGTATCCGTAATTTTATTTGGAACTCTATCCGTGTCTGTGCCGTATCCGAGATTTCTTTGGAACTCTGTCCGTGCCCGTGTGGTGTATTTTTTATATTTTAAATTGTATTTTCTATTAATTTAAATTAAATATTAATTTCTCTTAAAAATCTGTTATTAATACATAACAGCATTTCATCGACCTCTGTTTTTAATGCTTTTTGTTTTTCTGGTGATAAACGATAGCATCGTTGACGAATGGGAGCATGATCACCGGTATCGATGTGATGTTCGGCGAGGTGAGTTTTTCCTAATGGTTTAGTTTCAGTAGAAATTTGTTTAAATTTGTCTATTATTAAGTTAGCTAAATCTTGCTGTGTATTTGTTAAGTTCTCAAATGCGTGAAGATTAGTAGAAGTTGAATGAACTAGGAAATTGTCATTTTCAGAAGTAAAGTGAGTATTAATGTTACGAAGTATATTAGGAGCTATGTTAAATGTTTTCCAGAAATCGATGCCAAGAATTAAAGGTTCATGGACATCTGGAATTACATGAGCAGTAATTATAGAAAATTTATTATTATAAATTACCGGAAGTGAAATTGTTCCGATAGATTTAATAGGTTGTCCGTTTGCTACGGTACCTAAAATACGTTGGTCTTTTCTCAATGAGAGACCAGACTTAAGTAAAAGTTTATGTGAGTCCTTACCAAGAATTGTAATTGAACTTCCACTATCTAATAATCCATTTAAAATGAGATTATTAATTTTAATATGTAAATAGGGACGTTGTGTGTCTTTGTTTTCAAAAAGAAGAGTGTTCACATTTGTACGAAGGAGAGTATTCACATTGTAAGAATTAAAAAAAAGTTTTATGTATTCAAGCCAATTATTCCAGTCTTGTTTATCAAATTTAGTGGAGTTATCAATTTGTGTAAACTGTTTCTTAATTTGTTTATGTGAATTTGATTTATGACAGAATGGACAATGGGGAAATGTGACGTTTTGTAGACCACATCTATAACAAATTATTTGGGTATTCGTACATAGAGAAAGGGTATGAGAATTGGTTCGACACCTTGGGCAGGTGAAGGTAGGAAATTTTTGCGGTTTTTGTGTTTTAATAGCATAGGTAGTTTTAGTAAAAGGATATTCGGGTATAAATGGTATTGTTGTTGTGGGTTGATTGAAAGAGACAAGTGGTTGTGAAACTGTGGAATTATTATTTATATGTATTAATTTTTCAGTAAATAGGCAAGATTCTATCAACGAATCAAGAGAATTTATGTCTTGTTCGGAGATTCGTAAAGTAAATTCTGGTTGTAGGTTTCGTAAAAATATTTCAATTTGTTCTGTCTCTGGAATGTGTTTGTATAATTGTGAAAATAATGATTTCATATGTGTTACGTATTCTATAATTCTTTCGTTTGGTTTTTGTATACGGGTGTCTATTTGTTTTTTTAATAAATAATCATGATTAATGATTTCGAAATCTTTTATTAATGTCGTTCTAAATGTTTCCCAATCTGTTATAGTTTTTATTTTGGTTTGAAACCACTCTAAAGCGTTTCCTGTTAGAAAGTCATAAATATGGGAAAAAAGAGTGCTTTCAGAAATCTTACGAACCGAGGCAAAATGTTCTAATTTCTGAATGAAGTTGTTTGGATAATTGTCACCGTTAAACGTGAAGCGTTTTAATTCATTAGTGTAGTTCTCACCAATAGAAATGAGTTTATTGGTTAAAGTTTCAAAATATTTAAGAGGTATCGAAAGAGAAGAGTTAAGCTCTGTAGAAATAGTATCCATGTTGATTAAAAATAAAATTAAAAATAAATTGTGTATATAAAGGTATCTATAGACGTTAAAATGTTACGAGTGTATCATGGAAAAAATAAATTAAAACTTTGTATTTGTTCCATGTTGTGATAATATTTGTTCTTAGCAACCAAATTTGTTGACAACTGTCATTAAATAAATAGTAAAATTAAATTAAAGAAGGAAAGAAAAAAATATAAATAAAGTAGTCAAATTAAAATAATCTTCTTAGCTATCAGCGATATAGTATTTTGTTGGCGAAGTATTTCGCTGGCTCTTCAAAAGTGTTCTTGAGAAGTGAAGCGGCTCTCACGATGTCTGCCAACAATTGGATCGGTGGCGAGGCGTTGGTCGTCAGTATGTCTGACGAGATGCAGCAGTAGTCGGTCCAATAATAGACCAAGCAGCAACAAGTGTGGGCTATAGTAGTCGGCTCAGCAGCGGCTACAGCAGTTGGTTCAGTAGATGGCTCAACAGCAGCAAATATGGAATGTGGCAGTCAGTCCAGCAGCAGCCAGTGCTCACTGTAGAGATCGGCCAGTAGTAGGCTCAATAGTATCGTGCAGTTGAAAACGCACGTTAGAGGTTTCTTGATGTAGTGGATTAAATGAGTACTCACAGTTTCTGTTTTTCTATTTTTTCGAAGGGCGCCATTATCGCAGTGACTCTTAAATAATACAATCTTCAGGGTCGTTGATAATTTTTATTAATAAACATAAGACCTAAAACAATTATAAAGAACGGTTAGAAAAGATAACAAGATACACTTCACTATAAATTTAGAATTACTTCCGAAAGAACCAATAAAACTTAATAATACATACCCGATAAGGGTCTATGTTGATTTATATATATTAAATATATTTTAGATATATTATTTATTTACAATGTTAGACGATAAGTGATTTACATAAACTGAGTCAAGAATGATATCAAAAAGTAGAATCGAATGTGTATGAATACAGTTTAAAATTTATGACAGGTGAAATAAGTATGTATGTGCCAGCGCACGCATAAATGGATCAAAGAGGATGAACGCGTCGCCGCGTTACATGATAATGAATGTTTTATAGTTAAAATACTAAGGTTGATCACTTTCACTCATCATCGGAGTCCAAATATTCAACAACAAGAAACGTTTCGTTGCCGCTTTCATTAGCGGCACCGTCATCACTACAGCTGCTGTCACCACTGCTGCTATCATCGCCTAAGCGAACAATCAATTCGTCTATATCTAGATACAGGTAACGTCCTCGCTCATAGTACTCTTTTTTGAGCGACTCAACGTAATGGCAGCAGTTTTTCCATATTCAGATATGATGCTGTAGAAGGCCTCTTCAACAAGTTGCTTCGTCGACTATGGGCCTAACTGTACTCTTTGGTTTTCCTAAAAAAAGGAATAAAAATTGTAACAGAATAGAAACAATAACTTATTCACAAGAAAAAATTAATTCAAATTCAAAATTTATAGAAAACCCGAATAGACTGAGATGTACCATCATAATGTATCAAAAATTTATGATCATACTATAATATGACCTATTTACAATTTTAATCTAACCTAAAAGTGTACGATGTAAACAATACCTTTTTTCTTTTAAAAATCGTAAATTCAGTATATTTGTAACTTCAGGTTGATAAAGAACAAACAATAACACGGTTACATACCCATAATATATGTTGTTCTCCCATAAATATCATCGAAATCTCACAAAATTCGTCCATCCTTGCACTCCGCAAAACATTGCTGGAAAACTTTAAAAATCAATTCCCGCGTGCGTCTTCGATTTACTTTACTCATTTTTTAAACTTTTCTGCGTAGTTTGGTCTTAATTTATTGCAGTTTAATCAAAACGAAAAACAATTCAATATTGTTGACAGCATTGACAGCTGATGTACATACGTTTGGTGTTGCCAGACACATCATCAATGTTAGTTCCTCGAACTTTAATGTCAGGACTTTATAGACAAGCTGTAAGTATATTATATTGTCAAAATAAAAAAAAAACGAAATTTGATACGATTTTCTAACAAAGTAGAAGGTATAATACGCGAGCTTTATCTATTACTTTCGCGCTTATTTATATTATCGAATGTAGGTACTTCAATATATTTCTTATTCCTATTAGTTCCATAAGGATCTATAAATTAATAAGAGAATTGTGGGTGGAAACAGAAATTCTTTGCCCAGTAGTGGAAGTGGAAATAGGCTCTAAAAAAGGATTTATAAAATTTTTGCCATACAAATCGCTACCGCTTATGCCATAGGTGTCGGTTTAATTGCGCGTCGCGTCTGGGCGTTATTTTTGCCGCAAGCGTCTAATGAGCAAATCCGTCAAGTAAATAAAGAGTTCCCGGGAAAAATTAGGAGATTCCCAGTTTAAGCCCTAGCTGTCGCCATGTTTATCTCAAACTTAAGTTGGACGTTGGATTTTTTAAGGAGCTTTTGACGGCAGCTTTATTTTTTTTTTACTGTAGGTTTTATGTATTACCTAAGTATACTGTACTTAATTTTTATTGCACTTGATAAAATCTTATCAAGTGCAGTTAAAATTCAGTGCAACTAGTATTAACAAGGTATTCTGGGATTACAGAATACCTTGTAAATTCATACATACATATTATCACGCCTTTTTCCCGTGGGGATAGGCAGAGAGTAGCGATTTCCACTTGCTACGATCCTTACAGATCTCTCTTGCTTCCTCTACACTCATCACTCTCTTCATACATAATCTCCGGTTATGGGTGCTTCTAAATACTTAGCTAAAAAATTAAATACAATATTGTGGCGTAGCGTTCCGATAAAATGTTATAATTCTTTTTCAGATGAAGGAAAAATATTTCTTCTTGATTACCTTTTCCTTCCTCCAATGTCGTACAAGATAATTAAGTGAGGAAAACATCCTACTGATATTATAAATGCTTTGTTACTCAATCACGCAAAATCTACTGGACGGAGGGGGTAGACAGAGACTAGCGATTTCCACTTGCTACGATCCTTACAGATCTCTCTCGCTTCCTTTACACTCATCACGAAGCTCCGCAACTGGTCGGAATTCACACATACATTCAAATTTAACTTTATACAATCAAAACATACTCGAAAAAGAGATAGCAACATGGAATAAAACTTCCGCATCAATCCTAAACTTCCGAACCCATTTCCGCACATTTCGTGTACCCCTAACCCTTTAAACTCTTAAACCCCTCACAACCCTTAATTTATGATTATGGAAACAGTGAGATGTGGCATTTGCCTACATTCCTGCGGAATTTTCTAGAATGCGACGATATTTTTTTCTTGCATTTAAGATTTATTTTCCAGATTTTTACCCTGATACTAACAGTAATCAAATACCTATGTCATGTTATAAGTAATTTTGATGTATTTGTCCAAACATAATCTCAAAAGATAAACACATGGAACCTTCAAAAAGTTTAAGAGCTCCTTAACAAATTCCTATCATTTCTCTCCCTTGTTAAAAAAGGGATAAGGACAAATGGTTAAAACGCATTTTTCTTTAGTTAAAAAGCATCACTTTAGTCCTACTTACTAATGATTCTCCAAGCCTTGTCATGGAGTACAAATACATCATAAATATTCATGACTACTTAGAACACATCTCCTTAATTCTACTATCTCAGACCATTAATGACAGAGCTTTATCATGGAGTACAATGCATTGGAATTTGCCATTAAAATAACATGAAGATTTATAAGACATATCTGTATATTTCCATCATCTATGACCCTTAATGACCCTGGAGCCTTATCATGGAACACAATGCATCATGACACGATTGGGAGTTGCCATTAAAATTGCATTAGTACATTACTTGCAGTCCATCCGCACTAGATCATTGAGTTATCAAATGAGAGAGCTGTGTTTATCAATTGTATAATTTCTGTATAGGAAGACGTTTTATGAACACTAGCTAAATTTTCGTAGCTTTGGGTGGCAAAATTGCTTCCAAAGAAATGTATGTAACAATTACATTTTTTTTTTGCTCTACATACAAATTATTTTTTCAAAACATACTACCAAATCGTATTTTATAAATGCCATATATTAGACATAGTAATAGTTTTACATAAGAATTCATGATATAAAAACAGAATAATCAAAATAAAATACCAAAAATACAGCTGTTTTAGAGCATTTGTGTAATTATTGGACTTAGAAAATTTATTTACAGTTAACTGTACTTTCATTCAACGATGGTCCAGTCAACTGGACACTGGGCAATCCCAACTATACTACGGCCAAGAAGTGAAAATCCGCTATAATCTCCTATCATACTTAAATCTTTAACTTATCTTGAATTGAAAAAAAAAAAACTATAATTTCGCAATGCGTTTTCCAAACTGGTGCCAGTGTGACCGAATTTCTTCGCAGAATATTGAGAAAACGGACTAAATTCGGTACAGTCAACTAACAGATCACGCTAACCTACACGCACCTTTATGTGGTGGTAATAGCGTCGAAATTGCACTGATTTTGTGTAGGTTGGTGTGTTATTGACTGTACTAAAAGCTTTTCTCTAAACGTAGAGAAATCCGCGTGATCACAGTATAAGCCAGTATTGAGTCGACTTCTGACGTTCCATTTCATCTATTTTCTATCTATACGGATAAAAGTGGTGGGTAAACTTTGGAGAATCCATTTTAAAATCGGCTTGCAGTGGACTCGATCGGGAAACTTTTCAGCTTAGGAAGGTAAGGATACGGTATTAGCTTTATTTGACGCGTTAACTTATTATATACACAAGACGCGAAACATGAAAAATATTCCGATCTTATTACGGTATGGATATGTCGGCAAACAATTTTCGAGATATTTCTCTATTCGAACTGGGGGTCTAAAACGGCCATTTTGATGAATCGTAATATGATCCTTATAAGTAGTTACATAAGTTTCATTTTTAAATATTTAGGAACTGAGAAATGAATCATATTCTGATTAGTCAAACTGGCCTTTTTAGACCCCCTGCAAGCACTTAATTAGTGCAACGATCAATATTTTTCATTAAAATTGCACATTTTCCATTTAATTTTGAATAACAAACTGTGCGCTAATACCTTATAGGAGCTAACGAAATCGATGCGTTTCGATTCGATTGTTGTTCACTCAATATGCAGTACTAAAGAACTCTTAAATTAGATATGATGAAAAAATTCTATACGAGCGGGTCTTGAACATACGACCAGGGTCATGAATGACCACGTTTATTTATTTTTTTGCATCATATCTAATTTCTGTAAAGAGTACTGAGAAAAATGCCTTAATTTTTCTAGTAGGTAGGTAGTTAAAAATAATAATAAGTAACTACTATTTAGATAACACATTCCCTGTTTTACTCGTAGGCAATAGAAAATCCCACATTTTATTGAATCCTGCAATGGCGGGGACAGTCGACAGCATATCAACCAACCCGAATTCGCCTTTATTGCAGACATATAAGGTTCACGCAGTGCAGCCTGACATGGAGTAAAGCTGGCTGCACACGTCAGTTAGTTTCCGTACGGAAATTTCAGATTAAGAGACCCAATGCTTGCTTTTCATATAAAATATTCAAGAGGGCGCGCACGTTAGTATTTTTTCCGTTCGGAAATTTTTAGACTCTTGAACATTTTTTTATAAAAAGCATGCATTCGGTTGTCAGAATCTGAAATTTCCGTACGGAAATAAATTAACGTATGCGCCCAGTTTTGACTGTACCCAGCGTGTAGGTGTCAAATTATGCTATTGTTGGCAGCACGTCATTTTACACATATCTGCATTTCGGACAATAGCTGTGATGTCGATACGTTGGCTAACGTGGTAAGCCTGGCTAATGTAATGGATGCAGGAATTATGATAGGATGCTGCATTATTTAAAACGAGCATTAAGTAGGTATATTAATATATTACCAAAATTGAAAAAGAAATGTTAAGATGGTTTGGGCATGTTGAGAGGATGGATGAAAATAGATTGACGAAAGGTATTTATAAAGCAGAGGTGAATGGAAGAGTTGGTCAGGGTCGACCTCGTAGAACGCACTCCGACCAGATTGCGGACCTCTTTAAAAAGGGAGATATTAGGAGCATCCATAACCGGAGAGCATGTATGAAGAGAGTGATGAGTGTAGGTAGAGGAAGCAAGAGAGATCTGTAAAGATCGTAGCAAGTGGAAATCGCTAGTCTCTGCCTACCCCCACGGGTAAAAGGCGTGTTAATATGTATGTATGTATGTATGTATTAATACTAGCGGTGCCTTCCGGGCTCCAAATCAAATCATTTATTTCGTGAACATAGGTTTAGGTACATAGAGAGGTGTTATACAAATAATTGAGTTCCTTTAGGTCCCGCCATAAAGCATACAAAATTTAAAACTTCCTTGGGAAATCTTTTAAACGACAACAGCATTTACTTAATTTAGACTATATATATCCGGCCAAAAAGTTGTCACAGTAGATCTTAAAAGCAAGGTAGGTAGACATTATGTATGAAATTTCATAAAAATCTCTCCACAGTAGTGGTAGACACTGATCCTGGTGTGCGCCACAAGATTATTTTTTTAATGTACCTATATATATAAATTGATGAAATATTTGTAACACAATCTCAAGAATGACAAAATCTCTTCTTCTGATGTCGTAATTTAGATAAGTATCTAATAAATAATTCTAAAGGAGTTATCACTTACTTATAAAGTGAAAATCCCATTTCCAAGTTAGGGGAAGAAATGGGATGGTTCCTTCCTTACCAACAGGTAAATCTAATAAAATAAATCAACCCTACCAGTCTCAATAAATATTTCTTTAAATCGGCCAAAACCGCCCCCGAAAACAAAGAGGAATGTAAACTCCCGAATTAAGTAGAGCTACAAATCATTTTTTTTAATAAATCACATTGTTTATTCAAACAAAAGTAAGAAACTTCACGTTTGTCATAAAATAACGACGGTATAGAAGTTAAGATTCATTAAAAAACTGGTTCCAAAAAAAATTCATTAAAAAAGAGCAGCTGGCACAGGAATATTTTTGCTTAAAATGAGGTTCCGACAACCAAATTGTAAAACTTTTTATTTAGGTACTACTTACTACTAGGTACTTACTTACTCAGTTACTGGGCTCAGTGACCCAAAGTGAGTCTTGGCCTCCAACACAACAGCACGCCAGCGTCCCCGGTCCCGTGCAAGCTCCCGCCGCCAGTCGTCGCCAACTTGCAGCTCGCTTAGGTCAGCCTCTACCACATCGCTTCAGAGCGGTACCTGGGGCGCCCACCGCCCATTTATGTACTAAATAGTTCTTATTTATTTTATTAAAAACCAATCTTTACCTGTATAATTATCCACTTTGAATTTCTCGTTTTCCTTAAGTCTGCAAGGTAACTGAAAATTGTAAAGGAAGCGAGTCAGTTAAAAACAGAGGAAAACCTGTGAACAGAAATAATTTTCTACTTCCAAAAAATCTTTCAATGCAAAGGCTTTTTATATCATCAAATGAAATTTGTAAAAGTAAATCAATATTTTTTATTATTTATATATTTATTTGAGAGCTTTATTTCTGCACTGCCTATGTTTTAGTGTGTTTGTTCGTTCAGAAAATGGAAAGGCATTCCGCCACGGTGGTTGTGAACTTTGCTAATTAATAATTCGTTTTGGGAGTGGCAACGACATTACAATGAACTCCAATAATGAGCTTTTGCTTAACTGTCACACCTGTGAAATATGCATAGTAGGTAATTGTAAGTTAATTTAGACTTGTTGATTCTTGTTTAAGTTGGATATCTACCTACTGTCTATGAATTTTGAATAATAGGAGTTTGAGAACTTATTATAGAAAAAAAACATACGTTTTCTAAAAACAAATTGAAATCTCTACCTATTAAAATTTCAAATTTTTCACCGACAGAACAAATTCGTTTGCGTAGAAAACAAAGCGATCCGTCATCCGTATTGTTGCGAACCGGTAAAAACCGGAATCGATCAACCTGTCCGTGCCGGATACAGGATATGTGCAGGATGACGCGCGTCGCTCACTCGTGTGTCTGGCCTTAATCGCTACGCTGTTGTGAGGCCACAGAAGCAGAGATTTTAGCTGATTTGTATCAAGGAGTATTTAGAATGGAGGACGCATTTAGCTGTTTTATATCAAGGAGTATTTAGAATGGAACGACATGAAAAAGCAATCTGATCACATGTTTTCTGCGTCCAATGCGCGGCCGGCATTCTGGCGTGAAGTCGTTATAGTTTTCGATTTTTAAAATTCGCGATTATTTGAGCCAATCACAGGGACTCCCGTATGTTCCCCTCCCGCAAAAATCTGTGATTGTATCTGGCAATATGCCTACGTGCTCTCCATTCTAAATACTCCTTGATTTGCTATATATAACTGCATTAGTTACATGGTAAGGGTTTATTCAGGGGGGCATGTAGGAGACCCACCTTAGGCAGCCCAGTGGCGTACCGTGGGATTTCGCGGAATTTGCCGCCAACGAGGGGGGCATGGTTTGTTTTCTTGACATAAACTTGCTGGGTTCTTGTACCGATGAAAACATTAATATACCAACCAATGTAAACAAATTAAATATATTAAGCAAGATTAAATAAATTAAATGAATCCTGAAGACGGGAAGACGGGGTAGTGGTGCCAGGGCTTAGGGGCCACCGGGCCAGTGTGGAAGGGAAATTTGTCGCCCTCCCAATGATGGTGCCCAGGGCGGTCAATGTACGTTCCTACTGATGAGAGAATCTACAGACACATGCACGCACACTAGAACCTTTTAGTCACATATTATAGGATGCTTGTGGGACTGTTTTCCTAAGGAAAGGGTTGGGGGAGGAATAAAAGGGCCTTGATTAGGGCCGATTTAGGGAGCAGTGTTGCTAGATGAAATTTTTAAAAATCCGGAAGGCTTGCTTGTAAATCCGTTAAAGTCATAGAGTGCCTTACATAAATCCGTAGATTACGGATTACGGATTTATGTAGAGGCAATCTACGGATTTCTGAGCAAAGCTTTATGGTTTTTTTTAAATTGGATCTAGCAACACTGCTCCCTAAATCAGCCATGATTAGGTAAGGCACGTTAGTAGAGGCCTTAAGGATTGTAAGACGGAACAATCTATAGGTAGGTACCTAGCTACACTTTGCTCGTTTTCTAGCAGTACCAATTACTATATAAATTATATAGTATTTGGTATACCGATGTAAGCGTGGCATGAGCAAAAAATTTTTTTTTAATATCTCTACCATGAGTTTGATTTATAGCACCAATACACAATGTGATCACGAAACATAAAGGCCTTTAACAACGTGTTTCGAAGCCCAATTCGACTCTCTATTGTGTAGGTGGGCAGTAATTAAGGTAAATCCCTTTCATTGTCATGTTCAATGGTGGGGTCGCGTCCACATACTTACCTACACAATACAATGTGTCTGTAGATAACTATACTTACATGAAATAAAATGAATATGTGATAAACATAGAGCTACTGTTAATCACATATTCAGTTTATTTCATGTAAGTACCTATATACTTAACTCCGTGGTCCAACGGTCATCACGGACTTTCACACCGGAGGTCCCGGATTTGATTCCCGGTCGGATCAAGATGGATAATAAAATCATTCATTATTATAATATACTTAGTATAAGTGCTGGAGTCCTGTGCTAAGTACCGTAAAATGGGGTGAATAGCAATGGATTTCAACTTTATCCCAAGAATAAGTTGTTAATAACTTATTTTTTATTAACTTTTTTTATTTTATGTTATGTCCGGTACCCACTTAGAAAGCGCCATAACAATATTTTTAAATTATAAATAAGGGTTTTTTAGTAAATTAAGAAAATATTATCAATTTCTATTCACCCAGCAACTGGTGTCAATAGAAACGCGTAAAGGGGTGAATAGGAGAACTGTTAGGGCTGCCAATTTTTTTTATCCAACATGCAAAAATGTAAGGTTGTGTGTTTCAAAATTGTTTTAGTTTGTCAATGATAATCAAAAGTTGTGATTGAAATAATTTATGCATAAACATTATTAAATCATAACTAATAATAATATATGTATTTGTATTTTTTACACATAATAGATATATTTGTATAATAAAGGATTTCTATTTTGTTTTACATATATGAGTTCATACATACAATCACCTCTTTATCTCATCTTTCGGGATAGACAGCGCCCAGGCTTTGTCTATAGCCTTAGACTTATAAGCCCCAAAGGCCACGTTTAGTGTGTAAGTGAAAGATTTTTTTATATAAACTCTATTCAATAGGTAAATCAAACAAGATACTAAAAGTTTGTACGTATTTTTTATTGAAAAGTAATAATAATCAAAATAAAAAAAAAGAAAATTTTCTGAATATTAATATATATATATGTCAGCGTGCTCGTGGTGAAAATTTGCCAGATATCATTTTTCATTCATAATTACCAAACCTTATCTTCATATTACAATAAAAATTTGAATTATCTTCATCTAAATTCTTTGTTTTATTTTGTTTTAGAAAACAAAGTTCTTGTTGAAAAACTCTATATATGTACTAGATACCTACAGATGCTGAAACTAAAAGTACCTATATAGGTACCTACTTAGAACAATTTAAGTTTTAGCAGTTTTTGACAACCCTATTTATTCATTTCTATTGACCCCTCATTCTTTTCTAGTCACACATTAAGCGTTTCTATTATTCCTTACTAGGTTTCTATTATACCCATTCTATAGTTCTATTCAGACGACAATAGATTCTAATAACCCCTTTTAAACAAAAAAAATGCATGAACCTATGATTTTAACAATTTTATCTAGCCTAAACTAGATTCTGACTTACCTTTAAACAATGTAGATAATTTATAACACAGGTTATGTGATAAACACCTCAAACAGCACTATTCACCATTTTTTCTCACATGAAATCAGGAGTTGCGGTGGGCAAATTAGGCACGTTCGCAGACACCAGACTTTGAAGTGGAAATTTTCAAGGATGTTGTCAAGTTTGACATTTAAAAAATGTTGCCAGTGCAAAGAAACATTATTGAAATCTAAAATTTAAATTCTACCAAATCTTCCTACCAAAAATCACACCAAAATTTATCCTTAAAAACTTTCCCGATTTTTTTTCTATTCGACCCGCAATTTCTATACACCCCGTTTTACGGTACCTAATAAAAAACTTGAAAAAAACTGGACAATTACATTTTCATATTGGCCTGGATCTTCGATGTTTATATATGTATTTGTTATAAAATATAGTATCGTTGAATCATATCACAAGTCTCGAATTTACTTATTGGTCAATTTGTGTGATTTGTCCGTATATATTTAACTAGCTTTTGCCCGCGGCTTCGCCCGCGTGAATTTCCCACGGGAACAGTGCTTTTTCCCGGGATAAAAAGTAGCCTATGTGCTATTCCAGGTCATTATCTAATTCTGTACCAAATTTCATCGAAATCCGTCCAGTAGATTTTGCGTGATTGAGTAACAAACATCCTCACAAACTCACAAATTCACAAACTCACAGATTCACAAACTCACAAACTCACATCCAAACATTCGCATTTATAATATTAGTATGGATTAACTAGAAAAAAAATACTTCAATATGATTTTTTTTTTATATATTTTATTCTGCTGGAGGCCCTGGGTTTGAATCTCAGCGCAGGCAAATATTTCTACTTATTTCATAAATATTTTGTCTGCGGTGCTGAGCGTTTGTGCTCGTTTATGTGTTTTATGTCCATCGGACTCATACCTATAAGCTTAGTGTGGACCGTTGAGTGTTGTCCATTTTTTTTTTTGATAAACATTACTTATTTAGCTTTGTTTAGACTTTTTGGAGTATGTTTTCATACCACTGCATAAAAAACCTCTTCTCCTCCTCACTAAAGTAAAACGTTTTTCGCAAACTAAGGTTCCTGTATGACAAAAATAAAAGTTATGCCGTTAAAAGCAGCCCATACTATAGCTCAGCATCTACAAACTAATAACCGTTAATGAAGAGCAAAACCAGTTTCTATAACATTATGTGCTGCAACATAGCAATATCTACCCCGACTGCAAAAAACCGACATTAACAAGAAAGTATCCAAATTAATTTAGAATTACTTTAGAATATTTTTCTTAATTAAATAAAACAAATACATGTTTTTCTTCTTAATTTTGGTTATTTTTTTTTTACATTTTGAGCTGGGTCAAAAGTGCCAAAACCCGTGCAATAAAATTTTAGTTTTTATGAAAACTTTGAGGCACGGGTTAATGACCTCGTAGAATAAAAATATTTTGCACACAGATACTATATGATAATACGAACAAAATGGGGGGGTATGCGGTTCGATATTAAAAAAAAAATTTATGGTCCAAATAAGGAACAACCTATTATACATATAGGTACTTACATATAACTTTAGATAGATATTTTTTAGATTTTAGTATGAAAAAAAAGCTGGGAAAAAATGAAAAAATGCTTTGGAACGGTTTTGTCAGTTGCTTATAAATCCGCATAGTTTATAAGAAATTAACTGTCAAAGTCATAATATTATGCCAGAGCCAGATAGATCCATCGGACATTTTTTTTCAAATATGGGTAAGTCTCGAGAGCCAATCAGCGAATTGCGTTTTTTCAACATGGCCGACAGCCTAGCTCTATGGTATAACAGCTATAAATCTATACAAATCCCTACTAAGTTTTTTCAAAGATAGATAAATTTCATTCTGTTATGTCAAATGAAGGTAAATCCAAACTAAATATCAAATTTTACAAAGAATGAATGGTTTTGCTACTGAATTTGCTAAACAGAATGGTTTTATTTTACAATGTTGCCATGATAAAATAAAAACTGCCTGCTTAATAGTGGAATTAAGATTTTAATCACTATTCCTTAAATATCTCCGGTTTAGGTCATCATCATCATCAAATTTAAGAGCAAGGCTCTTGTCGGTGGAGTTCCTTCCATTTTTCTCTCTCCATTGCCAACTGTTTTACTTCTTGATACGACCCGGCGCTCACTTTTTTCTTTATTTGCCTCATGTAGCCTTGTCTTGGCCTTCCTGGGCCCCTTCTTCCTTTTACTTTTTCTTCTATAATGTTTCTAATGAAGTCATCGTGTCGTATCAGGTGCCCTAACATTTTCCCTCTTCTGCTTTCAATAGTTTTAATAATGCTTCTTTTTTCTCCTATTCTATTCAAGACCTCATCATTTGTTATTTTTTCTGTCCAGCTAATCCTTTCTAATCTACGCCAACACCACATCTCGAATGCTTCCAACTTCTTTCTTTCTTTTTTGGTGAGTGTCCATGTCTCGCATCCGTACAAAGCTATGCTCCATTCTTTAATGAGACGCTTTCGTACAGACTTTGATATTTTGGCCGTCAAAAGATGTTTCTTTTGATGAAACACCTTTTTAGCCATGGCTATTCTGATTATGATGTCTTGGGTGCTTCTGGCATCAGCAGTAATTGTACTTCCTAGATATTTGAAATGTTGTACTTGTTCTAATATGGTGTTGTTGATTTCAATTGGAGGATCTGGTTTTAACGGTTTCGCCTTTTTACTAATATCTGTTTTAGTGGTTTTCATTATTTTAGTTTTATTGCTATTAATTCTAAGTCCATGTTGTTTGAAAACATTGTCCATAACATGTAGAAGGTTTTCTAGTTCTTCTGAAGTTTCTGTCATAGCTGCTATATCATCTGCAAATCTAATAAATAATATTTTCTCTTCGTTAAATTTAACACCACCTATATCTGTTTCTATAATTTTCTTGACTGCACATTCTATAAATATATTGAAAATTAGAGGCGATAGCGGACATCCTTGCCGTACTCCTTGTCTTATTTTAGCCATTTCCTTATCTTCTCCTACTTCAATCAGCATTTCCTGTTTCTTGTATTTCCGGTTTAGGTAAAGTGGATTTATCCGAGTTTGAAGTTAAGCGACACAACTATGTGTTGTAATTTATAGGGAAATCTGCTGAAAGAGCTCTTTGGAGCAGATTCTCAATATTCGTCAGATCATAGAGGAGCCGGAAGTTCAACAAACTCGTAGTTTTATAGACTTCTTCTTCTCAGTAAGGCTTTCGACTGCGTGAAATGGGAAAAACTTTGGATGGTTATTACAATTCCTTTGTAAGAATACGATAAAGCTGTGGACGTGGCCAAATACTGGTCAAAAAAAGTCTAATTTTTGCCATTTCGACTCGAGATGATGGATGATTTGTAAAAAGTTCAAATGTCACAGTAAGTATGCACATTTCCTCACGATGTTTTTGAGCAGTGAAAAATGGCAACGTTTGATGAAACAGGTTTTTTTGTATAGAAATTTGCGCTCATATTCCATAGTAGTAGTACCTAGGGTAACAAATGTCATATTCTCCTGTTAGTTTAGACCAAGTAGCCAAGTAGGCACCTAAAAAAAAGTAGGTAGGTATGGAAATTATACACAAATTCTTGGAAAATATTTATTCGAACTTAAAAAAAAACAATCACAGAACTCAACTATACTTGCACCCATGAAAAAAAAACTAAGTCACAATAATGACATTTTTATATAATTCCTATAGTATCTAATCTACCTAACCGTTTAGAAATTTTAGGACAAAGATTTTTTTTTTTTTTTTAGATTAGTTACCATCAATTCGTTCGTTGAATTGTATGTAACATGTCGTCATATTTTACCTGACAGACAACGCACAGCCAAAACTACTAGGCGTAGGAAGCTGAAATTTGGCATGTACTCTCCTTAGGGAGTATAGGGGAGCACTAAAGAGAGGATTTCCCGAAATTCCCAAGGGAACAAAGCCCCGGGCCCATGCTAGTATAGAATATATTTCGCAAAGCTTTAGGCATATGGCGGCACCAGCACATACAGTAAAGTACTAGTTGAGTAGTTTGTGATGACGCGAATTCTGTTCGTGCCTCATGAGTTTATATACCAATCTGACTAATTTATGGTACTTATCATGGACGAATAGAGAGGACATGTCCTAATGTAATTTCTCTAAGAGAATTTGTGTGACGATACGCGGGGTGCAAGGCAGACATCTCGGGCACTTGGCTCCGCCCATACTAGATAGCAGACCGCCATAAAGCACTGAATTTCCGGAGTTCTAAAAAGTTTACCTACTTACCAATAGATGGCGCTAGCTTTTTGAGGTTTTTATTTTTAAAATATATCGTGATATTACTTTAAATTACAGATATGGTGAACATTTTGCCCCTCCACAACATTTCATTATTTAAAATTGAAAATTGGAGAAGGCAATGGCAAAACCACTCCATTAACATTGCCACATCAAAAAGAGCTCTTAAGTGGAATCCATAGACTTATTATACTGGCAGTATGTCTATGATGGAGACCATTTTGGTACAATTATAATCCTTTGACCGCCACACTTTCAATATCAGTTGAGGGCCCAACCCAACGCCATAAAAAATTTTTTCAACTAAATTTAACGACACGCCATACAAAAAAAATACGAAGATTTTGTCGTGAGGTGGAATTTCTTCAAAATCGGCATCCTAAAATTTCTAAAAAATGAGTAATAATTAGTTGATCTACAATTCGATAACTAGCCTACCCTAAAAGTCTTTAAAGTTCATATTTGTTCTTCAGATCAGCTATCTCGTCTTCAGTCGCGCGCTCGGCAGTCTTGCAGTGATGTAGCAGCTTGGTTAGCACTGAAAAAAAGAAAATTATTTTTAAAATACAATTCCCAAAAGTAGAAAACATATCTGAAGTGATTGGTCATTAATCTGATTAAAAAGTAATGAAATTACTTATATGAATTGATTTTAATACAAGCTATTTGATAATAATGTAATTCGATTAATTTTTAATCTAATAAAAGTACGTAATCGGCACCTGTCAACTATTTCATATATTTTCTATTATAGTATACGTGGGGCGCACTATAAGTTTCCGGAATGAATATGAAAAAATACTATTAAAGGTACAAAATTAATTTATTGTTTTTCAAAATAATCTCCCTTGGCGTCTATGCACTTTTTCATTCGATGAAACCAGTTTTGAAAACTTTTGTGCCACTCATCTGTGGTGACCTCTGAAACGTGTTTTTCATACTCCTCGACAGCCTCTTCTGGTGATGAAAATCGTTGACCGCGTAATTGGTTCTTAATTTTTGGGAACAGAAAAAAGTCACAAGGTGCCAGGTCGGGACTGTATGCAGGATGACTCATGAGTTCTACATTTTTCGCCTTCAAAAAGTCGTTTGTCTGTCTGGCCGTGTGAGAACTAGCATTGTCGTGGTACATGACATGACATGCTCTGTTGAGCTGTCAAATTACACTTAAATACGTAGAAAATCATACTACGAAAATTTTCCCGAGTTAAATCCATGTTGATGCAGAAACACAATTTTTTAAATGGCGCCACAAGGTAAAAACAAAAGACAGTCAGATGAAACAAACTGCATTCTACAGCCAAAGAGTTCTATCTTCAAATGTTGCAATAAATTTTTAAATATTGTTTATGTAAGTGGCCAGTTCCGGAAACTTACAGTGCGCCCTATATATTCATTCTAGATTTCAGTGTATGGAAAATTTGGCAAAATTATATTTAATTATGCTTTATTGTATCTGTGTTATGCCTATGTATGAGTACATTAAAAAACACTACCCTTTTTAGCCGAAAGACGTCCACTGCCAAGATAGTTAATTACTATTACTAGGTACCTAATGGTGGTTCTGGAACGCATCAAGCGACCAGGAAAGGTCAGAGCAAAACAATATGATTCGAATTATAACATAGTATACTCACTTTCTTAATCCGCATGAGATAAGAACATGGCCAGAGCAGAGAATCTCTTGACGCCACACAGCCCTCAAGACGTACGCGGTCACAGTCTTTGTATTTGTCGTACCTACACTTATGTAAGTAAATCCGATACCTACCTAAGTAGCCGTCAGGAAGGCATAGAAAATAAGATCATGATGTACTTACTTATATTCACTGCTCTCGTGGCAAGGCCAAGTAGCGGATTCAGGGGGGGGAGGCACGGGGCACGTGCTTTTTTGTGTACCTACCTGTGTGACAAGTTTATTTCTTGATTTTATTGCCAATAGCATCAGGGCGAATGTCGATTTGTTGCCCCCAACGCTCCTGCGTAGTCCGCCTATGCCCTTGTGCCCGCCCCCCAGAAAAAAATCCTGGATCCGCCCTTGGCAGGGCCTATGGTATACTCACTTTCTTTATCCGCATGAGATAAGAACATGGCCAGAGCAGAGAATCTCTTGACGCCACACAGCCCCTTGAGGTACGCCGTCACAGTCTTGTCTTTGAATTTCTCTGTGTAGTTGGTCAGCATACGCAGGACATCCGATAGCACGTCGCTTTCTAGAGCGTTCGCGAAGATCGATGGGATTTTGGTGGGGTCTATAATCTGTGGACGAGACAATTATGATGAAAGATAATAGAAAAAAAATACCTCTATTAAATAGACCAAAATGTACACTTATATAGTTGGCAAATAAATAAATATGAAATATAATACAGATACAGTATCATGACTTTATCCCTTACGGGGTAGACATAATAAAACCAACTAGAACATCTGCCAATTAGTAACCATAAAATGACAATAGATGGCGACATCGGAATGAATTTAATCCTAATCCTAACTATCCTAACTAATATTATAAATGCGAAAGTGAGTTTGTTTGTTTGTTACCTCTTCACGCTTTATCTACTGAACCAATCTTCCTGAAATTTCACATAGACATTGTTAGAAACACTGGGAAAAACATAGGGTACCTTTTATCCCGAGAAAAAGCACTGTTTCCGTGGGAAAATCACGCGGGGGACTCTCGTTTTTTATGGCGTCTGTTATCAGCTTCACCGACTCTATTGTCTACTCAGTAAGGTGCATTTTAGAACTAAAACCTATCAACTCACACTTAAATAATCGCTCTTAGCTTCGTCCCAGCCTCTGAGATAGTTCCACTCGGCCATGAACTGCACGCTGGTAGTAGGCGGGGTCATGTTAGGAACTCTCTTTTCGTTGGCTGTGGCATCTGTTATCAGCTTTACTGACTCTGGACTGGTGTTGCCATCGCCTTTGCCTGGGAAATAAATGTAATAAAACTGTAAATAAAATGTCTGTACATTGGAGATATTTCAGGTAACGAGGAACTTAATAAAACTGCAACTGGAGATATTGAAGAGTTGAACATACACCAAATCTGTTACGATTCTGTACGGAATTTCATATGAAAAATATTGAATAGCTCGAGTCGAAATTTGGTACACATACAAACATACATACATAGAATCACGGCTTTATCCCTTACGGGGTAGACAGAGCAATTTCCTGGTATTTGGTACACGGGTAGAAAAATACCAGGATTAGCACAGAGGGTACAGACTTTTTATCCTGAAATTCTTACAGGAACGGCTCTGCGGGGCACAGCCAGTCCATACTAATATTATAAATGCAAAAGTATGTCTGTCTGTTACGCTCTCACAGCTAAAACACGACTGATTTTGAAGAATTTTGTATGGATATAGTTGAAGACCTGGGGTCAAACAGGCAACTTTTTTGCAAAAATTAACCCCCAAGGGCCGACATGGGGGGTCAAATTTGTACGAAAAACAAATTTGCCACAGCTAGTACAGTCAGGGTCTGATAAAACTGTCCCCTTACCTCACCAAATCCTATTGGTGACTGTATGGTTCATTTATTCATAATTGTCCTATTATGTAAACAATATTCACAGTACTTATTGTTGAATTTTGTTGAAAATAAATCAAATATCAGTTCAAACCTAAACATTCTAAAGTAAAACATTTATTAACCACGAAAGTAATTTCCTAAAAAGTCTATTTTAATTTATATTGTTGTAAAATCATAAAAAGACATGGTAAGATTGTTTACATAATAGGACAATTATGAATATGGACTTTACGTTTTATCAAAGCATGCCTATTATAAAGGTATATATATATAAATCGTTTATTTTTCTAATATTCTAATCGGTTCTTTTCTAAAGGTAATGCGTGCCTATTACCTTTATCTCCATTCTGCAGAGCCTCATCGATTTTGTTAGCATCATTGTTATTGGAATCTCCCTGCGCCTGGCTGTCTTCTAATTCTATGATCTTCATGCGAGTGGGGGGACGTTCCGGTGATGTCTTGCCTAGGGGGACTTCCTGGATCGTCACGGATTTTAGGGGCCTCTGAAAATTGTAGAATAGAATAGAATGATTTATTTGCAGTAAAAACGTATTTTATCTACACTCATGTCAAAATATTCGAATTACGAATTTGAAAATGATTTTATAAAGACGTACTTTATAAACGCACATACATAATGAGGGATTTTTCATGACACAAATTAAAAAAAGAAATAGTTCCAGATGACTTCATAGATGGCGCTTAGTAAAAGGCGAGAGAAAAAGTTCCATACAAAAAGCAAAAATTTCACGGGATTGGCACTTAAAAAAAATAAAACTTAGTAAAAAAAAAAACAACTAAAAAGTATCAATATTGTGATTTATGCAACTGTCAAACTGTTAGGTGATTTTTTTTATGCCTCTGGTTGACAGGAAAAAGCGCACCATATAGGTTCAGCCATTATTACTACTCGGCTTTCATAAAACGCTATCTGTTGAGACTTTTTAATACTATTTTTTTTTTCTTAATTAGCTGTCAGAAAAATCGCTCATTAAAAAATAAAAGTCATTATAGTAGGTACTGCCAGCAGTATAATAAAATAACTTTTTTATTTTTTATAGTACACTTTTACTTTTTAATTTAAGTATTAAGTATTAAATTAGGCTATGGTTTTAGGCTGAATGTAAAAAAGAGGCGCATGCTTGGCATGCGCAGTTTGAACTTGTGAAAAACGCATTCGTGCACGCATTTGTAGTTTAAACTTAATTTCCCGCTATAAAATTTTTCTTCGTTACCCAGCTACCTACTTTGTTTAATTTCAATTGTTCCTATGAGTGAAGATAAAGTATTGTGTGCAACTGTACATAATTAGGCATTAAAACACTCGTGTGATGTTATTATGAAACTCGACTTCGGCTCGTTTCATAAAACCACACTCATGTTTTAATACCTCTCATTATGTATCAGTTGCATAAACTACTATTTTTATACACTTCTCATAATATTATACCTACTTACTAGTTTGTTTGTTACCTTTTCACGTTTTTTTTACTGAAAACTGGCACTGTTGCCATGAGAAATTCACGCGGGCGAGGCCGCGGGCAAAAACTAGTTTTTTTTAAATATTTTGATATTGATTGATACTGATGATGATGGTTGATTGATGATAACATTTTATCATAACCCATTACCTTAGATCTCAAATGCGGTGGTTTCTTCACCGGCCTGATCACAGTGATAGGTTCTCCATCTCCATTCTTCCACTTATCCTCAGCCGACACTGTCTTCACTGTCCCAGCCGTGGGTTCGTCGGGAAGTTCCACTATCTTGGGTTGCGGCGTCACTACGGGCTTGCTTTCTACTGTTGGGGTGGTGGACGGAGAGGACTTTGATTTGGACTGGAATTTTGAAAAATTTCAAGATGAAAATAAAAAAAAGTTTTGAAAAATACTCTCTCTCTCCGCTGGCTCAGTGACCCCAAAGTGGATCTTGGCCTCCGATAGACGAAGAAAAAAAATTGGTATTTTATGTGTTTTTTCTTATAAACTTCCTATGTAAATACTAGGCTTGCACGGTCTAAACAACAGTTGCTTACAATTATTGTCAATAGGGGACTGGCCAAGGTATGAGAAATGTTAAAAATATGTTATTTTATGATAGAATACATATAATTAAACATATTTTGCGACTTTTCAGCATGAGTTTATTCTCCAATTTAATTTATTATTGTTGGAAACCCAACAAAGAATGGCAACTAATTTTGTGTTTTTTGTATGTGGCAACTGTAACTACTAAACTAACTGTAACTGTCAGTGGCAATAAAATAGTACTCAGAGACGACACGTTTTTCTTTTATCTCTGATCCAAGACGTTCCTCGCAAATCAATCAGCGCAAACAAATAAATATTTATTGTTGGCCGAGTCGCCAACATTGGTCCTTCAGAAAAAGACGACATCGAGAAGAACGTACGGACAAGATACCAGCCATACCCTGCCGCGATTGTCTTCGGCGGGCATGTGTCGGCCTTGCGACGGAGAAGAATTTTGAAGAAAAGTGTGTGTGCGAGTGTACGAGTTCTACAGTGTCATACCTATAGTTACTTATATCAAGTAATTTGTTAAGTGGTCAAGTGAAAAAGAAATACACGTTGCTATAAGGAAACGGACACGTACATAGAAGACGCCATATTAACAAAACAACTTCCTCAAAAGCAAAAAACCAGACAGAGACGGTAAGCCAGAAGACTACTGGGAGCGAAAGAGAGGTATAGCACTCAGCGGCACGGCTCCGTCCGGTCCAGGAACTCGTTCAGTTTTGTGCAAGTTGGTAGTACGTCCGTTGCAGTTGACCCCGGCCTGTTATTGGCGGAGAATTGTGATCTATGGTACGCGCGGCGTGGGTGGTGAATCGGTTTACAGATCGATCATTCGCCGCCATTTTACTTTGCTCAGACGCAACGACGGACAGAACGCAGTGAATTCATCAATTTCATCAGTCAAGTGTCCATTTCAGCGAACAATAAGTTTAAGTAATCGTAAAGTAGTGGCTTCTTGATACAATTCAAGTAATCGTTAGTGTGTAATTGTGAAGATGAGTTCGAGCGAGGAAGAGGCGACGGCGAAATGCGACTTAAAATATTGCGTGGCCCACAGGGGCTACGCTAAAGGTACACTAACAAGATATTTCAACGCTATTACTGCAGAGTACTGCAGTAATAGCCCCCTTGCTACCTTAGAAACCCGTAGGAATAATGCAACATCGTCATTCCACGAATATCAAAAATTTAACAAAAAAATATTACTTTTAGATCCCAATGATGCAGAACAGCATACGATAGAAGATGTTGAAACAAAATACTATTCAATCCTCTCCCTTTTGGATAAAAGTATAGCAAAAATAAAGAATGTCCAGCCTCTTCCGACCTCAACAAATCCGAGCAAACTTCTCGTCAAACTGCCGAGCTTAGGAATACAAACGTTCACTGGCAAATATAGTGAGTACAATTCATTTATGGAACTGTTTAGGTCTATTATCCAAAATGACTCCACCTTAGATAACATCCAAAGATTGCAATATCTGAGGCACTTTCTTAATGGAGAACCACTCGACTTGATAAAAAATCTCCCTTTAAACAATGCTAGTTATGGGGAAGCAATGAAAATACTTGATGATAGGTATGACAACAAATTTCAGATTAGAAACGAGCATATAGGTTTAGTGTTAGACTTACCTCCCATGACGAGGTCCACAGCCATTCAGCTGAGAGAATTCATTTCAAAAATAAAGCAAAATTTGGCTGCGATAAAAAACATGAATGTTAATGTTGAAAATTGGGACCCCGTACTAATTTGTATTTTATTGCGCAAAATAGACCCGTATACTGGGCGGGCCTATCATTTAGAAAGAGACCAAGCTGCTGAACCTACTGTAGCGGGCCTGCTGGACTTCCTTGAGAAGAGGGCGCTCGCCATGGAGAACTCCCAGCCATCAACTTCTGGGAACAAGGGGTCCACTAGCGGTGCACACTACAAGGTAGCAGTCAACGTGGCAACAGCAGCGAGCAGCAAGCCATGCGATTACTGTAAGTCAACCGACCACAAACTATTTGTTTGCAAAAAATTTAAATTACTCCCAGCTTTGGAGCGAGTTAAATTTGCTAAAGATAGCGAATTGTGCAACATTTGCCTGAATAAACACATAGGCAAATGCAAATTTCATTTTAGATGCAAGGAGTGCAAAAAGGGACATAATACTCTCATGCATGAACCTGACGCAGCGGCAACTGAACCCGTAATCATGCTGTCAGGCAAATTGTCTAACAATAACAATATTTTACTCCCAACAGCTCGAATCAAGCTCTTTAGCCGAGAAAATAGAGAAGTCCATGTCAAGGCGATATTGGACTCCGCTTCCCAAGGATCTTTGGTGACAAGTAAAATTGTAAAGTTACTAGGGCTAGCACCTGTGCGAAATAACACCCATATAATCGGTGTCACAGATACAAAAAACAGCGTGAAATTTTCTGTTCCCTTAGAAATCCATTCAATGACCTCACCATACAAAACTTCCATAAATTGTCATGTAGTTGATAAAATTACATGCCACTTACCTCAAACAAAGGTGGACACCTCAAAAATTGTTATCCCCTCAGGAGTAAAACTAGCTGATGAGGAATATTACGCACCATCTGAAATAAATGTATTGATTGGAGCTGACGTGTTTTTCCAGATTCTGATGCCAGCGACGTCGAGCCAGGAGTCGACCGCCAACTTGCAACAGTCGAGCTGCGCAGCGACGCCGCCTGAGCCTTGCTACACAGCACCGAGCTGCCAGGAAAGCACGCCGCGTCTTATTAATACAAAACTGGGATATATTATAGGAGGTACCCTACCTAACCAACATGAGGTAACAAAGCTTATTTCACTTGTTTGCACGAAGTGTGAGGATGATATTAACGAGAATATAGCAAACTTTTATAAAACGGAATGCTTACCCGAGGTGTTTGCAGAGCATCTTTCTGAACATGAACTTGTAGAGGACATTTTTAAAAGAACAGTAAAGCTAGAAAATAACAAATTCCAAGTGGATCTTCCACTTAAGTTACCTCTTTCAGAAATTAATAAAACGCTTGGAGATTCATTTGATTTAGCACTTTATCGATTTTTGAGTTTAGAAAAGAAATTGCAAAAAAATACTTACCTTTTACTTTAATACCAAAAATTCATCGATGAATATATTAACCTTAATCATGCTCACTATGTTAACATTGAATCATATAACTTAAATACCGTCCCTGTGTACTTTGTACCTCATCATGCTGTTATTAACGAAAATAGCAAAACCACACGCACACGTGTAGTATTCGATGCGTCGATGAAGACACATAGTAAGGTTTCGTTAAATGATTTACTATTAAACGGTCCCGTTGTACAAAGAGAACTTTTTGATGTCATTCTATTATATCGTTTTGGCGATTACACCTTTAATACTGATATTAAACGAATGTTCAGGGGGGTCCTCGTTAATCCTCAACACACTGCATTGACAAATATTTTATGGCGAAAAAATAGTATACTTATTACATATTATATACTTGATACAATAACATATGGCTTAAAAAGCTCAAGCTATTTAGCAACGCGTTGTTTGCTCGAACTCGCTAATCGTTACGAATCTAAGTTACCCTTAGCAGCCTCGATTATAAAGAATTGTTCATATGTTGATGATATTATGGTCGCAAATTCTGATCTCCTTTTATTGCTTGAGGCTAAAAGGCAATTAAAAGAACTGCTAGCATTCGGAAGTTTTGAACTTCATAAATGGTCAGCGAATAATGATACTGTTTTATCTGACATTCCTCACGATCAAAGACAACTAAATGAGATTGAGCTTCAAAAGGGAAATCATAATATAAAGGCTTTAGGGCTAGCATTAGATTTAAATAAAGATTGTTTTATTATAAGACCTCCAAAAAATGATAATACTAATAAAATTACAAAAAGAGAAATATTAAGTCAAATTTCAAAATTTTATGATCCAATGGGATTTGTCAGTCCAATAATAGTAAGGGCTAAGGCTATTATGCAGTCGCTTTGGCTGGAAAAAATTGATTGGGATGCTTGTCCATCTTCAGGCATATGTAATGAATGGCAACAGTTTTCTGATAGCTTGGCATCCATGCAACCCATTGAATTACCGAGGAACATACAGGTGCCAGCTGACGCCAAGGCAGTACAATTGATCGGCTTCTCCGACGCTGCCAGCTCGACGGGCTACGGTTGCTGTGTATATTTACGCGTCGTAGAGACAACAGGTAGCGTAAAGATTTCATTGCTCTGTTCGAAATCGCGAATAAACCCAATCACGAAGCCTCTGACCGTACCTAGACTGGAGCTCAATGCATGCGTATTGTTGGCTAGACTAATTGCCAAGGTATACAACACATTGATTACAAAAATTAAAGTAGACAATGTTTATCTCTTCTCTGACTCGCAAATAGCACTAGCGTGGCTCAAAACCGATGTAGTAAAATTACAAGCATATGTTTCGAACAGAGTAAGAGAGATTTTACAACTTACAAATGAATGGCAATGGCTTTATGTAAATACGCACGAGAATCCAGCTGATCTGGTCAGCAGAGGAGTCAACCCGCCGCACGCACTGGCGGCCTGCGCGCTGTGGTGGCGCGGCCCGGCCGTGCTGAGCGACGTCGGCTACGTGTTCCGCAGCGAGGCGCCCGGCCCAACAGGTGAATTGCCAGAGTGTAAACAGCTGACAAATCCCACTGAGGTAGTCTTATTAACAATAAAACAATCTGACTTATTACAATCTTTTATTCAAAAAATATCAGATATTAATAAGTTGCAAAGACTTTTGTCATATATTTTACGATTTTGCAATAATATTAAACCGAACGCTACAAAAATAGAATCTAAATTTCTCACAAGCGCGGAGTTACAATCTGCTTTACTGCTTCTCATTAAGCATGAACAAAATATTCATTTCAAAGATGAAATTCAATGTATTTTAAATAAGCAAGATGTAAAAGGTCCATTAAAACCTTTACATCCTTTTCTTGACGATACTGGCATGCTCAGAGTGGGAGGTAGGCTCGACAACTCAAACCTAGCCTATGCTCAGAAGCACCCTATCATACTTCCTAAGCACTCACGAGTCACGGAGCTCATAATTCGTCACGAGCATTTTCGGTTGCTTCACGCAGGGCCTAAATTGATTCTTTCTCATTTAAACTTAAAATATTGGCTTATCAACGGGATAAGACAAATAAAGAAAATAACACATAAATGTTTATTGTGTTTTAGAATGAAAGGAGAAACAGCCAAACAGCTGATGGGTTCCTTACCACGACAACGCGTTACCGCGTCTCGAGCTTTCCAAGTAGTAGGAGTGGATTTCGCTGGGCCAGTGCTAGTAAAAAACTCACGCGTCAGGCGGGCTGTTGAAAGTAAAGGTTACATTTGTGTTTTTGTCTGCTTCTCAACAAAAGCAATTCACCTAGAGTTGGCCTCCGATTTGTCAACTGACACCTTTCTTGCCTGTTTAAAGCGCTTCATATCACGGCGTTCACTGCCCACTGAAATCTTCTGCGACAATGGGGGCGCCTTTATAGGTGCAAAACCAGTTAGCTGATTTGTACAAATTACACAACTCAGCTGATCACCAAACACGCGTACAAAATTTTATAGCGCAGGAAGGTATAAAATTCCACTTCACTCCGGCCTATTCGCCCGTGTTCTCGGGGTTAGCGGAGGCGGCAGTGAAAAGCAGTAAATTTCACTTAAAAAGGGCATTAGAAAAAAGCATACTTACCTACGAGCAATTAAATACAGTACTTTGTCAAGTCGAAGCTATTTTAAACTCTCGACCATTAATTCCCATTTCATCCTCAGATATTGCAGATTTTAGTTATCTGACCCCCGGTCATTTTCTTGTAGGAGGTCCATTAACTTCTTACCCAGAGCAAGACAAAACAGATATTCCCACAAATAGACTTAAGTTTTGGGGTTTAGTAGAAAATATTAAGCAGTGTTTCTGGCGTTCGTGGCACAAACATTACTTAAACAGTCTTCAATGTAGAGCGAAATGGCGAGATAATTTACCTAACATTACAGTAGGGTCACTAGTAATTTTACGAGAACCAAACTCACCTCCTTTGTATTGGCCAATGGCCAGAGTAGCTCGTATATTCCCCGGCGGCGACGGTAAGGTCCGTGCCTTAGAAGTCGTTACACCAAATGGTAAAACTTATACCCGTTCCATAACAGGCGTTTGTATTCTACCACTAGAATAAGTTCCACAAAAGACATTTGTATGCTATCATTAGAATAAGTTTCTATTTTGTTAAAAATAGTCTCACTTATCACTAAGTTGTACTAAATATTAAACGTTTCACTATAGGTATTTGTATACTACCTTAATAGTAGAATAAGTTTATTACATACATTGAGTATCCCTTATAATATACTTATAATACCCTTTCACATAATAAAAGTCATAAAGTAAAATACTTACGATATAGGCATATAAGTTCTAGTTAAGTTCAAAAATGTTTATATAAAAAAAAAATATATTGTGTTTGTCGATTTGTTTTTTGTTAACGCATAACCATTACATGTTAAGCTAAATTTAGTAAGTTCAAGTCAAATTTAATTTATAGAATTAAGGCATAGAGTAGCAGTTTTTATGTTAAGGCGAAGAATATTTTTGTTAAGGCGCAGCATGTTGGAAACCCAACAAAGAATGGCAACTAATTTTGTGTTTTTTGTATGTGGCAACTGTAACTACTAAACTAACTGTAACTGTCAGTGGCAATAAAATAGTACTCAGAGACGACACGTTTTTCTTTTATCTCTGATCCAAGACGTTCCTCGCAAATCAATCAGCGCAAACAAATAAATATTTATTGTTGGCCGAGTCGCCAACAATTATAGTTCAAACTTTTAGGAAAAGTCCATTTTCTACGCGTGACGTCATATGAATGTACGTTTAGTTAGTGGCGTTTTGGTATCGCCCAAACATCGCTTAAAAATGTTTTTTGCTATATGTTGGGAAATACTTTGGCTATGGAGGTGATTCTTTTAAAGTTGTCCGGTCCCCAATTGTTGCATTGCAATTATTGAATGCAATTATTGCTCTTGTATGTACAAGAAACATGCACCGTCTAAACGGGCCTTTAGGCTCACCCCTTTAGTCCCCATTCTAGCCTTGATCGTGTCCAGCTGTTTCCTAGCGGCGAGGTTGCGAGGCTCGAGCCGCAGCACCTCGGCGAGGTCGCGCGAGGCGGCGCGCAGCGAGCCGAGTACTTTATATGACAATTTGGTATCAGAAAATTCCGGTGAAGGCTTGTAAAAAGGTTAGGCTCACCCCTTTAGTCCCCATTCTAGCCTTGATCGTGTCCAGCTGTTTCCTAGCGGCGAGGTTGCGAGGCTCGAGCCGCAGCACCTCGGCGAGGTCGCGCGAGGCGGCGCGCAGCGAGCCGAGTACTTTATATGACAATTTGGTATCAGAAAATTCCGGTGAAGGCTTGTAAAAAGGTTAGGCTCACCCCTTTAGTCCCCATTCTAGCCTTGATCGTGTCCAGCTGTTTCCTAGCGGCGAGGTTGCGAGGCTCGAGCCGCAGCACCTCGGCGAGGTCGCGCGAGGCGGCGCGCAGCGAGCCGAGTACTTTATATGACAATTTGGTACCAGAAAATTCCGGTGAAGGCTTGTAAAAAGGTTAGGCTCACCCCTTTAGTCCCCATTCTAGCCTTGATCGTGTCCAGCTGTTTCCTAGCGGCGAGGTTGCGAGGCTCGAGCCGCAGCACCTCGGCGAGGTCGCGCGAGGCGGCGCGCAGCGAGCCGAGTACTTTATATGACAATTTGGTACCAGAAAATTCCGGTGAAGGCTTGTAAAAAGGTTAGGCTCACCCCTTTAGTCCCCATTCTAGCCTTGATCGTGTCCAGCTGTTTCCTAGCGGCGAGGTTGCGAGGCTCGAGCCGCAGCACCTCGGCGAGGTCGCGCGAGGCGGCGCGCAGCGAGCCGAGTACTTTATATGACAATTTGGTACCAGAAAATTCCGGTGAAGGCTTGTAAAAAGGTTAGGCTCACCCCTTTAGTCCCCATTCTAGCCTTGATCGTGTCCAGCTGTTTCCTAGCGGCGAGGTTGCGAGGCTCGAGCCGCAGCACCTCGGCGAGGTCGCGCGAGGCGGCGCGCAGCGAGCCGAGTACTTTATATGACAATTTGGTACCAGAAAATTCCGGTGAAGGCTTGTAAAAAGGTTAGGCTCACCCCTTTAGTCCCCATTCTAGCCTTGATCGTGTCCAGCTGTTTCCTAGCGGCGAGGTTGCGAGGCTCGAGCCGCAGCACCTCGGCGAGGTCGCGCGAGGCGGCGCGCAGCGAGCCGAGTACTTTATATGACAATTTGGTACCAGAAAATTCCGGTGAAGGCTTGTAAAAAGGTTAGGCTCACCCCTTTAGTCCCCATTCTAGCCTTGATCGTGTCCAGCTGTTTCCTAGCGGCGAGGTTGCGAGGCTCGAGCCGCAGCACCTCGGCGAGGTCGCGCGAGGCGGCGCGCAGCGAGCCGAGTACTTTATATGACAATTTGGTACCAGAAAATTCCGGTGAAGGCTTGTAAAAAGGTTAGGCTCACCCCTTTAGTCCCCATTCTAGCCTTGATCGTGTCCAGCTGTTTCCTAGCGGCGAGGTTGCGAGGCTCGAGCCGCAGCACCTCGGCGAGGTCGCGCGAGGCGGCGCGCAGCGAGCCGAGTACTTTATATGACAATTTGGTACCAGAAAATTCCGGTGAAGGCTTGTAAAAAGGTTAGGCTCACCCCTTTAGTCCCCATTCTAGCCTTGATCGTGTCCAGCTGTTTCCTAGCGGCGAGGTTGCGAGGCTCGAGCCGCAGCACCTCGGCGAGGTCGCGCGAGGCGGCGCGCAGCGAGCCGAGGCGCTCGCGAGCGCTGGCGCGGCGCTGCAGAGCCTTCACATAAGTGGGGTCGAGGCTAAGGGCCTCGGTGCAGTCCGATTCCGCTTGGTGCAAGCTGCAATTCAAAGGGAATTGTTTTTATTGAAAAAGGGCTTAAAAATAGCAATACATTTTGCACTGACCACCAGCCACATGTTTAAATAACATGGAGAAGGAGATCCTAAAAGCAAAGCTTAACCCCCAGACAGCCTGGAGTAGACTCCTCTAGCGCAGATGTACGAGGAGACCTGACCCCACATAAAATGAAGGAGTGGATGACGAAGAGGACAAATAGCACTTTTAATTCGTCATTATCTTCATATCTTACTAATATTTTAAATGCAAAAGTTTGGATGTGAGTTTGTGAGGAAGTTTGTTACTCAATTAATCTACTGGATGATTTTGATGAAATTTGATATATGGGTAGAAAAGTACCTGGAATAGTATATAGTGTACTTTTTTATCCCAAAATTCCCACAGGAGCGAAGCTTCACAGAAGCACTTTTTCTCGCCATAAACTAATAACAAAATTGTATTGTTTTATAAATCTCAAAGCTACAGACTACTAGCATCTTTATAATATTAGCATAGATCAAACACCTACCTGTCCTTCTTGAGATAACATAGTCCTCTATTGGCATAGTATATGGCGTCGTCTTTGACTAGTTCAATTGCGCGGCTGTAGCAGGATATGGCATCATCCCATTTCTCTTGCTTTACAAATGCGTTACCCTGGCAAAGATAATTTAATATTAGCAAGTGTCCGTTTACTAAAGAAATAACAGTATAATCATAATAATCATCAAAAGTTCGCAGAGACGTTGCTGACATCGTATATATGTTAAAGATAGCTTCTGGTTCAGTGGACTCTCCTGATCTTCTTCTTCTTTCTTGTAGCAAGAGCTAAGCGACTTTTGTCAGAACACCTACAGGATTAGTACCTTCTTTTTGTAATTGTAACATATACCCACTGTATTTGTTAAAGTAGTGTAAAAAAAAAAATGTTCAACTATGTAATCATTTTTCTATTTGTGAGGACCTGTAATTGGCTTCTTTAGTTGTTAAGTGATAACCTATTGTAGTTTAAATGGCTGTTGGTCTTCTAAATAAAATAAACCACAACAAAGATAAATAAAAACAAGTCCATGTTTTCTTCAAAGGCCATTAACACTCATGTGATACCCCTGGTGTTGCAGTTGTCAATGCTTGCTCATTTGCCGCCCTATGTATTAATTTTATTTATTTGTTTGTATGAACAGAATTGAAGCAATTATGCAAATAAATAAACACATATTTACCCTCTCTTTCTCATATTGAGCCTCTTCTCTTAGCTTCTCTAGTTTAGCATCCCGGCTTTTCTTGCTATCAAGTGAAACAGGGCCAATATCCTCCATATCTACTTCCTCGCATGCTTTGTCCTGTAATAAACATTATTCTCATGTGATAAGTCAATTGTGTATTACTACTAAGATTGTGCCAAACTAAACTGCATGTTGGACCAACAGAAATCAGAGCCTCAAGTTCCCAACTTAATATTATAAAAGCAAGAGTGAGTTTGTTACCACATCATGCTATATCTACTGAACCAATCTTCCTGTAATTTCGTACACACATAGTTAGAAGTACTGAGGATATAGGGAAATCTAATAAAGTACTCACAACATCAAACTTATCCCAAGACTTATAGTCATGTGAAGGGATCCTTTTCTCAGGCTGTTTCTTGACTACTGCTGGTTTTTCCTTTTTTATCTTGCTACGGACGGGAGGCAAGTTCTGTAAGCAGGATACAAAAGACCATAGGAAGTATTTAAAAGCCTATAATCGACTACTTATTGCAACTGATTAAACGCAAGACAGTACAATACATACTGGCGGTGATGTTGGTGTTTTGAGCAATTCTACATGAAAATAACATACTCAAATGTATAAATAGATATGGATTAAATACTAAGGTTGAAATAAGAGTTTAAAATAGGCAGAACCTGCTCAAACTCGCCGTTGAGTGCGGCCTCCTTTCGTTTCATCTCGGCCTCCCAATTTTGCAAATCTGTCAAGTATGTTTGCAGCGTCTTAGCGTTATCGCGAACATTTTTTTGAATCTCGAAAGCTTTTTCCATTATTATTTATTATAGCAAGCAGAACAAAGGATTATTCTAGTTTTACCTGTTTGATCAATATTGCATTTCAGTTCAGTATGGAAATTGTCAATTTGTCAAACACTTTTCACGTTGTCATGGCGCCGCTACGGCTTGACTTTGACGTTGACAGTTTGGTTATTTCTTTTAGACATTGACAACATCATACAGCCAGATGTTTTATGTTTTCAAAAAAATTCTTCAAAAAGTTAGGAACAGAAAAAAAATCTTTTAATTTCTATTGAAAATGACCATTGGGTGATTGAGTTTGGTAGGTCGTGGAACCGGTGAATTGGGTGGAGTTGGAGTGACTTTAAGCTACCTACCAGTTAATTAGTCTCTGAATAGATGGCGCTTTCACTTGTATGAATGCAATATTTTGAAACTGAAATGCTGTTGGGTCTGCCTGGGCTCCTTGTGTGACGCACATAGAGGTTTTCCTTTTCGAAAGAACCCTTTCAATAATTTTCGACTATGGAATACCATACAAACCTACTTACAGAATACTACCTACTTTGTATCCCAAAATTTCCACCGGAGCGGAGCCGCAGGCCGCTGCTTGTGTGTAACACAGTTTTTGTGTTTGTCGAATAAAAATAAAAAGCAATTTTTTTCTCTTTTATTTTACTTTCATTACTACTTACATTGCAGAGTATTGACCTTGCAACGCAACCGGCAACCCATCCTGACCTGCAGTTCAGTGGCATCAATCAAGACTAAACATGATGTAATTCACGGAAATATAAATAAGAGTGGAAGTGTTAAGTAGGCGTGGCGCGGTCGCCACAAGTAAGCAATGCATTGCTAACAAACACGGCTCGTCATTCTAGTTTTGTTCTGACTTCGCGCTGAGTAGTTTGTTCGTGACATTGAATTCTCGTTGAAATTCCCTCGTCAAAATGCCATTTTGTTCTATTTTAGAGTGCAAAAATAACAGTAGCAAAATCAATCTTAAAAATGGAGATGTTTCGTACCACAGGTGACTATTATTTCGTTTGTTTTCTTTAAAATAAAAGTTCAATAATGATAATAAAAACTTTAAAATATTATTTGTTAAAAGTTACCTTAATGTCATTTATATAAGGTCGATTTTGTCATTAACGCGTGCTCCTCTGTTCTTCCCGAAACTTCTATGCTACTCAATTAGTGATGTACAGTCAAACGTCAAAAATGGAGTCATACCTTAAAGATCGTATTGCCTTGCAGGCGCGCAGTCCTTCATTGTGTGCGTAACGTGCATATTACGGACGTATAATTACAATAAGAACATTACTCACACTAAGCTAATTATCATATTACCCACCCACACCTAGACACAACTCTGCTGCGTGCTCACTGCTCATGCTGCCTACGTGCTGCCATCTATCAAATTCACGGTATACTAAGTATTAAGAATTATGACACCATCGAGTCTGAGACAGAAGTATAATATACAATACGTATAGTTTATTGTAAAGCAAACTAATAATGGTGAGTATAGCGACACGCAACCAATTGTTAATTTCACCACAAGTTAATGCATCTGCTAGTCTAATTGGTAGTCGGATAGACTGCAGTTAATATAGGTCCAAGTTCGAGTCACAGTCCGAAACTTAATTTTCATATTATACCCAATTCTTAAGTTAGAGTAATTTTATATAATGCAAGTAATGTGGTTTATATATATTTGTTATAAAATAAAAATGCACAATAATCATAACAGCTATTTATTCGTGTAAATATATAGGTTTATTATACTTATGTATAATTTATTATTATAAACTTCTGTGCAAATTAAAATTTATATTTTAATCTATTCCCTACCTAATTACAAAATAAAAACCCTAAAATGAACTTAAAAAATAAGCATCTGCAGTAAGCTAAGTATCTGTTTATTTATTTTACTTATTACGAAATTTTACCTTCGCTCTTTGTTAGTAAATATTGAGGTTATAGCTTAAGTATTCGTTTTCATTACGAAAAGAAGATTGAAACTATACCTCAACATTTAACAATTTATATAGAATATGTTTTTTTATACGAAACATAACCTCGTATTCTTTATACAAAAACAAGTAATAAGTATAAAAATAATTAAAATAATGTTATACGAGTAATATACGTTAATAAAACCTGATTTGATATTACCTAATAATAGAAAGAAGATAATTGGAATATACCTACTTAATTAATGAACTCACTAATTCATTTTGAACACCAATCACTAACTCACTATTTTGTATAGGTCCCGTTATTGTTTTTCTACACACATTTCAATCACAATAAAGCTGTTCTAAACTTTCATACAGTGAAAAACTGATTCTTCCTTGCTTGCCTCCTATACACCATCAGGCCCCATAGATTTTCTATGGTGTTGAGGTCAGGAGACTGCGCTGGCCAAGGATGATATTTATTTCGGGAAACGAAATAAATTATCCAGTTTTTGAAGCTTGAAGTGCACGACGAACAGTAGATAAACATCAAATAGATCAGCAAAACGCCTGGTAGGTAAAACCATAGCCTTCATATTCTTCCAACATTATCGTTGCTGCTGCTCAGAGATAATAGTCGGTCTTCTGCTTTGCTGCAAGGCTGCGTCAGCAAATCGCTAAGCCCAACGTGTCCTCCACTAAAACAATATTATAATATTTAATTACTTAATATTTTTTATTTAATTTTAAGGCTATCACTTTTGCAAAGCAAAATCATTTATTATATGTCAATACATTAAACATTATATATTATGACTTTATGTTCGATCACAAAACATTACATACCTACACATAGTAATTATCAAAGCTATTTATTAATTTAAAAATACTTACTCTATCCAGTTACTTTCATTAGGAATTGAGGTTATTTTGCTGCCACTATTATGCAAAGCAATACTATATGAATTTCGCTTTGTTTCCATAATATTTTTATTGGTCTGAATTGTCAAGTGTTGGTAAGGTATACTCCACAAATAAGTAGATAAATAGATATCACTAGAAAATAAGTGAATTTGTCTTCATCACAGTTTGCAACTAAAACGGTATAATAAATATCTGTCTTTTTTTCATTCACCGTCAAATATTCATTTTTATTGCTGCTCCATACGAATGTGGTCGCAACTTCAAAGGAAAAAACTTATTTATGAAACGGGGTAGCGTTTTGATGGCCGATTATTTCCATCTTATTCATACCTGCTGTTCCTCGCATAAGTGCATCACTATCAGTAGTACCTCCGTTTTGACATTAGTGTCGGACACTTTTTATATGGGAGTCCCGTCTCTTTGGAACTATACGGAAACATCGTAGTCAGTCGACATTAGACACACATTAGAATTTAAGAAACAACACATAATCATAAGGTCTTAAGTGCAATTACTGCTTTAATCAATTAGTATGAGAAATTCTGACTGCAGAATTGGATGTAGCTGTACCTAGTAAGGTAATGTTTTGGATTTTATCGATATATTTTGTTTACATTGTATAAAATATTAATTTTAAGGTTTCCCAAAGATCCTGATTTTAAAGAAAAATGGATAGATGCAACTGGCAGAGTTGCTTGGATGCCAACTAATTTAGTACTATATGTTCCGAGCATTTCGAGGAAAATAATTTCTTGATTTCGACACACTTTTTTTTATAACAAAATATTACGTTAATTTTTGATTAAAATAATAACACTATAAATCCGCGAAACAATATAGAAGAAAGAAAATCTGTTTTATTATTCTGAGTTTGTATGAAAATTTGATCTATCGATGTCGATATTGTGTTGCAATAATCAATCCGCTACTGCACTAATCGAGTAGCACTAGGAATACTCTCATTTGACGCTAATTTAAACCCTATTATCTTTGATTTATGGGTCATAGTTGCTCAAAAGTTTTAAAACGCCATCTATTGTCGAGTGGCGGAATTTTTTCTTCAGTCGACGTTGGACTTTAAAACGTCTTATGTACGTTCTTGTACAGTACAAATTAAGCCATATGTCGAAGACTTAAGGTACTTGTTTGTCCGATATAGTCGCATTGACTTAATACACTTTGATAAAATAAAAATGACCAATAAAGCTCATTGTTCATCTGTAGTGTAGTGTATGATTTATAACTTAAATGTGTGAGTTTGGCGACCACGGTTCCCTTACTAATTTTATCAAGTAACACTTCCACTCTTATTTATATTTCCGTGATGTAATTTATAATAGAGTATTGGAATTTCTAAAGTATCTCTCTCTCTCTCTTTAGTCGTATTTCCTCATGACTGAGGGTCGTGGTCATTATATGGAATGAAACACACACAACAACTCTCTTGGCAATTTTAATGGAGTGGTTTGCCATTGCCTTCTCCATTTCACACACTAGCCGATAGTCAAAAGTCTAAAGTATAGGTAGGTACCTATTACTTCATAATATTCCCATACGCCTGCTGCTCCTAATAAAGACAGGAATCATACTAAAATAATAAAACAGGCAAACATCAATTGCTACTCTTTGAAATCCAATATAGAAAACAGTTGTGCCTGGTCAGTCTGCAAATCTCCTAAAGGCATAACAACTACCGCCATTTAGCGGCTGTAGTCAAATACATTCACACTTGTATACTCAGTAGTCAACCATTATGCATGTGCAGGTATCCTCACAATGGACTTCACCAGACGTGGTAGGTAAATGGGAGAAGGATGCGAAGGTGTTTTTTCAGCACAATGTACTAGGTGCCTAGGTAGGATACCTACAAATTGTACATAAAACATAGGTACTTTGGAAAAAAGAAATAGGTATCTATATATGTAAAGGTCCAAGGGCCATAATATAGAAATGAGCATATCATTGTATATAACTCACCGCAGAAAACTATACATAGATAAGTATGTGAAAAGTAGGTGGTAGTCCAAATATTGCCCGCACTGAAAATCGCACCTAAGACCTTCAGAACGAACTTGCTTGAGTACTTTGTGGTAGTTTAATTTTATCTGTATTTTGTCTAATAAAATACCTATTGCCAGTACCGGCTTTAGGGGGGGGCGCGTTTGGGCGACGGCCCAGGGCGCCGGACGTCAAGGGGCGCCGCAGGCGCCTCTTGTTGTCCGGCGAGGGGCGCCACAGGCGCCCCCTGTTGTCCAGTGAGGGGCGCCGCAGGCGCCACCTTGTTGTCGGTGAGGGGCGAGAAGTGGGAGAGGCGCCTCAAAGGGTCGTCCCAAAGAGGCACCTCAAAGGGTCGTCATAAAGGGCCGCCGCAGGCGCCTCTTAATTCATTACTCGCTAGCTTTTGCCCGCGGCTCGCTCGCGTGCTTTTTCCCGGGATGATAAGTACCCTATGGGAGTTCTCAGTACTTTCAACTATGTGTATGCGAAAGATGGAAGATTGGTTCAGTAGATAAAGCGTGAAGAGGCAACTAACATATAAACAAACCATCAAATTCACTTTTGATTAGTTAGGATTATTTTGAGTTGGCACAAATTGGTCGTAAGAGAAATCCAAAAGCGCTTACGCTTAGGCCCTTTGTGCCAACTCCGCCATTTTAAAAAATTATTAAAAAAAAAAATCCTCGACTATCGATTTTTATATGTTTATTGAACCTGCTCTCAAAATTTCGCGGGAATCGGTTTTGAAATGCGACCTCTAGAGGAGAACACAAAATACACAGACATACCAAAGCATTCTAGGCAAAGCTTAATTACTTTATATCCTCGACATTACACCTGTGAACAAACAAATTGCAAAATTTCCACACGCGTATCGAAGTTCTGACACTTTGACGCTTTTCAAAAAGGTTAGGCTACAAGGAAAACTCTTGAAAATATCGAACTCAAAAATAAAAAATTCGGAAAAAATTGTTTTTTTTTTCCGCTATTTCGCACTTTTTTCGTTTTTGACTTTCTCGAATAATTCTTTTTGCACCTTATAGCTCTCGTTAGTCCAGTGCTAAGTAATAAAAACTTGTGTTACAGGTACTTCATGCTTGTAAATCTTAAATAAAATATATAAAAAAAACAAACTCTCAATGTGCTCGATAGTCGTCCGAGGCACGAAATTTTATAATATATTTTTTACCCTTTGCCTTTTTTCGTATGGGTTTGAATAGTATTTAGGGGGCGCCATAGAAATCTCGCCCAGGGCGCTGGTAGTGCTAAAGCCGGCTCTGCCTATTGCGTAGATCAACTAATAAAATCACTTATCGTACCATAATTCACCTTCATCACGCCACATTACGGGCGTTATATGATGGTAATGAATATCTAATTTGCCTATAATGAGCCTGTGAGAATATTCCCCATCTTTTTCCAATGTTCGCGTGTATGTTTGATTCTTTAAAGGCCTCGGGTTATAAAAAGTTAAGACTGCAAGTAAGGCTGTAACAGTCAAAAATTAATAAGTTATTAGATGTTCTAAGGCTGTTTGTCTTATTGCAAGCACTAGGTAATCATAATCTTAATATAGCTCTGCAATAGGCTGGCATGAATGAAGCGTATTGTTGCGTTTAAAAAAAAGACATGCAGGGTAGATGAGTGGTGGGTGTGGGAAGAAAATGACAACAAAGTAATAGGATTGCGTTACTTTTTTTTTAAAGTAGAATATCGGAATAGGCAAACAAGCATGCGGGTTGCCTGATGGTAAGCAAATACTGCAGTGCATGAACAATAGCAACTCAAATTAGAGTCACTGCTGCATTGCCGCCTGTGATATACAGGCTAAAGCTTACTTTAAAAGTCTGCAATGCATGAAAGTTTTAGGCTTTATATTACAGTTTAGTAAGGGACAAATTATTATGGTCTATTAGTGTGTTCCTATGTATATTCCTCGTACACTGCTCGTCTAGCTCGCACATATTTTATGGCTGATCTTAATTCGCATTCGACGCGCTCATTCTTAACTTTTTCAACCTGTTCTAGGTTCGATTCCATTAATTTTCGGGTCATGGCCGGTGAATATAATTGGCAGGTTCAAGCTGTTTTTAAACTACATAATAATGTAAGTACCTATCTACTTACTTCATTGCATCAGCAAAATATTTCAATGTGACAAAATGTTTTTGATTTTTGTAATGATACATTTCTACAAATCGATATACCCCTGATTATAAGGTTCTGTATATTCATATTATGTTTGTTATGTTCTGTGTGAGACAATCAGAGTTCAAGAAAGCACATAGGTCCCTACCTATTTTTGTTGTTTGTCTCAACGCGTGCAGTACCTAACATTTATTTTAATACTTAACACTTTTTATTTCTATATGTGAGTATTATTAGTACTAATTAACTACATCTGAGATGCGCAAAAATCCAAAAATAAATACTTTTCACTTTTATTCATTTTTCTCACATTTTTAAAGTCAGGCAGTTGTAAGTATTATTTTTTTATTACCAATTAAGTACCTATCTATGCATGGATTCAGTTCTGAAAGAAACATAAGTATCTACCTATTTGTTATAGGTACGACTACCTGGAGAGAAGAACAGGAAGGTAGAACTTCTAAACGGTAGTAACCAATACATTTAGTTAACTATATCACTCAAGAGTGATATAGTTAACTAAATCAAGACGTCAAGACGAAACGAGAATTTTATTTATGGGACAAACTTTTCCGAAAATTCTCTTAAAAAGTGATTTATTGTGTCATAGAATGATATCATGCCCATAAACATAAATATCCGGATGTTCATATAAAAACAACTAAATTGGTAATTACTAATACTAAGGTATTTCGGTTTCAATGGTCGGTCAGTATGTTTGACGCACCTAGTTTTTCTCAAGTAAAATTTGTAATGGGTTCCGTCTCTTACGATCGATTGTTTAGGCATTAGTATTGTACGTACATACATACATACACATACATAGAATCACGTCTTTATCCTTTACGGGGTAGACAGAGCCAAAAGTCGTGAGGCTACGCTTAGCTGAATAGTGGGCTTTCTGATGGAATGGAGATTCAGATATAGTGATCCAAATCGTTATTGTGAAAATTGATTATTGAGTGTAAGGAGTTACTTACCTGATAAAACTTATCTCTAAATTAACCCTAGAAACTTTAAACTACCTAAACCTTAGGGATAATCAGATGGTTCCGTCTATGTCCTAACAAAACCCCATAACTAACCAAATCATAAGGAGTCCTAACTAACTAATAGTATAAATTTATGCGAAAGTGAGTTTGTTTACTTGTTTGTTCGTTCTTACCTCTTCACGTTTTAGCTACTGAACCAATCTTTCTGAAATTTCGCATACACAATTCGACTCCGACGACCTCCGTGGCCCAACGGTCATCACGCCGCCGGACTGTCACACCGGAGGACTCGGGTTCGATCCCCGGTCAGGTCAAGATGGAAAATGATCTTTTCAGATTGGCCTGGGTCTTGGATGTTTATCTATATATGTATTTGTTATAACATATAGTATCGTTGAGTTAGCATCCCATAACACAAGTCTCGAACTTACTTTGGGGCTAACTCAATCTGTGTAATTTGTCCGTATATATTTATTTATTTAATTTCTCTGTTCCCGTGATAAATTCACGTGGGCAAAGCCGCGGGCAGAAGCTTTATAATCATGAGACCCTAATCACTAGATCCGCATTTAATTGGCACTCTTTAATGAACCGATCAAAAAACTGATACTTGAGCAATATCCTTGATTGATGTTTAAAGTTACGCAATTGCTATAATATTATGATGACTCAGAAAACTAGTTGGCCCGTATGTTCTTCTGTTCTTATTATATCAGTAGAATTTTACAGTTTTACTAGAACAATAATAAACGAATGCCATGCTAGTCTGGGAGCTAAGAAAAAACATAGAATGTGCCAGCTGCTTTTCTTTCCGTGCAGATTGTAAAAGTCAATCGAAGGCAAGGGCTTTAAACTATGGATTCCTCCACTCATAGGCGATGGGCTAGCAACCTGTAACTATTTCTTTATTTCTTTAAAAACAGAAACTCACTGCACTGACAGTTGCCCAAGGCGTGCAGTGAGCTATAGTTACACATTAATACATTGATAAGTAATGTACACAAACATCTACAAATTGTCTTAAATTAGTATTGAAAATATCAACGTATGGTAATCGAGCAACCAGGGCGTTGAGTAAAGATACAGCTAGATTAGTGGGTGCGTACAGAGCTGTGAGAGAGTGTGTCTCCGCCGCCGAGAACAGCGGGCGATAGCGCAACTGCCTGTACACACTAGGGACATAAAAACTTATTCTAGACAGCGCTAACGGATTGTGAACGCTGCCATTAAGTAAAAGATAATAGTGTACTATTACGGCACATTTCAAGTGTATTCAAACCCACCATGCCATTGACTATATCTGAATCTCCACTCCAACAGAAAGCCCACTATTCAGTGGCCGTCGAGTCCCACGACTAGGTACCCCGTAAGGAATAAAGACGTGATTCTAGTATGTTACTTGTAATAAACGAATGTGAAACACGAAACTGCAACGGCCTTGAACCGCAAACAAATCTGAACCAAAAGTTCCCAAGATAATTGGAAGTTACGACTAGATTAGGTTGACGTGATTCCTATTCTACTGACAAATTGGTTTGTCCGTGTATATGTCGATGCCCTAGAGAGATTCTATCTCGTTAAGTAGGTATTTAAATTAATATAAAAAAAAATATTAAATTAATTATAATTATCCGATCTCCGATCCGAGTCTTCTTCGCGACTATCTTTTAGACTGTAAGACGAAGAGTTTTTGTAAATTATAATCTTGAAAAAACTGTACACTTCACATAGCACTTACTTCCAGCGAGGACATTTTTCCGCAATTAGGCCTCCATTTTGGGCCCTTTTTGCGTGAGGAGGATGGGCCGGAACTTCATTTGAGCCAGCCCATCTCCTTTAGGAAGCGAAGAACCGCCGATGGTGTACGGCAGGCTTCGCTCATGGTCCCTGGGTTTCCCAGGAACTCTTCTCTTGTAGTTGCAACGCCATGACACTCCAGAAGGAGGAGGCTTGCAGTTTCTTCAGCCTCCATGCATGCCCGGCATAGTGGGCTGTCTGTAAGACCTAGGGTGTAAAGGTGTTTATTTATTTTATTTTTATTTATTTATTTGTTACAAAAAACCAACAGCTTAAATCTAGGCATATGTTTAGGTAAGTATATTATTCTTGAGCTAATAACAGGTTTTTGGTAATATTATACACATTAGTAACCCATCTTTCTACTATCATTGTTAAAAATATTTTTATATAATGAAAAAAACTAAAAAAAGAAAAACCCAACATACTACTACCGACAAGACAGATTTATATATTTGTATTTGAAACACTACTGGATCAATGTCAATAATTTAAATATTTAGAGTACAATGACCAGTAATTATGCCAATCATAATGCGTAAATACCTTCGTGGTAGTCTAAGCAGACGTTTTGAGAAGCGACTATCCCATTCGGGAAGTGCTTCCCTTGCCTGCCGGCATGTATCGAGGGTTCGCCATAATTGGGATTGTTCTTCACTGCTGCGCAAGCGGATCCAGGAGCGAACCTGCGCGAAAGGGATCGGGGCCATCGGCAGAGGTCCCACAGGGGTACGACTCGATCCCCTTCTTGCCAGCTCATCAGCTGCATCGTTGCCTAGACTTCACATAGTAATAAGCCTTATCTATGTTAGCGAAAATTTGGACGCAAGTTTGTAAGACTGATTTCGATGTTTGGTAAGTAGGTAAAATAGGTAAAATACCGTAAATTTTATCCCAAAATTCCCACGGGATTAAATTCCGGGGACGCAAGTAGTTGGTTATAATTTACAGGACCTACTTCTACCTCTATTGTCGAAGATTTATTAGGTATCTAAAACTTTATTGCTCAGAATTACAAAAATTATGTACACACAAATGGTTGTCTTAAAGTCATATGGCGGAGTTAATTTTGCATCATTCTACCTACTTCTCAAGCAAAGCTACCTTAAGCATACCTTGGTTCTTAAGGTTATAGTTTGTTTGTTTGTTTGTAAACTCTTTATTGCACGTACACACAAGAAAAATACAAAACATAGTGAAACAAAAAGAGAGGCGTACAATGGCGGACTTATCCCAAAAAGGGATTTCTTCCAGCCAACCAAGTGTTTGAAAGGATAGTTATTAAAATGAGAGCACCAATTCAAAAACCTAGGACCCTCAGGTGTACCATACTTTTTTAATTTACCACTACAACACAGAAGATCATTAATCTTATACTGCAGAAAAATATCGTAATCTGGTAACCTAAGAAGGTATGAGCTTGTCATATTTATATTTAGCTTTTAGATAAATGCGACATGTCAGAACATCCATAGATAATATCACGACAACTGGCACCACCGTTTTAACGGTGTTAGACATACACAAATTAATCAGGAGTTCATTGTACGATGTTTATTAATTTGCACTTAGCATTACATCGTTGACTTATCGACTGTTTTGGCTGGAAAGCGTGCAGTAAAAATAAAATAGGTAAAAGTGAATTGTAAATAGCAATGTGTATGGCGCGAACTTATCTTCGGAAATAGGCACTCAACTAATTAAAAAAAAAATCATAGACGACCGACAGGCAGAAGTTTTATAGGCGCAGCGTATGAAACTTCATAAAACGGGGCGTCATATTACCTACTTCTACTACAAATGAAACTGTACATCCGTGAACACGTCAATGTGTGCTATTTCATAGTCATGTGTCCCAATCCGCAAACAAACGGGAGAGAAGTGCGGGGGGTGCCATATTGAGGGCGGAGCAGGGAGTTTCCTTTCTGTACGTAGACTTATATTAATTCTGTGGTATGACATCCACCAACTGATAGTCTGACGCCAACGCTGGACGCATGGTTTAGTATCAGATTAAGATTTGATTGAGCAGTTGGAAGGTGCCTGTATATCCAAATGTAGACTAGGTACATACTTGTTGACATGGTGATAATGGGCGACCCATCCGGGTCTTTTCCTTGCTTAACAAAGCCCTTGCCTTCTCTCCAGGTTACTATCCAAGGCCTAAGGTCTCAATTAACTTAATTTCGTCAGAAAACAGATCACTCTTGACTTCATACACGTGACCTGTATGTTTGTTAATAGCAGTTATGTTACTTTATGCATCAGGTCAGGGTTCATTGACATCACCTTGACAGCGCAAACTTCCGCTGATGCACTATTCTCAAATCACTCGAAAAAGTAACGAGCTATGTATGACACTTATGATCCACAGGCATAAAAAAAATGTAATCTATATTATTTTTTCTAACTTTACGGTTATGACAGTGAGCATAGTGAGATGAGAATGACAAGTTTGGGATATTTAAAAATCTACTACACACACAGATGACTATTCTATTTCTAGTGTGTATTTGGGTTTCGGTGGTTTTTTTCTTATAAGTAAGTAAAAATACTTTATAACACCGAGATATTAAGGATTGTAACATTGTGACTTTATGTATTGGTAATGGTAAAGTTTATATAAGGTGGACTCAAATTAACTACAAATATTTTCAGGGCTGGCTCCAGGGGGCTAAATAAACGTATTGGAGATACAATTTTAAAAATCGATACGCTAGATTAATAATACGCTAGATAAATAGATTAATAATAAATAAATATTATTAAATGATAACATTTAGTATCATACTGTAGTTAAATGTGTAGACTTCATACCTCTTTAAGCTCCTCCCACCAATTAATAGTTGAATGAAATTGATTTGCTGTATTCCTCTTTATTTATGAAAAGTGCGTGAAAGACAGAGATGTCAAGCGATTTATTTACGTAAACGACAGCGACCGACCGGTGGGCGGGGCGGCTTTTGTTTGTGTGTGTCATTTTAATTGTCATTTAACGCCAAGCTGTGTACAGGATGTTATAATGTTACGGTTTTCAAAAAACATAAACGTTAATTTTTCTCGAAAACTAGCGTGTAGAAAATTGAAAAAACCACTGATATACTTTCTAAATAATATCAGTAATTAGCCCTGAAAATATTTGTAGTTAATTTGTGTCCACCTTATATATTGGTGTTGGTAATGCGTACAATAGGCGGCCTTATCGTAAGTGCAATCTCTTTCAGGCAACCTTAGCAAACGGAAAGAAATAAACATAAATGGCGTATATACTTACATACCTAATTAAAAGTATTTTTAATTTTTAATAATATATGGACTGTTAGGAAGTCAATTTCATGGCATTCTTCTCAAAAGTTTAAAATGATTTTAGCAATCTGTAACATTTATTTAAATTTTCTTAAAAGGTTCATGTAGATATATAATTTGTATATTTGTAAAGTAGTACACACGTAAATGCGTAGAGTCGGTATAAATGTTATCTAAATCGCTTAGTGCATTAAACTATGAATAAATATCGCATACGATATCAGAATAGCATCACTGCTCAGCCCACCCACCTATCATCGAGCAATATATTTTATATCGAAATGGTTCTATTAATCGAGTCAATTCGTGATCGATTAAAAGCAAAATTCCATAATCGCTACCGATGCATCGACCTTGGACATGACAGTTGTAGGTTTTCAAATCGATTCACCATATATCACCAGTGATATATCATAATAGCCATTATTATGATACGATCATGATGAACTGCCTGTGTGGTTTAGTGGTTTAGGCGTTGGCTTAATACCTGGAGGTCATGCGTTCGTATCCCATGAGAATCAACACAATGAGGGTTACCTATCGTTGTTACTCTCACCACTCAATATATTTTTGCATCCATTAAGTAAACATGGTGACGTATAAATGAGAAATTACATTTATAGACCCTGTCGGCCACAGCAAGTTGGGTAGAAAAGAGGAGGTCGCATCATCTCTTTATAAATTTACTGAGACAATTCTAATGAAGACGAAGACAGAGATGAGTGGAGAGAATGAGGGGCTTTTCTTGCCCAGCAATAATCTATCTTTCTATATATATATAACTCAAAGGTGATGACTGACTGACATAGAGATCTATCAACGCACAGCCCAAACCACTGGACGGATCGGGCTGAAATTTGGCATGCGGGTAGATGTTTTGACGTAGGCATCCGCTAAGAAAGGATTAACGCGAGACAAGTCGCGGTCAAAATCTAGTAGGACATAAATAGCTAGAAAAAAAAAGACAATTCTGAGTTTCGGGCACTTATGTTTATTAATTGTTCCAGTTTCCACTAGTTGGGGCTATTTGTGAGTGAGGATCAGGAATTAGGAGTGGGTGGTTCTCAGAGCAAAATGTCCACGTTGATAAAACGACCGTAACGTAGTAAGTCATGGGAGCAAAACGACCGCAATTGAAAAGGGCCAAGCAACAAATTGTCCTCAAATATAAAAGCATTTAAAGTAAATTGTCACTAATTAAAAATATCATGAAAGCAAGACGTCCCTAACGCAGTCCGCAGTACACAACCTTTTTAACTCATTATTTTTGTAGCGAGGAATAAAACCTATTTAGAAGCTGTAAATATAAGAGGAGTGATGTCACTGATGTCAAATGGTACATACTGTCATTAGAATTTGACAGACCTCATTCGCCAGTGGCGCCAACTAGGCAGCGGAAAAGAGATAACCTTCATTGTTTCTAAATTAACACTTGCTACGAAAAGGATGACTCTATATTTTTAATCTTTCTTTAGTCGTATTTCCTCATGACTGTAGGTCGTGGTCATTATATGGAATTAAACACACACAACGACTCTCTTGGCAATTTTAATGGAGTGGTTTGCCATTGCCTTCTCCACTTCACACACTACTTAGTTGATAATCATAAACCATAGTGCAGGTTTCCTCACGATGTTTACCTTCATCGGAAGCTAGTGGTGGTCGATGTAAACTAACATAGGTACATAAGTCAGATTGGTATACAAACTCATGTAGCACGGGCAGGATTCGAACCTGGGCCCTTTGCGGCCACAGGGGCGTGTGCCCTATTAATTGGCCACCACCGCTTCTTCTAAGCGAGAAGGATGACTCCCTAATATTGTGGACTTTACAAAAAGGCATTTTTTGTAAAACAAAAATAATGTTATCGCCATATATTGACTTGACTATGACGCCATATGTGACTTTTTATCGCCATATATTCTCATCAGGAAGTCAGGAACACAATTACGTCTAAACAAAAATTGAATCGTCTAAATAAATAGTTTAATCAAGACATTTACACGCATTGGCGTGTAGTATTGACTAATGATGATCTATGGATCTCCATTTGTTGTGATTAATACTGAATCAATCTTATCCGAGATGATGCCTGCGTAATCGCTATGTGGCGGTTGAAATATAAATTAGACATTTTAACAAATATCTACTTGACTGAATGCGACAACTAAATCGAATAATAGGATTTCATAATGGAAAAAAAATAAAAAAACATATTTGGAACAAGTTGTTACGTGATGAAGCATTTTAAGCAAAAAAAAAATACTACTAATGTGAAATGCATATTCAAAATTCACCATTATGGTTGTTATTTTTGTATATAAATAGTAGGCAAACGAGCTAGCGGGTTGCCTGATCGTAAGCAATCACCGCAGTCCATAGACACCAACGACCCTAAAAAGGTAACTGATGCATTATTACAGGCAACATAAGGTTTAAAAGGTATTCTGAATAATTTATTTCTTGCTTTTTGTGTGATGACGCGTCGGGGTACTTTTTTATTTTATTAAAAACTGAGCTTCCACTGAAGTTCCCACGGGAACAGTGCTTTTTCCTAGGATGAAAGGTAACCTATGTCCTTCTCAGTACTTCTAACTATTTGTATGCGAAATTTCGGGACGATTGATTCAGTAGATAAAGCGTGAAGAGGTAACAAACTCACTTTCGCATTTATAGTGTTTGTAATATATTGGGTAAAACTAAACGCAGGCGTTTCCTGTTATCGCCGCCAGGCGTTTCGGGGTTCTCACACTGCTAGCGTGGATGGCGTCGCGTGTGGTCCGCCATTGCATTGTCCCGGGCGATATCGGTTTGATTTTAATACGCGGAGCGGTCTCGCGTCTTTTGCTTGTTGTTTAGTTTGAGTGATAATTGTGAATTTCCTGTTTGTTAAATAACTATTGAATTTGTGTTTGTGAAAAACTCTGTTATTGTGACTTTTTCTTGTGAGAGGTGAAACGTGGCTGGCTGTTCACATCTGGCTGTTCCCGAGTGAAACTACGGGAAGAAATCTATTTATTTGTCCTGGGGAATTGAGATCTCAAGGGTTAGGTAGGGTGATTAGGAATTCCCCCTTCCCGAAGACACTCAAGTTTGGATCCGAAGAGAAAGAAGATTTAATTTGGTAAGTGTTCAATTGTAGTTAATTTATAGGTTAGGTTATCATATAGGGCCCTGTAGCTCCCTTCATAAGCTACGGTGGTAGCAGACTGCGTTAAGTTAGTTAGGTTTTAGTCGGGCAAACGTGGTGCCGCGTGGAGATTTTTTCCCGGTACTTATTTTTACCGGTGGTTTTTTCCCGGTGAAGTTCCGGTACAGAATTCTTCCCGCCGCTTCGTTTGTCCGGATTCTCTCTGCCACATTTTCTGGCAGCAGAGCGTAGTTGCTCTGCACATTTTCTGGTAGCAGAGCGTAGTTTATCTACCCTCTATTTGTTCGTTTGTAAAAAAATAATTAATTGTTTGTAAAAATTATTAGATTTTTCTTAGTTTGTTTGTATAAGAATATTTGTAACCTTTTTTGTATTTGTTTGCGGTTTGTACCGTGCGTTCCGGGTTTGTGCCATTCTCATACCTACCGCGGTTCTTCGTGTAGTTGCTTGATTTTGTTGTTTTTTATTTACCTTTTGTTATTTTTTGTTTGTGACTTGACGCGATGGCGAAGGCCTCCAATGCTAGGGCGACACTCGCCAACGAATTGAGATGGTTTGTGACGGCCGGAGGACTCCTGTCCCGGAAGGACAGGGAGGGCGCCATACTGCTAAGAGCGGATCACCTCCACTCACGATTGATTAGCGCGGAAGCGGCCATGGCGGCGCTTACCGAAGCCGATCTTACCCCGGAGGCCTACGCAGGTCACATGGCGGACATGGACCAGATCCTGAGTCTGCACGATGATATCGCGGAGGCGGTGACCGCAATAAGGGCGAGACAGGCTGGCGGACCAGCCCCTCGCACACCTGTTAGACAGGAAGGACCAGCGGTTACTGGTCGGCTCCCCACCCTTCAGCTGTCCCACTTTGGGGGTAGGATGGAGGAGTGGGTAGCATATAAAAATATGTTTGAGTCCCTGGTCGTAGCACGACAGGATTTGTCGAAGGCCCAGAAGATGGCCTACCTCCTCTCCACTCTTGAGGATGAAGCGCGGTCGCTCATCCAGCACCTCCGGGTGGAGGACGACCAGTACGATACGGCTTGGGAGTTATTGAACTCCCGCTACCAAAACTTACGTTTGTTAGCGGATGCGCACGCCGCACAGTTGATGGCCCTGCCCAAGGTGGCCAACAGGGCACAGTTGCGCCTGCAGTTGCTCACGCCCGTTACAGTGGCCTGTAACGCGCTCCGCACACTGGGGCTGCCGGTGGACCAATGGTCTTTTTGTTGGTGCACATTGTATTGGGCAAATTGCCCAATGACATCCGCTCGCGGTTTGAGCGCGAAAATGCGGAGCGGGATAGCACCACCCTACCAACATTCACTGACTTGGTGAAGTTTTTGGAGTTTGAGGCACGGGCTGCTGAGAATACCATGACGGACTCAGCGCCATCCAGAGCGCCTGAACGTAGGCCCTTGGAACCCTCATGGCGAGGGAAGCCCCCACAGGGACGGCAACCGCCACCGCGTGGAGCTGGTGTGCGGGTTGCACACACGGCAGCAGTCGCGGGGGACGCGGACTGCCTGCAATGTGGCCGGATGGGCCACAGCCTGCTGCAATGCAGGGACTGGCAGAGACTGCCAGTACAAGATCGGCGCCGCATGGCAAGGCGGCATGAACTATGCTTTTACTGTTTGGGCAGTCACTATGCACGTGACTGTCCCAGGGCCATACCATGCAGTGCATGCCGTGGGCTGCACCACGTGATGCTCTGCATGAACCGGAACGGGGATGGCCCCCGGTTGTTGAGGCAGGGGTCCCCTATGGGCGGGGGCGCTCCTGCGCGAAGCCCTCCACCATCGGACGGAGGACGCGGCTTCGCTCGTCGCACCCCCTCGGGAGGGGGTCGCGTACCGGCGCGGGTCTTGGCGGACCGGGACCACGCGCCCCAAGGTCATGGCCAGTATGTGGCTGGCCAGGCCCCGGATGGGGCCCCCATGGGCGGGGGCCCTAGATCGGACGTGAGAGTGGGGACACCCCCTCCACGCGGGTTACCAATACCCAACACATGCAGCCGCAGCGGTTTTCTCCGCCGCTGCACGAGTACCCACGGCTGGAGTACCACCCGCCGTACCATATGTATGGCCGGGCCGCGGGTTATGCCCCCCTCAGATGGGGATGTGCACTCGCCCGCCATATTATCCGGGTCAGTGGCGCGCCCCTGGTTTGGAGAGAGTGGGGAGCCCGTAACTAGCTTGCTCCCTTGCTGGGACAGAGCCGCGGACGGTTCTGCTCCCTACCGCGGTGGTCCGCGTATGGGGTCGTAGGGGGAAGCCATTAATTTGAGAGCTCTGTTGGACTCAGGGGCTCAAAGCAGTTTGGTTACCACTCGAGTGGCACACCAGTTAGGTTTAGTCGTGGAAGACTCGCCTGTGCCACTTCTTGGAGTTGGTGGCATACAAGTGAAGTGTCTGACGGGCCAGACACTTGTCACCTTTTCTTCGCTGAAGTCCTCCACAATGAGGATCACGACTTCGGCTATGGTAATGGATACCATTGCGGGTTGGCACCCCTCGACAGACATACCGCCGGGTGTGTTGTCTTTGGTTTCGGGTCTGGATTTGGCCGACCCCTTTGTCTTTCATCCCGGCCCAGTGGACTTGCTCCTGGGCTCGGACGTATTGGGTTGGATTTTGTTGGGTACACAGAAGGCTCTGGGTTCGTCTTCACTGATGGCAGTGTCTACGATTTTTGGTTTCGCCCTGATGGGCCCTGTGTTTGATAATAGCACCGTGGAGGAGCCACCGGTCGTCGCATCAGCGTCCTTGGCCAAGACCATGCAAAGGTTTTGGGAGGTGGAGGAGCCACCTATGAGTTCCAGGATGGATCCGGAACACGCTGAGTGCGAAGCCCTTTTTCGATCGACCACGGAGAGGTTGCCCTCCGGTCGGTTTGTAACTAGGTTACCTTTTGTTGCCTCTCGTCCTAGCCTAGGGCAAAGTAGGGCGCTTGCGGAGAAACGACTGCTGTCCATGGAGCGACGTATGCAGCGTGACCACGTACTTCGCGATAAATATATTGAATTTATGCGCGAGTACGAGGATTTGGGTCACATGTCTCCGGCTCGAGTTGATTGGAGCTCAACTGAGCATTATTTTTTGCCCCACCACGCGGTGGTGAAGGCCTCAACGGGCAAGTTGCGGACTGTCTTTGATGGGTCCGCACCCACTTCGAACGGAGTTTCGTTGAATCTATGTTTGCATTCAGGTCCCAAATTGCATAGGGACATAATTGACATCATCTTGAACTTTAGAAGACATCAAGTGGTTTTTGGCGCGGACATCCGGATGATGTTCCGCCAGACAGTCATACATCCTGAGGACAGGCGATTCCAGTTGATACTCTGGCGTGAGCGCCCTGAGGATCCTGTGACGGTGTATGAACTCAACACAAACACGTATGGTTTGAAATCTAGTCCCTATATCGCCATCAGATCATTGCTTGAATTGGCAGAGCGGGAACGGATCCGCTTTCCCCGTGGGGCTTCCGTGCTGTCACGTGACTTGTATGTTGATGACGTGTGCACCGGAGCCCAAAGTATTGAGGAGGCCCTCCTACTGCGGGATGAATTGATTGAAATATTGAAGACAGGTGGCTACGAGCTACGTAAGTGGTTGTCTAATGAGCCTAAAGTTCTAGAAGGGATCCCGGAGGATCACCAACAGAACCCTCACCTGTTTGAGGATGTGGATGATCCCAACAGGATAGCGGTGCTGGGCATGCAGTACCAGCCGCTAACCGATATTTTTACATTCCAAGTGGACTTGGAAATACCAAAAGTCTGGACTAAGAGAACGGTGTTGTCCGTAATAGCTCGTATGTTTGATCCAAGCGGTTGGATCAGTCCAGTGATATTCTCTGCAAAGTGTCTTCTTCAGAGACTTTGGACTTTGGGCGTCTCGTGGGACGAGCCGCTGTTTGGCTCTCCATTGGATGATTGGCTCGAGTTGTTTTCATCGATTAAGGAAGTCAATCGGATTGCCTTGCCTCGTCGAATATTGCCCCCGGGAAATATCGAGCCAGCCTGCATGGCTTTTGTGACGCGTCGGAGCGAGGCTACGCCGCGTCAGTCTATATGCGGACAGTTGACGCCGATGGCCGGGTCAATGTCTCGCTTTTGTTAGGGAAGAGCAAGGTCGCCCCCATCAGGACTAGGCTGACTATTCCCAAGCTTGAGTTGAGTGGAGCTCACCTTCTTTCTAAATTGTTGCATCACGTTGCCAGTGAGCTGGCGGCCACGGTCGAGATACGAGACATCTTCGCCTGGTCGGATAGCCAGGTCGCGCTTGCATGGTTGCGCGCGGCCCCACATACCTTGGAGGTTTTTGTGGGAAATCGGGTTTCCCAAATCCAGAATATCGGAATTGATATAACATGGATACATGTGCCGGGAGAGCTTAACCCAGCGGACTGTGCTTCCCGAGGTTGTACGGCACCAGAATTGGTGTCACACCCGCTCTGGTGGGGTCCAGAGTGGCTGATGGGATCAGAAACATCTTGGCCTGTCTGTCAGACAGATGTTACTTCTTTGAGTTTGACTGGGCTTCGTGTACATGCTGTAGTCGCTGAGACGACGTCGGAGCCGGATTGGCTACTTGCTCGGTATAGCAGTTTGGATAAGCTTCTGGGTGTTACCAGTTGGATTAAGCGTTTCATACATAATTGTAGAAACCCACAGGCAAAGCGGTTGGAGCCGATTGCAGGTGCAGAAGAGCGCCGGAGCGCATTGTTGCATTGGGTCCGTGTCGTGCAGACCGGACGGTTTGAGTCAGAGCTTCGTATTTTGCGCGACGGACGCGCTAAGTTGAAGGGCGCGGTCGCTCGTTTGAACCCGTACATCGACTCGGATGGGCTTCTTCGGGTTGGAGGCAGGCTCCGGAAGGCGGATCTTCCATATGAGACTCGCCATCCTCTGTTGTTGCCCAAGGGCGGACCCTTGGTGCAGCTTTTGGTGTCTGATCGACACATTCGTAACGCCCATGCTGGGTGCAATGCTTTGTTGGCTATTTTGCAACGCGAGTTTTGGATTTTGTCTGCCCGAAGAGCAATCCGTAGCGTTCTGTTTCGATGTATTGCATGTTATAGGTTGAAGGCATCCACGATGCAACCACAGATGGGTGATTTGCCCGCTGATCGAATCCGACCTTCGAGACCGTTTGACGGCGTTGGAACCGATTTTGCCGGTCCCTTTTCGATCAAGGCTTCTCCCTTTCGTAATGCCCGTATTGTGAAGGGCTATTTGTGTGTATTTGTTTGTTTGGCCACCAAGGCTGTCCATTTGGAGGTGGTATCGGCTCTGACTACGGAGGCCTTCGTCGCCGCGTTGGATCGCTTTGTTTCGCGTCGAGGTCTACCTTCCCTTATTAGGTCTGACAATGGCACAAACTATAAAGGAACTGTAAATTATCTTAAGGATGTTTCTGTGTTTATTGATAAAAATTGTACTAGTTTAAGTCAAATTGCTGCCCAAAGGGGAATAACCTGGAAGTTTAGTCCCCCAAGTTGCCCCCATTGGGGAGGGATTTTTGAAGCGGCTGTGAAATCCGCAAAGACCCACCTCCGCCGCATTATCGGAGAAACGGCTCTAACTTTTGAAGAGTTGGCCACAGTGTTTTGTAAAGTTGAGGCGGTCCTCAACTCTCGTCCTCTCTGTCCGCTATCTCCAGATCCAAATGACTTGGAAGCTCTCACCCCTGGTCATTTTTTGGTGGGAGGGCCGTTGAATGCCCTGCCCGAATACCCGTGGAAGGATGAACTCGTATATCGGTTGTCGCGTTTTCAAATGTTGCAGCAAATGAGCCAGGACTTTTGGCGTCGCTGTCGCTGGTCGCTTGAATATTTGCATTTGCTGCAGCAAAGAGTGAAGTGGACAGACAGGACTGAGCCTCCCAGGGAGGGTGATTTAGTATTGTTAAAAGAGGCAAATTTGCCCTCATTGCTTTGGCGACGAGCTCGCATATTACGTTTGATTCTTGGCGGAGATGGCACTCCGCGTGTGGCTGAGGTGTTGGTCGACGGTTCGATTTTAAGGAGAGGTGTGACCTCTCTCGCCCGCCTTCCCGTAGAGTAAGCTAGCGGTCTGCTTCTCAGACCGGGACGGGGGATGTTTGTAATATATTGGGTAAAACTAAACGCAGGCGTTTCCTGTTATCGCCGCCAGGCGTTTCGGGGTTCTCACACTGCTAGCGTGGATGGCGTCGCGTGTGGTCCGCCATTGCATTGTCCCGGGCGATATCGGTTTGATTTTAATACGCGGAGCGGTCTCGCGTCTTTTGCTTGTTGTTTAGTTTGAGTGATAATTGTGAATTTCCTGTTTGTTAAATAACTATTGAATTTGTGTTTGTGAAAAACTCTGTTATTGTGACTTTTTCTTGTGAGAGGTGAAACGTGGCTGGCTGTTCACATCTGGCTGTTCCCGAGTGAAACTACGGGAAGAAATCTATTTATTTGTCCTGGGGAATTGAGATCTCAAGGGTTAGGTAGGGTGATTAGGAATTCCCCCTTCCCGAAGACACTCAAGTTTGGATCCGAAGAGAAAGAAGATTTAATTTGGTAAGTGTTCAATTGTAGTTAATTTATAGGTTAGGTTATCATATAGGGCCCTGTAGCTCCCTTCATAAGCTACGGTGGTAGCAGACTGCGTTAAGTTAGTTAGGTTTTAGTCGGGCAAACGTGGTGCCGCGTGGAGATTTTTTCCCGGTACTTATTTTTACCGGTGGTTTTTTCCCGGTGAAGTTCCGGTACAGAATTCTTCCCGCCGCTTCGTTTGTCCGGATTCTCTCTGCCACATTTTCTGGCAGCAGAGCGTAGTTGCTCTGCACAATAGTATTATTTAAGATTTTCGCTATCTCCCTTGTGAAAGCCTATTTGTCAATAATATATTATGACTACAACATCATGCTGCTATCCAAAAGACAAAGAACCCTATTATCTTCTATTCTCACTGACGTAAAAGGTCAAGATTGACCAGTCAGTTACTGTTTTGATATGCCTGTCATTTCTAATTACCATTTATATGGGAATAATTCCTTTTGTACACATTGGACTAACGTCTAAAACACAAACACATGCTTAAATAAACTCTGTGCCCATAACTTTAGAGTTGGGAATTGATTGTTAATAATTAAATTTACAGTCATGTAATTTTTTGTGACTACTGCAACCTTAGATGCCAGTTTTGTCACGTTTTTAAGTGCATTATTTCGGACGATCAGTTAAGTCCATAAGATTTATATGAAGACTCGTATATGTAGGTGTTGTTTTGATAAAACATTATTTCACCTCTTCAATGAAGCGGTTGTTATTGTTTTTATTGTTTTAAATATACTGTTTTAAATTAAACGAGGAGGTGACGCGACGCAACATCCAACGTAAATAGAAAGTACTGCCTGAGTAGGTAGAAATATTTTTCCCGCAATTCCCATGGAAGTAGAGCATGTAATAAAAACCACGGAACACAAAATCCTAACTAATATTATAAATGCGAAAGTGAGTTTGTTTGTTTGTTTGTTACCTCTTCACGCTTTATCTACTGAACCAATCTTCCTGAAATTTCGCATACACATAGCTGGAAGTACTGAAAAGGACATAGGGTACCTTTCATCCCGGGAAAAAGCACTGTTCCCGTGGGAAAATCACGCGGGCGAAGCCGCGGGCGAAAGCTAGTAATAAAATATTTTTGTAGCGTGGACAAAGTGGAAAGCTCTATAAGGCCGTAGGATACACAAGAGTACTTGCACCTTAATATTTTTTCTTTTTCTAAATCATGTATGGATAAAAGCTACTTACATCTAAAATGGTCAGGCCGCTTTATATGACCTGTATTGGTATAGTATGGTAAGTGGTCTCATATATCACTTTTGCTTTCTCAAAATTGTATTATCTTCTCTACTCTAAACGAGCTTCGTCCCGAGGCTTTGCCCCCATGGGAATTTCGTGAAAAAAATACCCTATGTACCTTAAGTACCTACCTGTTATAAGCGAAGACCGGGGAGCGCAGCTAATAATTAATGTACCTAGTTATCGACCTGAATTCAAACGTAGGTTACATTTTCAAATACCAACCCCTAACACATATATATATTAGAAATTTGCGTTTTTGTCAAAACCAATCCACACCTATTTGCTACACTTATTGGAACAAGTAAGAGAGCAGAACTTATCCGGCCACAATATAAATACAAATTGATAACTGGAGGCAATAACACAGCTCTTAAGAAAAAAAGTATATTTGGCATGGCACCGGTTATTTATAATAAGTTACCTGACAGTTTTAAGGATTTAAATATAAGAACTTTTAAACAGAAAGTAAAGAATTTTTTGACAGAGAAATGTTATTACACAATTAATGATTTTTTAAATGACAATATATGATTTTTTTCTCTTATTAAATATAATTTATGCTATTACTAATATATTGTAAGTAGATGATTTTGTTTAAGACTAATTAGGTATGACTCATATAATTGTACGTCCAAATTGGGCAGGACACGGCTGTACGATTTTATTGTAAGACCTTTTTTTACCTGTGATCCACAATAAAGATTATTTGATTTGATTTGATTTGATTTGATAAGTGGCTGCTAAAATATTTTATACAAATAAATTTAAACACTATAGAGAGACCCAAAAACCATAAATTTCCACAATCAATTAAAAAGCCCAGAGATGGGTATGCCCGGGAATAAACAGGAAGAAAACGCAAAAATCCTATTAAAATTATAAATGCGAAAGTTTGGATGTGAGTTTGTGACTTTGTGAGGATGTTTCTTATTCAATCACGCAAAATCTACTAGACGGATTTCGATGAAATTTAATACTATGGATAAGCACATAGGGTACCGACTTTTTATCCATGGGAGCGAAGCCCCGGGGCGCAGCTAGTCTAAAATATTTGTAGCAACACCATTACTTCAAATTGCTAAGCGTTATAAAGTCGTCAATGTATGTAACAGCCGTCAACACGCTAATTAATAGAAATGAAGCTGATACAATTATGTTTGGATAACAAAAAAAAATAGATCACATTTTGATGGCGAAACAAAAAGTGATGTGTTTATAAGCACGAATCGTATTGACGAGTATGTTCCGTATACTATTTTTTTACAAGTTATTAAGTTGATATTCCAGAAAATTATAAAACATTGTCCAAACAGCTGGGTCTAAGGCCTTCAAAACCCGCTGTTCAAAAGGAACCAAAAAGATCTCGGACCTCACCAACAAACTCATGGAAGAAAGACGAAACTTGGTTCTGCAGTCCTCTGACGATGCTGCTCAGTATCGACGTCTAAACAGACAGATCTCCAAGTCCCTAACGCGCGATTTACGCCAATTCAATACTGACCGTATTGAAGAGGCGATTAAGCGAAATAAGGGCTCAAAAGTGTTTGCAAGGGATCTGTCTGTTGGTCAAAGCCAACTGACCAAGCTGAAGACTGAGGATGGCAGAATCATTTCGTCGAAGCCAGAGCTGTTGGAAGAGGTTGAGAAGTTCTACGGACAATTATACACCAGCGTACGCGCACCTGTCAGTAATCTGGCCAAAGATCTAAGAGCCAGATTGACCCGACACTACACCGAAGATATCCCGGACGTCAGCCTATACGAAATTAGAATGGCTCTCAAACAGTTAAAAAACAATAAGGCACCGGGTGATGATGGAATCACGGCTGAGCTTCTGAAAGCAGGTGGAACACCGGTATTAAAAGCTCTTCAGAAGCTATTCGATTCCGTCATACTCGAGGGACAAACGCCTACGGCATGGCACAGAAGTGTGGTGGTACTTTTCTTCAAAAAAGGCGACAAAACCTTATTGAAGAATTATAGGCCTATCTCACTTCTGAGCCATGTCTACAAACTGTTTTCGAGAGTCATTACGAATCGTCTCGCTCGCAGGTTCGACGACTTCCAGCCTCCCGAACAAGCCGGTTTCCGAAAAGGCTTTAGTACCGTAGACCACTTACATACGCTGCGGCAGATTATACAGAAGACTGAGGAGTATAATCAGCCCTTATGCTTGGCGTTTGTGGACTACGAGAAAGCCTTCGATTCGATCGAGACCTGGGCTGTGCTACAGTCTCTCCAACGGTGCCAAATTGACTATCGATATATCGAAGCGCTGAAGTGTTTGTACGAAAACGCCACCATGTCGGTCCGTCTCCAGGATCAAGGCTCGAAACCTATCCAGTTGAAGCGAGGGGTGAGACAGGGAGACGTTATTTCTCCGAAACTGTTCACCGCCGCCCTGGAAGATGTCTTCAAGCTTCTGGACTGGAGCGGACTCGGTATCAATATCAACGGCGAGTACCTCACTCACCTTCGATTCGCTGACGATATCGTAGTCATGGCTGAGACCTTGGAAGACCTAGGCACAATGCTCGATGGCCTCTGTAGAGCCTCTCAACAAGTGGGTCTAAAAATGAACATGGATAAGACGAAAATCATGTCTAATATCCGTGTCGCACCCACTCCTCTAAAGGTTGGAGACTCTACACTCGAAGTTGTTGACAATTACGTATACCTGGGACAAACAGTTCAGTTAGGTAAGTCCAACTTCGAGAAAGAGGTCAACCGTCGAATCCAACTCGGCTGGGCAGCGTTCGGGAAGCTTCGCGATATCTTCTCGTCCAAAATACCGCAGTGTCTCAAGACTAAGGTCTTTGACCAGTGTGTGTTGCCAGTAATGACATACGGAACAGAGACGTGGTCGCTTACTATGGGCCTCATAAGAAGGCTCAAGGTCACCCAAAGGGCGATGGAGCGCGCTATGCTCGGAGTTTCCCTGCGTGATCGAATCAGAAATGAGGAGATCCGTAGGAGAACTAAAGTAACCGATATAGCCCGCAGAATCGCCAAACTTAAGTGGCAGTGGGAGGGGCACATAGCTCGCAGAACAGATAGCCGTTGGGGCAGAAAAGTTCTCGAGTGGCGACCACGAACCGGAAAACGTAGTGTTGGCAGGCCTCCCACTCGGTGGACCGACGACCTGGTGAAGGTCGCGGGTTGCGCATGGATGCGGGCAGCGCAGGACCGGTCGTTGTGGAAATCCTTGGGGAGGCCTTTGTCCAGCAGTGGACGTCTTTCGGCTGAGAGAAGAAGAAGATTAAACACACAGTCATTTGAAGTAGATTAGTTTATTTTTACACGACTGACCAAAAAAGGAGTGTTATGTTTTCAGGGTTCATGTATGTAAGTATGTATGTAAGTTTCTTTATTCCACCATTAGTCTTGAACGGCTGAACAGATTTTAATGTGAGAGGTATTTTAAGAGTCCTTGCATTCCTCCGAGTGACATAGGCTATGTGAGTTGTCAGTCGTGTTTTTTTATATTTGAATAATTAGCTTGTTTACTTTTTTTTGCCCGTGGCTTCGACCGCGTCGAAGAAGTCGCGATTTCTTACGGGAACAGTACTTTTTCTTGGGATGAAAGGTACGTCCTTCTCAGTACTTCTAACTATGTATATGCGCGTAGAAAATTTTAGGAAGATTCGTATTCAGTAGATAAAGCGTGAAGAAGTAACAAACAAACATTCGCATTTATAATATTAGTTAGGATTAGGATACTTACTAGCCTATGACTGCGACTTTGTTCTCGAGGAATTTACTATTTTTTAATGTCATTTACTAAGAGGCGTATCTAGATATCAATAACTAAATAAAAGCTTCTAAAGTATTAAAATCACATTATGAAGTTTTGTGTATTAAATATTCCATCCCGTATTTGATTACTATATTTTGTAATAGTTTAAAATAAAGAAATACAAACAGACGTATATACAAGCTAATTATTAAAAAATAAAAAATACGACTGACAACTCACATAGCCTAGGTCATTCGGGCTAATGCAAGGAATCTAAAAATACCTCTCACATCAAAATCGGTTAAGCCGATCAGGACTTATGGTGGAATAAAGAAATTACATACATACATGAACCCTAAAAACATAACACTCCTTTTTTGGTCAGTCGTGTAAAAATAGAACAAAATATATATGAACTCATTCCAAAGGATCTCCAAACAATTACCAGAACCGGTCTCGGTCAACGAACTCTGCCCAAATCTGATTGTTATCTGGGCGCCGCAATGGATGTCTGGTATTGGAGGCATGTTATACCCTGAAGGTGAAATTTCACTTTTTTTTAAAGTTAATAAACCTATTGGGTAAATACCTTCATACTTGTGTGTAAACATTAGAAGGTCCTATTCCGGGAGGCGAAGACGATTGGATCAAACTTCGTTGATTTTGTTTTGACGAAATATTTTTTATATCAAGTTCACATCAATGTAATGCCTATTAAATGCTTACCTAACGTTGTGGAGTATCATTGTATATTGTTTGGTATTGTCTTGAGTTAAAACATAGCTCACATTAAAAACAAGCAATGTACGTTTGTTAGCAGAGATTTAGCGGGCGTGTAAACGTTTATACACTATAAACTTCCAAATATATAGTGTATAAAAAACTCCCACTGAATTACACACGTGAATTTTCCACCGGAATAATGCTTTTTCGCGGGATGAAACGTATCCTATGTCCTTCTCAGTACTTGTATGTGTATGTAAATAGAGTAAATAGATTCTAAAGAAATAACAAATATACCAACATACTCACTTTCGGATTTTTATATTAGTTAGGTAGGATGAAGATGCTTAATTAATGTTACACAAATTAAAAAAAAAAAAACATCGCCGCAGTACTATTAGACGTCACAACCTATGTTACCTGGTCTAACGTCACACATGGTGATCTCAAAACTGATCAGAAAAATTAAAAAGTTTCAAAAACCATCGACATACGAAGAAGAAGAATTCTTACGATTAAATGTTTATTTCTTAGGCTGTAAAAATTTCTTATTCTATTCACTAACTAAAATGAAACAAACTACCAACTAAATGAAGTATAATCGAAACTATAACCTCCCGATCTTTATACTTCCGCCTTATTCCACAGCAATGATCATTAGAATAATTTTAGAACAATATTTCATAGATCCAGAGAAAAGACTCCCAAAACAAAACAATTTGATTACAAACCCCGGAACTCACGACTAACGATCATCAGACCTGATGAGGCATGTCAAAATGGCGTCATACTTCCATGGAAACCTCACAAGATGGAGATTAACATACATAAGGTGGATTAGTGTATATAAATATTTTGTTTACCATAATTAAGCTAATCAATACATGCAAAAAAAATTGATGATATAATTTTAGAGCAAATAAATGGACTATATTTTTTGCATGACTATTCTAATCCAAAATACATGACCGTTCATTTGTTTCATTAGTGAGATTATTACAATGATAAATATTTATTAGACCCTATAGTATTAAAATTTGGATATCACAAAATCACTATAGATCAATCATACATAGGTAGTCAGGCAGAGCGCGCATGGATAGGCATATTTTGAGTTTGCGTGTACCACCCTAGATCTCACCTTTGCAGACAAGATAGAGGTCAAACGCACTCAGATTTTGAATAAAAAAAAAGATCGTAAATAAATTTGATAATGTTTACTAAACCTACCTTAAACAATTTCATAAAATACTTAGGTAATGTTTACTAAGCCTACCTTAAACAATTTCATAAAATACTTAGAAATAGGTAGGGTAAACCATAGATTTTATCTGAAGATGTACTTATAATGAAAATAAATTTAAGATATCACTTATAGAATTTCGTAAACACTTGGTTCAGAAAAAAAAGAATTGATTAAAGTTAATTGAAGATAATGTGTAGCCCTGTATTATTATTAAATGATGAGTAATTCTAAGTAATAGAAGCTTATTAAACGCCTATTTAGCGCCCACCCAAAATACACGAGTATTTGACGCAATTATGATATGTTTTGACTGAGGTAATGCTAGATAAGTTTAATAATAATAAATAAATATAAATACAAGTGGCATCATTCATAATTTTATTTATTATTTTTATAAAAATTAATATAGGTATCTAAAGTCAATTATTTAAATGAAATACTACTTAATAATTGGTATAAATATGTAAATACTATAAATTAAAAATCTAATTCTAAACTTGGTGCCTTTCCATCACGTAGGCAGCTTTAGAGCTTTTAGCATTTTGTTTAAAAACATGACACTCTTTTTTTAAAGGCAAACTTACAGATTTTGTGTAGCGAGCTGCGCCCGGGGCTTCTCTTTAAAGTACCCTATATGCTATTCCAAATAATTTTCTACCATAGATACGTACATACATTATTATCACGATTTTTCCCGTGGGGGAGAGAGAGAGAGAGAGACTAGCGATTTATACTTGCTTAATTATTTTCGTGTGCCAAATTTCATCAAAATCTATTCGAAACATTCACACAAACTTCACTTTGTTACCCAAGCTTCAATAAAAGATATCAACGAGTTAAACAATCAACAACGCGTTGATGTCTTTTATTCAACAACAAATAATTTTAATTAATACACATACTAGTGATCCGCCCCGACTTCGCTTGGGATTTCTAGACATAAATTGTAGCCTATATCACTTAGGAATAATGTAGCTTTCTATTGGTGAAAGAATTTTCAAAATCGGTTTAGTAGTTTCAGAGATTACTTCCTATAAACAAACTTACTTTACCTTTTTACACGACTGACCAAAAAAGGAGTGTTATGTTTTCAGGGTTCATGTATGTATGTATGTATGTAATTTCTTTATTCCACCATAAGTCCTGAACGGCTTAACAGATTTTGATGTGAGAGGTATTGTTAGATTCCTTGCATTAGCCCGAATGACATAGGCTATGTAAGTTGTCAGTCGTCATTTTTAAATAATTAGCTTGTTTATAATGTTAGTATGTAGATTGTACTAAATACTGTCGTTATTATTAAAATAAAGATATTTACGCATATTTCAACAAGTCCCACAAAATAATAAATAAAAATTGAATCATTAAATTGTAAAGTGCTAAAATAAAATATTTGCTAATATAATTCGTAAGTAACATAAACTCAATATGATTGTTATATACCATAATGTTTAACTGTATTATATTTTCATTGATAAAAACTATTAAAATTGAGTAATCAAAGTTCAAGTTAATGGTTTAATACCTAAATTGAATAATTTTAGGTTTATTAAATATAAAAAATAATATTTATTATAGAATTAATGTAATTCTACTAATATTATAAATGCGAAAGTTTGTATGTGAGTTGGTGAATTTGTGAGGATGTTTGTTACTCAATCTCGTAAAATGTACTGGACGGATTTCTATGAAATTTGAAATACAGGTATAAAAATACCGGGAATAGCATATAGGGTACGTTTTATCCCGAAATTCCCACAGGAGCGAAACCCTGGGGCGCGGGTAGTGTCTAAATATATATACCGTGACGTTCTAGAATTGCTTTTAAGTATATTCTCATTAACTAACTAGGCATCTGATGATTGACTAGGTCATGCTCTTTAACAACATTAGTTAATGAGATTGTTCGAATAAAATCAAACTAATTGTGATTCCCGTCTCGGCTTACGTGGTATTTTCGAGAAAGCTAGATTATTATAGTTTTAACTGTCTTATCTGAACGCTTTCCCGGTTGCATCCTCAGCGTACGCGTCAGAGGCCAGGGTCCGCTTTCCTACTATTTCAAAGTCAAAGTCAAAATTGTTTATCGAAACTTGGCCTTCAAAGAAGGCTCTTTTTCACGTCGATAACGAATTTTTTAATTATAATATCTTATGTCTCAAAGCTACAAACTACTAACATTTCGGAACGACCACTGCTGAGAAGAAATGCCGAAAGAAACTCATGAAACAGTCTTGGTCGCCTAGCATGCCATGCATTTATTCTCCATTTCGCACGGTCTTCAGCATCCTTGGTTATGAGACCATTGACACGCATATCCTCCTTGACAACATCACGCCAGCTCTTCTTGGGTTTCCCTCTTCTGCCAGGACCAGGACGGCATGGCCAGACATGTGTGTGTACCCAATGTATGGTTTGTCGATTTCCTAGTTTTAACTATTATGATCTTACTAGCTGCACCCAAATTTACATAACAAGTATAGATAAAAAAAAATAATGTACCTTAAAAATAACAACCCGCCCTTTAGCGTTTCCGATACATACCAAAAAAATTCATTCATCTATTGAACTAGCTTGTGCCCGCCAACTTCGTCTGCATTTACTACCATTGTTAATATATCCAGTAGAACCTGATATATTTACAATAGTAATGCCTAATGCGTTTCAATATAAATTGGATATGGTGAAGATTTTCGATGTGCAGGATTGAAATGCGATAGCTCAGTTGGAAGAGCAAGGTCGTATAAAGACCTGGTCGCGGGTTCAAGTTCTGCTCGCAGGGAATTTTTCCACTTTATCTTATTTCTATATGAGAGTACTTTAGTACTAATTGCATCTGAGATGCTCAAAAATCCAAAAATAAAATAGTAAATTACGTATGAAGATGAAACCTACGCTAGATTTTAAGTTAGACCTTCAACAATACAACTGTTAAAACCGCATTAAAATTCGTCCAGTAGTTTTTGCGTGATGTACGTACAAGAAAACAAGCTAATTATTAAAAATAAAAAACACGACTGACAAGTTTTTACACAAAAAGTACATACAAACATATAAGTTATTTATACGAGTACATTTTTGAAATCGCCTTTTAAAGTCCTTCAATTTGATACCCCACTCGATAAGATTGATCAAATTTTATTTTTTTGGTCTGCTATTTATCGCATATATAATCCGCCATTTTGTTTTTATGATGACGTCATATAGCCTATGTCACTCGGAGGAATGCAAGGAATCTAAAAATACCTCTCACATCAAAATCTGTTTAGCCGTTCAGGACTTATGGTGGAATAAAGAAACTTACATACATACATGAACCCTGAAAACATAACACTCCTTTTTTGGTCAGTCGTGTAAAAATACAGAAAAAATACATATAAAAAAATATACATACAGAAAAAAAATCTAAAACTTTTCGGCATATTGGCCCTTTATAGACCCCCATATTTTTATTCTTAAATATCCCTTGAATACACCACGCAGACCATATGTTTTGATAATGATGATGATAAAAAAATGCCATTCAAGTCAAAGTCAAAGTCAAATATTTTTATTCATATTGGCTTAAAAATAGCACTTATAAATCGTCACTTTCTTGTTTTTTAGTTAGTTGACGTCATAAAATTACTTAAAGCTAAGTTTACCACCGCCTCCAAAGCGCAAGTGGAGAAGAGGCGGCGCAACAAACTCCACTGCTGCATTTTCTCCAAAGACGTCACTTTACAACATATGTCTTACAATTAAATAACTGTATATGTGGACGAATATACATTGAATATATATATATATATATATATATAAATGTCAAATTTATAAATTAATAAAAATTCAAGGAAGTCCTACTCTCAAGTTGTAGGTTCCCATAACATATTATTACCGAGTTTGGGCGTTAAAGTGTGACAGACTACATGTAATCGTTAATTGCTCGGTTCCGTTTTCCTATTCAAAGATAGATCACGACTTGTAGTTAGAAAAATATTGTGATAATAAAATGGCGAAGAGTGATTTTATTGATTTAATGAAATGCCGTTTAGCAATAAAAATATTTATTTTAGATGTATGATTTCTCTATTGCCTGTCGTCCCCGGCACTCGATCTCTTATTGGGGCACATCGGGAAAAAGTAGCAACATCCCCAAGTGCTACTACTAGAATTCTGCTGAGGACCAAAAGTAATTGATTTCACGCATTTTCCACCACTTTCCACGCCGAATAAACTAATAAATAATAATAATTACAGCATATAATTCCTGGCGTATCATTATATTTCCCGCTGTATCATGATATTTCCCGCTGTTACTCAATATTTATTTGTAAGTATATATGCAAAAGTTTTGTTTGTGTTGCTCAGTCTCGATTCAAGTGCTGAACTAATTTCGACTGCAATTCGGTAAAACTGGGTACTACCTCTAACTCTTTACTTACATATACAAAGCCCTTTTTGAGAATTGATTTTTTTCCCTTCTCAATATTTGCCCATACCAATCTAGCCAAAATCTATTATTTGTTTATCATTCACTGGTCCGACTTTCATTTGATACATACATACATACATATTATCACGCCTTTTTCCCGTGGGGGTAGGCAGAGACTAGCGATTTCATTTGATAGTCTCTAAATTTATTAATCAAAAAGTCTATTTTATATTAGGTACCCTAAACTAAAATAATAATGATGAGTCATCACAAACTTAACCCAATGAACCAATGACCCGGAGATCACTTCATCATTAAATTATCAAAATCAATGACCGAATAAAAAATATTTGTGTATTTAAGAGATTTTCGCAAAAAGAAAACTTATTGATTCAGTTTTTGCTAAATTCGATTTCCTTAATTAAATTTATTCGTTTTTGTCTGTTTGTATTGTTCAGTCAAACATATCAAAATTGTTGAGTACATTATCTGTACTGACACATAATTGATTATTCGAATAAATCATGGATATCTACACATTTACTAGACTAGCCTGTACCCGCGACTTCGTCCGCGCATCTCAGGTTCTAAATAGCGTATCAAGACGAAACTTACGTCAGATTTTAAGTTAGACCTTCTATAATACAACAGTGAAAACCGCATCAAATTTGATCCAGTAGTTTTTGCGTGATGCGCGTACAAACATACAGACAGATAGACAGACAGACAAAAATTCTACAAAAAATGGTTTTGGCTTCTATTGGCCCTATGAAGTTTTTTTTCTTTAAAATCTTCTATGTCAGACCAGTTACAGTTTTATTATATGTATTGATTTATCTTAGCATGGATGGGGTAAAATATCACAATTTCAGAAATATTTCAAGCCTTGAACTTTTTGTGTTAATCTGTGCCTCATCGACAGGAGAAGACCATGATGTTCAGAATATTGTAAATGCCTGTTGTAAAATGCCTATACGTCTCCCAGCTTCGTAAATACTGATCCTTGGAGATACAACGAAAGAGAATGGTCGGAAGACGAAAAAAGTCTTGGTTGCGTAACATCCGAGAGTGGACCGGGATAGCGAATGCTGCTGAGCTGTTCCGCAGAGCTAAGGACAAGAAGGACTTGAGCATGTTAATCGCTAACCTTCACTAGTTGGAGAGGCACCTTTAGAAGAAGAAGGAGGTATCTTCGTGTACAACCAATTGGTTGTATAACCAATAGCGGCGGATCCAGCTTCAGGGGGTCACATAGGTAGTCGACTTCGTGGTCTATACTCTAAATATGCCCCGGAATAGTCACAGCCTACTCCCTAAGTCTGTCCCTGGATACAACAGGATACCTAGTCAAATTATGCTTTATGGATTCCTTTGCTTCTGCACAGGGCCTGCAAAGAGAGCTTTCGATAGGTCTCAATTTGAATAAGTGAAGTGACAACGATTTTTTAATAAAAGAAGAATTATTATTTTTTACCAATAATCATCCTACTGCAACTTCACAATTTTTTTCTATATTTTTTTAATATTCTTATTAATTGATATCCATTGTTATTATTGATGGATTCATTGTTATTCCTTCATCTATTTGAACTGTTTCAAAGCTGAGTTTTAAGTTACACAGTATTAGTATATTTGTAATTATGTACCATATAACTTAAATTACAATCAAAATCACTTGATAGTCTCTTAATTTCGACGTATAAGTAAACTACTGCGGATGTAATAATTTTCAAATTATAGTCATACAAATTAATTGAAGATCAATCATAGTGATATAATACTCGTGCCCTAGCCATAATATTAGATCACGAAAATGGTACTATATTGATAAAATATATAGTTCATTAACAAAAATCTTCATTCCAATTAAAATGATAGCCACTTGAACTTGGGATCTATGCGTGCATCTTTACAAATTTAACCGTAACTTTATAAAAACAAAACACTGCAATTTTGAACTCTGTTCAGATCAGTAGTAAGAGTGATGAATATTTAAAATAGGTAACAGTGTTAAGTTTGGTTAGTGATACTGGCACGTTTTTTAGTCGACTTTTAAGAGGTATAAAAAGGTTTGGGCTCCTTCCATAAGCAACAGTCACATTTGGAACATTGTTAGACCATCCCGCCGTAGGAAAAGCTCTCGAAATGAATTTGGTAATCTTTTTTCTGTGGTGTGATTGATGAGTGGCCAGTGTTTTAGGATTATGTAACGGTTACAAAAACGGATACAGTTCATTGTGTTACAAGTGATCCATTTGTCATATTAATTGGTATTTAGCGAAGTGATCTAATTCTGTGGTTCTTAGGAAAATGTTGGTTGTTGTCAGTGACTACCGCACCGAATTGACAATTTACAATTCGGTCATGACCTATACTTAACTATACCTTACTATTAAATTAAATCAAAATTTGTTGATTGATTGAGAATTGTTAATTGATTGAAAAGTGAATTAGTAACAAATATCCCAACTCTAAAAATAAACTTTTAAATAATAATACTAATATCCAGTGATTGTCACCAGGTCACCATAGCCGCTGTGATAGCGGTAGCCGGCGCCGCCAAACTCGACCGTACATACCTTCCACCAGCTTCTGCCAAAACTGCCGGTGGAAACCCTGGGGAACTCCAAACTCCTTTCTCATCTTTCAACCAAGGCCTTGGAGGCATTTCCCAAGGACAAGCTTTTGCCAAGACTCCTGTTAACACTGGAAACCAACAGACTCGTTTCTCGTCCTCCAACCAAGGCTTTGGGGGTATCCCTCAAGGATCTGCTTCTGCCAAAACTGGTGAACAAACTCGTTTCTCGTCCTTCAACCAAGGACTCGGAGGCATCCCTAAAGGAGGTTTCGAAAATGATTTCAAAGGAGTAGTAGTGGATGCTGCCTCGCCTGGCACAAGATCGTCAGGCGACGGTGAGACAGGACTGGGAGCTCCGAGGATAGCGTATGGATCAACTAATTCTAAAGTAGGAGATGCGGCTTTCAGTGGCTCTGTGGCTGGATTCCGCCAACAGAATCAATTTGGAAATGATCAAACTCAAGCTGGAAATCGACAGAACCAATTCCCTGATGGACAGACAGCCGGCACTAGTTTTAATGCTCAAAGTTTTGCACAAGGCCCTGGTCAATTTGAGCAAAATTACCAAAGATCTCAGGACCTGATCACACGTGACCAAAACGCGAATATTGTAAGGTTCGATAGCGACGTTGGTCCAGAAAGTTTTAGTTATTCTTTTGAGACAGACAATGGGATTTCTGCTGAAGAGTCAGGAGTAGCAACCAATGGTGTTCAGGCCCAAGGTGGATTCTCTTACACTGGTGATGATGGTCAGGTTTACAGTGTGACGTACACTGCTGATGAGGGGGGATATCAGCCTAAAGGAGACCATCTCCCCACTCCTCCTCCTATCCCTGAGGAAATATTAAAGTCTTTGGAGCAGAACGCCAGGGAAGAAGCAGCTGGGCTTGTCGATGATGGTAAGTGATTTCTTTTATATCTTAAAATTCTTATTTTTACAGAAATTCTAAACTATAACTTATTAGTATTTCATCTTTAGAAAAATTATTAGGAAAAACTTATTATCCCACGCAAGGACAAAGCTTTAGATAATTGTTTCAGGTGTCAGGTTTTTATATTAATTCATCTTTACTTTTAACAATCGTTATTGAAACTTTTAAGATGCATGTAAATTATAACTACTTTTGAATAGGATCGAAACTTCTTTGTAACAAGACTGAAACGTCCGAGAAATTAAAAATAAAGTTTGATTCCTACCTGTTTACTTATTTCATACATCAAAACTATTTTGTGCTTATACTAAATGATACTAAAGTCTTATTTGGCAGCAAGTCAGAATACGAGTCGTGTTTTATTTTTATTATTAGTAACATGATAATTGATATAATGACCATTGATAATGACTAATAGAACAGTGGGGAAAAGTGTTTATTTTTGCTTTCGCTAATTTATTGGTAACTTATTCAACAACAATAACTTTTCTGCAATAAATAATTATTACGATCCAATCATCCATGACTTCTTAATTCAACGAATTTCAGATATGACCTGTTCAAACAAACATACAAACATTTTTTTAAATATAACCACTAAATTTATCAAAAACTATTAGGTTATTATCACTGCATTATCATGCTCATCAATTATATTGCACAAAACTTATTTTGTTTTTAATATGCTTAATAATTTAATTCCAAACCGATAATTGAACTACCCAAAGCATTAGTAATGTTTCACGATTCGTCCCCTTTAGCAAAGCGGGCGTTAATAAACATTTTCAAATGCTTAGCGCTTAAATTTTTTAATGTTGAGTTGACTACTTTTGGAATATTTTTATACATTATATCGTCATCAATCAACTTAAAAACTCTTGAATTAAACTATTTATATTTTAATTTTAGGTCCCACCGAAATTACAAAAAAATTACCTAATTATTTTTGTTGAATATCATTTCCAACGATATTAAATTTAATATTTTCAGTACCTAAATTCACCATCAAGAGTGCCTTAAGAGAGTTACTTTTGTACTTATTATAAAAATTAAACATGCAAGACGAACAAAACTTACTTAGTGTAACATATGTGAGCCAATTTTTTATTCCACCACTAACTAATTAATAAAGATACTACAAACAAACTATGCAAGCTAAAACTGACGTCTTATGTAGACGGTCATCTTATAACTGCCTATATACATTAGTTAGCGTTTCGTCGTTAGCCCGCTTTGCTAAGGGGGCAAATATGACTGATGTCTGAAGCAATCAATCGAATTATATTGATGAAGTTAGGCACCTAATCAATCTTATGAGTCATCTAGTAAGCACGTCTGTGAAGTATTGTCAAAACAAATACTTCGACGGATCGCAAAAACCGATTATAAGAATTGGTGGCTCTTATCACGATTTCTATTAGCGACTACAATATTTTATATTAAAACAAGAAAATCGTCGAATTTTAACTCGATATTTAAAAATAAAATGTAACAAAAAAATTGCAATTAATAGTACGTTATCAAATTAAGAAAAATATAAAAAGTATGTTTTGTCATCAAGATATGCTTATAAATAATGATAATGCATATATACTTGTCGTGACATGCGTGATGTCATATTAAAAATGTGTGCTTTTAAAAAGCTTAGGCCATTTACCTCAGGATAACTGTGACTGTCAAGATTATAAAGCTCAGTTCTTTGCCTGCTAAGTTTAACAATGACATAAAACCAAGTGATAAAAAGACGATAGGATGTTTAGATAAATTAAACTTACTAATATTTTACATGTAAAAGTTTTTATGTTTAGTAAGTTTAGTTGGAATTGATTTTTGTTCAAATTCTCTACATGATGATATATAATCTCAATTATATTTTGTATAAAAATTAATGAATTAAATTCTTGCGTAGGTATTTACAAAAAATAACAAAAAAAATTATCAAATAAAAAACAAAATCCAGTGTTGATCCGGTGAATAATTTTTTATCATAGATAGGTAGTAAAACAATGAAGTTTATAATACCTAATTATTTCACCTCTCAAGGTTGTGTCATTGGTAAAGTAATGTGCCAATCAGGATACAATGCACTTTAATCCAACGATACATATAAACAATGATATTGGTAACAATTGCTTGAGCCTATTTCTCTCAATCGAATGTCGTCACTGCTCTGATTCTCACGACGAACTTAACGACAAAATTGTCTATTGGACAAGTAAAATTTCACATATTCAAGGTCCTTGATGTTCTAATTAACTTTCTGACAATTGAACTATGTAATTAATCCATTCAAGCACCTTTCAGAAGAGTTCAAGGACTGGTAATTCATTTTGTAATTAGTCTTAATGATAGCTAAAGTCTTACTGGTAATATTTTATGAGGATTGATAGCTCAATCAATAGTTTTTACTTATATCTCTTACGTCATTAAATGGTCCAATACCTCAAACATAGGTGTATTTATATTTAACACAAATAGGAAGACAGAAGGTGATATGTGTCTATCTGTGTCTTTGTTTGTGTCTCCCAAAAGCACGAACAAAAAAATAATTCATAGGGTCATGTTTTTATTTCTTAAGTAAGCAATTTATTATTCTTCTCTTCCAGTTTGTCGGGTTTAAATTCTAAAAGTGTTGCAAATTGGTGAAATAATTTGTTACATAACTAAAACTTTTGAATTTAAGCTTTCAATTACTCTATGCACTAAAATCTGTTTCCCCATATTAGTAGAACTAGAATTTCATTGACAAACTCCTTGCGTTACCGATTAGCCTAAAAGCCCATTGTGATGTGACAAATGTACTGCCGACTGATATATCGTTTACGTTTCGGCACTGACAAATGACCAAACACTTTCATTTTTTATTTACAGGCTCGTACGATGCTCAGAAGTACAATGAAGGGGGCGATTACACGGATGATGGTGCCACTCACAATAGCAGACAACCAGCGTTTGGGAACCGACCTGTATCTGACATCGCTGCTAGTGGCACGTTCATCAATCAGAATAATCAGCCTTTTGTCAGACCTAGCGTTAACGGTCAAGCAGGACAGACGCATGTAAATACTGGGACAACGAATTTCGGATCTTCACCTAACAAATTCGCACAGGCGGCAGCTTCATCAAACTTACATAATGGTTTTGGACAAGCCAACCAAGCTATTCCTAATAGATTCCAGGGAAACAGACCTACAGAAAATACGGGACCTGAAGACTCTGAAAATGCTAACACATTTGTCAGCCCCACCTTTGATACAAACTCTCAAGCTGGAACTTCTCAAAATGTTATTCAAGGACAAGCTAAACCCCAGCCTACACCTTTTGGCAGACCTCAATCTAGCTCACAAACCATCAATGAACAGATAACTGCAGGATCTATTAATAGCAATAATGCTTTCGGACAATCTTCAAACAATGGAAATGCTTTTGGTCAAAGACAGCCATCAGGTTCTTCTGGAAATCGATTTGGCAACAATGAGTACTTACCTCCGGTAAATGGAAATAACAGAAGACCTTCCCAATCAACACCTCAGAAGCCAACGAACTCTTTTGATACAACTCAAAGCTTCAACCAGTTCGCTCAAACATCTACTACACCTCAAGATATTAGTGCATCTTCATCAGCATTTGCGTCAGGCTCTCAAACTAGTGTAGATAATAAGAAACCAGAATTTGGAGCTTTCCAAGGTAACCAGTTAGCAAGCAACCGAAAACCTGCAGGTTCAGTATCTTCACAAAATTTCGGCAATGTCCAATCTAATGCTAAACCATCGTTCGATGGGTCTCAAAATGCCCCCGCGTCAAACCTATCACCTGAAAGCTTTCCATCCTTCCAGTCACTGCAGTCGACTGTCCAGCCTTCAACAGATTTAACAACTCCATTCGAGAGCAGTTCCCATTCCCAGCAAGGTAATAATCAGCCATCAACATTTGGATCTGTCAGTGCTCAATCTAGTCAAAGTCGTCCAACACAATCTCCTTTCGGAACTCAGTCCAATAATGGCGTGTCACAGTTCTCTGCTCCTACTTCAACGTCGACATCTGAATTTACCACATCATCATCGTCAAGTCCCCAAGGACATAACTCAAGGCCAATACAACCCAATATTCAGCCATCTCCATTCGCCAACCAGAGACCTACAAGTTCTAGTCAATCATATCAACAAAATAATTTTGCACAATCTCAGCCACAAAATTCAGTGTCTGAAAACCAGTCAAATGATGCCCAGTTTGCACCAAGTACCCAAAGGCCCATATTTAGTCATAATACACAAGCCCAAGGTCCTGACGATTCATATTATTACAATCAGCCATCCAAAACTTTCAGCACACCAAATATTCAGTCTCAGGTTTCCAGGTTTCCTAATACGCCATTTAATCAATTTAATAGAGTAACCCAGAGACCTTCGTTCCCTTCTCAGAACAACGCTCAACCTACCAATACACAAGGTAGTTTCCAAGGCAATTCTTTCAGTCAAAATAATCAGCCACAAGGGTCAAATAGGTATCCTCGGCCCCCTACGCTGACTTCAGTGGCACCTACTTCCCCTACTCAAGGAAGCAGCCCAGCGTCATTTAATGGAATAACTCAAGCTTCTGCTTCTGCGTTTACTGGGGCTCCTACACCTTCGACACAATTCGGATCTCAAAGTACCTTCTCTGGTTTTGGTAGAAGACCGACTCAACAGACAAATGGTCAGTTAAACCAAGCTATCGTTCAAACAGTGCCAAATCATCCGGGATTTGGTAAACAACCTACAGCGCAACCGCAGTCCTTCTCAAGCAACAATAGAAATCAATTCCAGCAACAAAACTCATTCCAAAATCAACAGACATCTAACAATGCTAACCAGCAGTTAGTAAACACTGATGACTCACCAAGCGTAACCAGCCAACAATATAATGGCGAAATATATGAATATTCCAAACCAGCTCAGACCTTACCCCCTCCAACTGAAGAGGATAAAAAAGCAGGATTTGGTCAATTTGGTCGTCAGCCATCCAAGCCTCAATTAGGACAGCAGCAAACAACTCAAGAATCCAGTGATTCTCAATCAGGCTCAACCCAAAGCAGACCTCAATTGCCTGTTCAATCTTTTGGACAAAAAACCCAAACCAGTTCTCAATCCAACATACAAACAAATTCCAGGCCACAATTCGGTCAACAAACCATAACAAATTCCAGGCCACAATTCGGTCAACAAACCACACCTTCAGGAAATATCCAACCAACCCAAGCATCGCCTTTTACCCAAAATACTCAGTCACAAGGCAACCAAATTACTGCCCAGACTGATATAAATGCTAATAGTCAATCTGGTCAACAGTTTGGTTCTAGGCCTTTCAAAAATCAACCAGCTCAACCTAATGGGCAGACAAACTCTCAACAGTCAGGATCCCAATTAGAAATCAGGCCACCTTGCTGCAAACCTTTGGTCCAAGAAGCACAGCCTACTCAGACCAATCAATTCTCAAGCCAAAGTCAATTTGGAGTTTCCGACCTCACATCTCAAGGTTTTAAACCTGATCAAGCGTCAGCACAAACTTTCGCGGGTAAAGGCGAAGTATTCGGTGGTCCTAGAAATCCTCCAAGCTTTGACGAAACAGGATATCATTATTAAGAGTGCCATAAATTAAGACTAGTGTGATATGGCATGTTGTCAAAATAGTTATAAGTTGTAACGTAAGATTATAATTTAAATTTGTAAACATGAGAAGAACAAAACATGAGAGTTGTAATAAATTATTGTAAATAAATTTAACAATATTTTGTTTCATTAATGTCTGATACAAATCCTGAGGATTTTATGATGATGCCATATTAAATTTCTTGTACATTTCAGAATTGTTTATACATTTGTAATATCTGATGGTAATTAATACTAATGTGAAGTTTAATAACATGTTATGAAAATTTGAAACAATGGTCGGTCATACCTTTCAGACAAAGAATCGTTATAAATTATTTATTGAGTTATTAAATCAATGAATTAAGTTTACGAGTCATCTTTATTACAGATTATGGGTAATCCAATCGAACATGGATCTAAAGGTTCAATAGAGAGGTCAAAATAATGACCTCTTTATTAATAAACGCTAGATTCGTCATTGTTGAGACTGTAGCCATCAGTAATAATCTCATTGGAGGAATGCAACATACAAGCGACTGAATTTCGGACACTAAAGCTTAGTGTGATTTAGAGTACATCATCTGGTTTCTTGGCGTTTTTTTCTTCACTTAAAGTCAGTGATGGTATATTTAAACTACCTACCATAAGTAAGTTAGATTGGTCAATAATCTCATGAGGATTCGAACCTGCAATCTTTTGACCACAGAAGAGCGTTCTAATCACTCTACCACCAGCACTTTCATATGCTAGATAAGAACTGATGATATACATAATTTTGTTGCCCCCACACGTTTGTTTTTAAAACATTGTTTTCAAACCTTATATGTATACTGTCTAGCTTATTAATGTATAAGTCTAGCGTCAAAATGAAAATGTCAAATTCATGATTATTATGAAATAGAAAATTACAATTTTAAACTAATAAATGTAAATAGCATTGGCTAATATAATACAATTTTGATGAGCAGTTAATACTTATAACCTTTGAAACATCATGGAAATTAAGTCATAAACTTTAATCTAGTCACTGGACATTTTCAAAAAGTCCATTTTAAACCCCACTGGAAACAAAAAAGTAGAAAAATGTAAATGTAAAACATATGAGCATCCTGGTACGATAGTCATGTCGTTTTCGATAAAGAAGGCTGTAACGGCCTAGTTAAATATTTTAAATATTGGACTGGTATTAAAACAATGAACGATAGCATCATCATGGGTAAAGTGCGACGAGAATCTTTTTGCACGTGATTGAGGGCGCCACCTACATTTTAAATAAGAAATTTTAATACTTTAGACATTAGTTTCGTTTTCTACCACGTGCAAAAAGATCCTTGTCGCACTGTATCTTATAAGTCCAATAACTTTATGGTTTCACCTTAGCCTATCACATTCAGTAGGTACCAAAAAAATTAAATGCTCAGAGCGCTTAAAAAGTTTTCACTCCAAAAAGTACAGTTTCGTTCGAAGCGTTGCCCATCACAGAATAAAATAAGTTATGTTGATAATTATATTATAATTACTTAATCGATAACAAACTTCAGAGGTACGTAATGGACTAAAACGTACGGATCGTCTAATTAATTTGAAGCAATATCGTATAAATTGCTAATGGCGACCGGTTAACAGATTTATTTTGCAAGTCTTGAGAACATTAAGGATAAAATAAATACGTTCAATTTATTCTACTAATACCTATTATAAACTAGCATTTTCCCCCGGCTTCATCCACGTGAATTTTTGTCTTACCCATTTCACCTCATAGGGTTGGAATAATCAATTGGTCAACATCGGAACAGCGCAATCAATAAATAGCTGTAATATTAATTCACATGTTTGTTACACATTACCGCAAATTTATACATACATATTATCCCGCCTTTTCCCGTAGGGGTAGGCAGAGACTAGCGATTTCCACTTGCTGCGATCCTTACAGATCTCTCTTGCTTCCTCTACACTCATCACTCTCTTCATACATGCTCTCCGGTTATGGGAGCTCCAAAAACTTCAAGATTATTCCCAGAAATTCTCATGGATACATACATTTTACGACTAAGGCAAACTAAGGGCCATTTTGCGAAAGGGACACTTTGCGACGTAACGCCACAGACATATAATATTTAAAAAAAAAAATATTTCTGTGCGTAACGCACACACTGGGTTAATTTTTTCAGGCATCTTACATAACTTGACAATTACCGCCATCTAGCGTTAGTTGTCGTAAAGGTACACAATAGTAAACAAAGCACTAGTTTTTCTCACGATGTATGATAAACGATATGAGATGGAAAATATATATAAACTTAAATAAACTTTCGTTCCTAATGTTGTTACTACATTATTGCGTTACGACGAAGGTTCGGGCTATCTCCGAAGTGTGGCCACGCACTTCGTGCCAGCACGAATGTTATTCGAGCGTTTGTTGTATCCTATCCTACATCAAAGGATAGATAGGTAGATAGATAGATCAACACTTTATTGCACCATTTATAGAAAAGAATATACGAAGTAGTAACAACAAGTAAATACATAAATGAGCGCAAAGGCGGGCTTATCGCAAATGCACTTTCTTCCAGCCAACCTCTGGTTTGGATTTGCAATCCAAGTGAAAGAGATGACAATAAAAAATACTTAAACAAAAATAAAAAAAACACCACTCAAAAGTCTACACTAAGCACTATGCCTGTGTCATGTGTCAAAAGAGCCTTCTTTGAAGGCCAAGTTTCAATAAAATTTTTGACTTTGACTTTGACTCATGGGTCCGATGGTCACAAAATCAGAAACAAGCCAAAATACCGTGAACTTGGACCCCGGATTTGTGAAAACAGGTACAAATAATTTGCCCGCACTGCTAAGCGAGCCCAGGGCCTCCAAATAGTGGTCTGGCGTGGTGACCCCTACGTTACGGAGGTCGTCTTGTAATAATATGGACATGTGCGCACAGGAATTACATAAATGAATTCCCTCTGCACCATTTCACCATCGGACGACTCGGCGTGGACAGGGATTTCATCCATAAGTGGTTGATATTCCAGCTCACCGCACCTCTGGGTGCGCCTCCTGCTTTATCATGCGAACGTATGGAATTCTCTCCCCGCATCGCTGTTTTCCGACAAATATAATTTAGGGGTTTTCAAGGCAAGAGTGAATAGGCATATTTTAAGTTTGCTTGTACCACCCTAAACCTCATCTTTGCTTCCTGCATCAGGCAAGATTGAGGTCAAACGCACTCAAATTTGTAACTTAAAAAAATGTATTTCGTGATAGGACTGTGACGAAGTTTTCATCGCGATAACACAGTGAAAAGCTTCGTACGATAATTTCCCCTGGCATAAGAATACCCTTTCGGAATCGTTATGTAACGCATCAAGTGGCGCCCTCTGTACATTCTGACACAGATCATGTTATTATAACGAAAGACAGATCCTTATAAGTCACGAATCAGGTTATGAGTCGATAACCATCTGTTTTAGGAAGAAGCATCAGACATCAACATTTATGGAAAGGTTATGCCTAGGGGTTTATGTGTCTTGCGATTATAAACACTATAGTATATTGCGTATACTCCACTGACAAGATCACAGCTCTTAAATAAGAAGACTAATAGTCCCGAATGCAAAAAACTATTATAGTAAGCGTGAAAGAAGGTGGACCACTATATTTAAATGACCTATCACAAGAAATAGATGAAAAAGTTAGAAATTTTTTTTATAACATAGGGCGGCAATCAAGCAAGCGGGTCACCTGATGGTAAGTAATCACCGCTGCCTATGGACAACCACAACACCAGGGGTATCGCAGGAGTGTTGCCGGCCTTTTAAAAAGACGTAGGCTCGTTTTTTGAAGGTTCCAATGTCGTATCGGTTCGGGAACACCGCCGCAGGAAGCTGACATCCACACTGAGCTCCACAGTTTGGTTGTACGTGGCAAGAAGTGTCTTTTAAAACGCACAGTGGTTGACAGCCAGTCATCCAGGTGGTTTGGGTGAAATTTCAGTTTATGACGGGTGGTATGGTGGTGAAATTCTGCGGCGGGTATTAGGTCAAACAATTCCTCAGAGCACTCCCCATGGAAAATGCGGTAAATGCACAAGGAAATGCAAGGAGTAAGAAAAAATTAAAGGCAATCTTAAGAAAACATTACCTCTCAGACTGTCTTTAGATTCACATGTTTTGGTTTACACAACTGACCAAAAAAAGGAGTGTTGTGTTCTTGGGATTCATGTATTTATGTATGTGTGTTTGTATGTATATAAGTTTCTTTGTTCCGCCATAGTTCAAAAACACCATAAAACTTGTTTGTGTTTATAAATACCCTTATTCTTGTTAGGTATAGAAATACGTTAATTTAATACTTAGTTTGATTCGAAACATGAAGTAACTTAAATATAGTTCATTTACTTATCTATATATGTACTCGTAAGTAGTTTATTCCATGAGAGCTGCCGACAAACTGTTTCACAGTTTGGCAGAATATGTGAAAAGTAATTGTACAGTTTTGTGTAATAAATAAATAATAATAAAAAAAGAAGATGAAGCTTTTTATAAATAAATAAATAAATTGCGAGTTGGAGTCATATAAATAACTAATTAAAAATATAAGAACACAACTGCAGCTCTATAAGAATCTAACCCGTATAATATTCTTTGAATAGCACCTAAAGCATGTTTGCTTTTTGAGGAATACATACATACAAATTATCACGCCATTTTACAGTGGGCTAGGCAGAGACTAGCGATTCTCACATGCTACGATCCTTACAAATCTCTCTTGCTTCCTTTACACTCATCACTCTCTTCATACATGCTGTCCGGTGCCCCTAGATAATATCTCCCTTAGCGTCACTAACGCGGCGTCGTCAGTGCTGCTTAAGCGCACTACACACCAAAGCCGCCGACCCGCCGCCGACACAGCCCGCCGACACAACCCGGCGGCCTATATGAATAGAATTATATCGGCAACACAAACAAAAAAAAAGTTGCCGACATAGGTCGGCGGGTCGGCGACTTTGGTGTGTAGTGCGCTTTAGACCGCGCTGCGCTCGAATGATGTTCCCTAGATTTTCATACATTTGCATAGAACTTCTATCTGCCGCGGCGGCGTTACAAACGCGGCGCCACTGACGCTCGCTACGGACGGCCACCCGCAATCTGGTCGTATTTTAATTATTTTTTTCTTCGAAATGCACCTGAATATTTCGGCCTTTAGGTACTTTTTTTTTATTTTATTAAAGATGGGTTTGCTCTTGACCACAATCTTGTCCGAGGACAGAAATGAGGTCTACGATGTGGCGAGCTTACCCAGAAGCAGCCTATTCACTCTGGTTTTGAAGAGAGTCAGGTTGTATGTGCTCGGGAGAACACAGACGCAGGCAGGTACTATTGAAAATCGGACCTTGATCGTGAAATCGGAGCTATCCGAACAGAACGCTTCACCTTACGATTTGACCCAAGCTAAGACTCTGACACTGCAAGATTAATATAGCTTCTAAAGTACAATCACTTCATATAATTAAATTTTTCTAGCCTTGAAAAACAAATAATCTATTAAATTATTTTGTTCTATAAATTTTCAATTATTCAGTTAATAAACTTGTCAATAGCGAGCATAACGCAGTCAATCAAAATCGTGATTAATTTTGATGAGCTATTTGGTACAATACTATAAAATTGATATTCCCTTTTAAGAGTACACGAAGTAAAGTTATTAAGGGCTTTTATTTATTATAGCTTTTGCCCACGGCTTCGCCCGCGTGAATTTTCCACATGAACAGAGCTTTTTCCCGGGATGAAAGGTAGCCTATGTCCTTCTCAGTACTTCTAACTATGTGCATGCGAAATTTCAGGAAGATTTGTTCAGTATATAAAGCGTGAAGAGTTAACAAACAAACAAACTCACTTTCGCATTTATAATATTAGTAAGTGAAGGATTATGATTATGTTTTTATTCACTCCTTGTGCTCAGGTTGTCCTGGTAAATTTTGTAAAAGCACGGGTTTTTAACCAAGTACATATTTAATTTAAAGAATTTTCTGATTCCAGTTATTAATATGACATTATGGGTTCTGCCTGAAATACAAGATTTTTTTATTTATATTGATACTAGGTAGATACTAGCTTTTTCCCGGCTTCGCTTACTTGAATTTCATTTTTGATGTAAAACATTACTGGCGCGACTTGGCAGTAAAATCGACGATTGAATGCCGTGATAGCATGACGCCATCGAGCCATATCATCATCAAATTTAAGAGTGAGGCACTTGTCGGTGGAGTTCCATCCATCTTACTCTTTTCATTGCCAACTGTTTCTCTTCCTGATACGACCCACGATATCAAGCCACGATGCTCAGATATTTCACGAGGCGTCCAGTGACGGCTAAATTTTTTACCATATCACCCCCTTAAGGGTTGAATTTCCGATATTCCTTCCGTGTTGACTTTGACTTTGACTTTGTGCTCACTTATACTGAACTTAACTGCAAAATTTCAAGTTTTTATGTTCAGCGGTTTCGTCTCTGCGTTGATATACCAATCAAACATTGGTAGATACAGAGATTAGCAAGATCATATAAACAACCATACATACACTTTAGCTTTGTTACAATGATATAGATAACTGGCTTTGGCGGTTTCCGAAACTTTGGAATAGCTAATATATATACCATTTACTATAATATTATATAATACATTTTTTTAAATTTCAAATTGGAAAAAAGGGAGTTTTTAGAACTAAGAAATTCGCGTATTTCAACAAACAAACAAAAATCTCTACATCTTAATCATATCGATATAATGATCGATTACAGTAATAATATATTTTTTAGTAACTCGGTAAATTAAGATGTTCACATTGGCTGAAAAAAAAATTGATTGATTTATGATTGGCTACTTTATTTCGCATACGACCTATTAAGGTATGATCAATTTAATTGTGTAAGTTTCTCTAAATTGTTTTTCTAATTCGGATAAGTACTTCGTTATTTCGAGGGTTCCGTATTGAAAATGTACCAGTGTTTTTTAGTAGAAACTTCTATAGATGTGCTGAGACCTTATTTTGGGTCTTTTCACACCACAAGCGAGTCGAACCGCGGCGGTCCGAATCGCTCAAGAGGGAGTTTTGAACACTAGCAACCTATTTAGGGGTGAAAGTACTCATTAATATGAGCAACTTTTTATATGGGACCGACTCTGAAATCTCAAAAAAAATCAGCTATTTCATACATTTAACAATACCTACTCGCCCAAAATACACATACACACTTTCCTCTATATCCTAACTAATATTATAAATGCGAAAGTGAGTTTGTTTGTTTGTTACTTCTTCACGCTTTATCTACTAAACCAATCTTCCTGAAATTTCGCATACACATAGCTGTAAGTACGGAGAAGGACATAGGGTACCTTTCATCCCGGGAAAAAGCAGTGTTCTCGTGGGAAATTCACGCGGGCGAAGCCGCGGGCGAAAGCCAGTAATATTATAAAGAGGAAGTGTTTGTGAGTTTGTTTGTAGGGTAATCTTCGGAATTACTGAACCAATTTCAAAAATTCTTTCACCAATAGTAAGCTACATTATGCCTGAGTGACATAGGCTACAATTTATGTATGTACCTCCCGTGCGAAGCCGGGGTGGGGCGCTAGTACAGTATACACGAATCATCTGATGGTGTAAAATAAAACAAAAGTATAAGAAACTAGCTTTCGACCGCGGCTTCGCCCGCGTGAATTTCCCACGGAAACAGTGCTTTTTCTATTCCTATATGCAGTTTCTATGTCCTTCTCCGTACTTCCAGCTATGTGTATGCGAAATTTCAGGAAGATTGGTTCAGTAGATAGAGCGTGAAGAGGTAACAAACAAACTCACTTTCGCATTTATAATAATAGTTAGGATGAAAACTAATTTTCTTAATACAAATTATCAAACTAATCCAAAGAACCTGCAAATGAATTAAGTCAATCAAACTCTAATTAGCTATGAGACAGTGGCGCTAATGTGGTCATGGTGGTAAAAAAATTGCACATTTAGTAAATCACGAACTCGTGTTGTGTGTGACCTGTGCTCTCATTGATGGACCATATCACACTCACATGGAAAGGTTGGCAAGAGTGAGTTGGTTCATTGGGGTTAGGTTTCGGCGATCTAGGTTTTAAATGGACATCACTCTATGGCCCATACTAGTCTCGAAGCTTGTGTCGTGATCCGATGGACACTAACTTAGAAACGCGCACACACAAACAAAACAAGGCAAATATCTGAGAAAACAAGTACAAATATTTGCCGGCGCTGGCAGTTGAACCCAGGGCCAATCCCAAAATTCCCATAATAGCGGGTCGCTAGGATGCAATTAGTAATTCAGTAAACTGCAAATGTCAAGTTAAATATAATGTATGTTTAAGTATAACATTAAATACACCTGTCGGGGCTGGCATTTTTGTAAATATATTTAATTTTAGTTTGTTTTATTATTATTACTATTATTTTTTTAATTAATTTATAAATATGTTTTCTATATCTCTTCTTTAATCACTTACCTATCTAATTACAGAAGTAAAAAACATGAGTCTGAGAAAAAAAAATACATTAAATAGAGGTAAATTAAGTAATTACAGATTTTATGTGGGATATGACGCATATAATATTCGTTCAAATCAAATTAAATCTATTTGTGAAAAACCGGTTAAATTATAGGCGTCATAAAATAAAAAAGTACTCTATTCTCTACCTATAGGCATAGAAAATCCTGTAACAAAACTAAACAAACAAAATAGTCGGGGCTGTGAATTTTCAGTTGTATGGAGGTGGTCACATTAAATCCTACGATGGTGATTTTTATAAACAACATAGATTATGATATTACAACTGCAAATTTAAGTGTAAAAAAAAATCACCACCGCCGTTTTTTTTTAAAGGCTATTTTATAAGACTCATATTGTTATAACTCTCAAACAAAAAATCCTACCAGGGTGATTTTTTGTTACATGTTTCCTTACGAATAATAAAAGCTTGATTTAAAAAATCACCAATAAATAACAATACGAAATGGATTTTTTAATGAGTTGTAATTTTTATACTTTAAAAACATCCTGTACAAAAACAAAAAATCCAGCAATGGTGACTTTTATATATTATTCGTATACTATTGTAATGAACCATATCCTCAATTTTTATAAGGGTGACTACAACAGTTTTTTTTTTTATTAACTTTTAATTTTTTTTTAAATTCTACAGTCGAGAAAATTGTATATTCGTACGTAATGTGAATTATTCAATCTTAATTTTAAAAAACGACTCATGTTTATGAACCCGATTTCCTGTAATTAAATAAAAACCATATTGACATTTATAACGTTAAAAATACATTTTATGACTAGAAAGCCTTATTATAAACCGGGCAACTTTTATTTACAGGTAAATGAAGTCTTATTAATTAATTGTGAACTGTAATCTCTATTGTAAACTTTTTTATTTACGAGCAATTTAGTATAGTTTATTTACCCCTCCCATTTCATATCGGATCATCAAAATTCTTTTTTTTTTATATAAGGATGTCTAAAAACATCAAAATAATGTTAAGTATAAGAATCATGGTTGTAGGAATTTGTCGGTAAATAAAATTTTAATGCCCCGCCTAAAATAGTATTTAAGGTTCCTTTGTATCTAGATATAATACAAAATAATCGCAAACAAGCCTGAGTGTTCTACTTAGTTAATCAAAAACAAAAACAATGAATAATAGCCTCAAATAGACAATAGATCAAATATAACAAAGCTGACTCGATTTGGTCATCGAAATCGATTCTTAACATCGATACAGATCTCCAAAACCATCCTAGTGAACCTGACCCACACAGAACCGTTCAAAATAATTAGTGTATCGCAAAACCGATCGGCCGTTGAGCAATTTTAAGGTTGATTCACATGAACTTAGTGGATAATACACAATACGAGCTTATTTTACTGTTTCCAAATATAATAAGTATATTACCTACTGATTTAAAAACTGATGACAAATTAGTTTTTCTTCGAATAGAGTTATTTATTATACTCAAATAGTGTATGAAAAAGAGTTTATAATACCGGGGACCGGACAACTGTTTTTTTTTTAAGTTTCTTTGAAATATCTCATAATAATAGAATCATCCGTAAAAGAATCACATCCATAACCAAAGTATTTCCCAAGATATAGCAAAAAACAATTCACATTTTTAAGCGATGTTTGGACGATACCAAAACGCCCCTAACTAAACGTACATTCATATGACCTCACGCGTAGAAAATGGACTTTCCCTAAAAGTTTGAACTCTAATAAATTAGCTCTAGAGAATATACTCGTGCTGAAAAGTCGCAAAATGTGTTAAATTATATGTATTCTATTACAAAATTACATATTTTTAACAATTCTCATACCTTGTCCGGTCCCCTATTTTGAATGTGCTAGATTTTATTAAGTGCTAATGTGCATTAATATTTACACCTAATGGGTTATTAAAAACTTTATCACAGTGTTAATTTATGGATTATTGCAACAAGAAATTAAGTCATATAAATGTATGTCTTACATCGGACTAGCCACATAACATAAATTATTATACTTATTAGTATCGGACAGTTCACATTACATATAAAATATTAGTCGCTTACTGTATCTATCTGTCCCTATGTGTGCTAAGATATTTTAAAATTATACAGCAGATTTTGATATGGTTTTCACTGTCACTTCTTTAATTAGTTTCGAGTAGTTTTTAAGAATAATAAATACGCACCCCCGTATTTAGTGAGAATTTTTCTCGTCAAAGGCCGACTAGACTCTCTCATGTAATTTCAAATAATAAGTTGAATGGTAAAATCATAATTTCATTGATACATCCTTATTCGATCCCTTTTACTTGCCATCCTTGCACAAAATTACCTTCTAGTGCGCAATAAATACTTGCTAATTTAATAATTACTAAGTTCATGTCAACGGTTAACTACTCACACTAGAAAAGCTCTGGCCAAAGGTTAGTCGATTCGGAAAGATACAGCGATGTGAACGATTTTCGTTTCATATAAATAGGATGCATTTGTGCAATAAGGCATTCCGTACTCATCTTTTGTATTAACATCAGCTTAGACATGAAGCTGGTAAAGACATTTAATATTATTATTTAATAAATAAGTACATTAATAACATATTAAGTACGATGCTAAGATTGGTTCAAAGATTGATTAAGTTATAAGACAAATATTTTTAACAAGATTTTAAAATACTATGAATCAGATTCGTCCATCAAATTTTAGAATAAAATATGTATTTAAAATAAAATCAAAAACGTTGTTTTTTCCAGCTTATAGTCCTATCAGTGTTAGCCTGTGGCTATGCCGCCAAATTGGACAGGACATATCTTCCACCAGCCAGTGCAGCAACCGCTGGAGGTAGCCCAGGGGCTCTGACAACTCCTTTTGGATCACCTACTGCTTCTGGATCAAATCAGGGCCCTGGACAAGCACCCAGCTTTGGTCCTTCTGGATCAAGCAGATTCCCACAATCTTCGTCATCTTCTGGACCTGGACAAGCGCCTAGTTTTGGCTCTTCTGCACCTGGGACATTCCCACAATCTGCGATATCTTCTGGAGTCGCACAAGCGCCTAGCTTTGGCTCTGGACCTAGCAGATTCTCCCAACCTACTCCATCATCTGGATTACCCGGACCTTCCAACCAAGGACCATCTTTCTCTCAACCACAACCTGGAAATGGACCAGCCTATGCGGGATCTTTTGGCCAGGACAATGAAGCTTCCAGGCCGTCGAACCAATACGGAGCACCTTCTTCTGGATTCCCATCTGCGGCTACTGGAAGTGGATCAGCCCCTGGTTTTGGACCTTCTGGTATCGAATCAGCCCAAGTTGGAACTCCTGCTAAGCCAGAACGCGCGCAAGCGGCAGCTGACAGGAATGCTGAAATTCTGAGATACCAAAATGAAAATGATGGCAACACTTTCGCGTACAGCTTCGAAACATCGAATGGAATTTCTGCTGAAGAGTCTGGAATAGCTACGAATGGTGTTCAGGCCCAGGGTGGATTCTCTTATACTGGTGATGATGGTGAAGTGTATAAAGTGACGTATACTGCTGATGAAAATGGTTATCAGCCTCAGGGAGACCATTTGCCTACTTCTCCTCCTATTCCTGAGGAGATCCTCAGGTCTATTGAGGAGAACGCCAGAGCGGCGGCCGCTGGAACTCAAGAAGGTTAGTGTTATGATATATTTCTCTTTATATCTCTTTCTATATTTTACTGACCTGAAATTAACAATATTTATGGCAACGAGAGCCTCAACAGTTTGTCAGAGATTTGCAGTAATTTTTAAATATGTTTAGTTCACAATAATTTAATAAATTAATATTTTTACTGCGCTGTACTAAAATGTGGAATAAACTTCCCTCAGCGGTGTTCCCGAATAAATAGGTTCGACATTGGGGCCTTCATTTATTTCTTTAAAAACAGAAACTCACAAAAAAAAAAAGAAATGAGCCTATCGCTTTTTCAAAAAGTCGGCAACGCATCAGTGACCTTTTTAGGGTCATTGGTGTCAATCACCGCAGTCTATACCATCAAGACTGACTACTACTGATAGACTGCTTACCATCAAGCAACCCGTATGCTCGTTTGCTTACTATTCTATAAAATAAAAACTAATATAAGTCTAAAAAGTTAAGATACTGCCAGGAATAGTATTGAAATGACTAAAAGTAATTAGAGTTTTAGTATTTGCCAAAAGTTCCTGGATGTAATTTTAAAATTAAAATTGAACTTTTTAATTTTTTTTTTCTTTAGGTATTGAGATTGACGTTGTAAATAACTTTAATAAATGATCAATACTTACGTAAATTAAATTGGTCTATTTACAATTACTTTTAAGCTACATTCAAAATTGATAGGAGAATCATGAATAAAAGAACTCTATATGCCAGTAAAGAGATAACTAACAAACAAAAAAAAACATTGTGTATTCTAGAATTAGTTGTTCAATATTTCAATTATATTTTCAGGTGCTTACCAGCCTGAAGGAGATGACTCTGGAAGTGCTCAACAATACCCTGGATCTTCTCCATCTTACAACCAACCTCAAGGATCTGCCCAGTCTTACAACCAGCCCCAGGGATCAACCCAGTCATACAACCAACCCCAGGGTTCAACCCAGTCTTACAACCAACCCCAGGGTTCAACCCAGTCTTACAACCAACCCCAGGGTTCAACCCAGTCTTACAACCAACCCCAGGGTTCAACCCAATCATACAACCAGCCCCAAGGATCAGCCCAGTCTTACAACCAACCCCAGAGAACAGCCCAGTCTAACAACCAACCCCAGGGATTAGCTCAATCTTATAACCAACCTCAAGGATCAGCCCAAGGCTCATCGCAACAATATGGAGCACCGAACACTGCTTCAGGCTCAACAGGACCATTCAATCAAGCCCAATCTGGACAAAGAAATCAGTTTACTGGCTCACCTGCCCCAAGTGCTCCTCAGGGTAGTTCTCAATTTGGTGCCTCTACTGCTCCTAACCGTGGTTCTGCTCCAGGTTCTCAACAATTCCAAAACAACGCTGCCACAACTGGATCTGCTAGACCTTTCACCACTCCATCTCAAAGTCTTCAAGGAAACGACAATGGATATCAATACAGTCGTCCACAAGGATCAGCTGGATCTTTCCCTGCTTCACGTACAGACCAGTCTTCTGCTCAAAGCCGACCATCGCAGCAGTACGGTGCTCCTTCTTCATCTGGCAGTGGCTCTTCTCAGCGTCCTTCTCAACAGTTTGGCGCTCCTGCTGTCAGCGGCGGATCTAACCAAGTATCTCAAAGCCGTCCTTCACAGCAATACGGTGCTCCTCCTGCATCTGGCAGTGGCTCTTCTCAGCGTCCTTCTCAACAGTATGGCGCTCCTGCTGTCAATGGTGGATCTAACCAAGTTTCTCAAAGCCGTCCTTCACAGCAATACGGTACTCCTGCTGCATCTGGCAGTGGCTCTTCTCAGCGTCCTTCCCAACAGTATGGTGCCCCTGCCATCAACGGCGGATCTAACCAAGTGTCTCAACAATACGGTGCACCTATTGCCCCAGGACGGGGTTCCAGCCAGAATCCTCAGGGATCAACACCAAACGCTGGACGTGGATCTAGCCAAGGTCCATCTCAGCAATACGGTGCTCCATCCACTTCCGGCCGCGGATCAGTCCAAGGTCCCCAGCAGTATAACTCTCCTGCATCTCCATCGCGTGACTCTAACTCTCCTTCTCAACAATACGGCGCCCCCAATGCTGGTCGTGGAATAAGCCAAGGACCTCAATTTGGATCACCAAACGCTGCTGCTCCTTCCGGAAACACTGGAATTACTGGGCCTTTCCCTCTCCAAGGCCAATCTTCAGCTCAAAACCGTCCCCAGGCAGTATTCGGACAAGTGCAACCCCAAAACGAAAACGGATATCAATATGGCCGTCCTCAAAGCGCTCCATATGGTCAAGGGCCCAGTGCTAACAGACCTCAATCTGGTCAGAACCAACCTGCTTCTCAATCTAATCAGCCATCCCAGTCTGCTTACCCAAGACCAGGATCTTCATCCATCCAAACTCCATCCGGATTAAACTTCGGTACCGGCCCTACTACGGGACCCGCCGCTGCTCTTGTCAGTCAGTCGCTTCTACCTGGATCTAGGGGTAATGGAGCATCGCCTGCCGGATCTCGTCCTACCCAGAGCTCTTTCGGATCAACACCTGGACAATACAGGCCTGGTCAATCTGCTATGACAGATGCTACTCAGTACAACCAGTCTGGAGCTCCAAGCAGTCCAGGTGCCCAGCCAAGCCAATCCTCCTTCAGGCCAGCTGCACCAACCTTCGGTGGACCTCGTCAGCCACCAAGTTTCAGCCCAGAAACTGGCTACGTTTACTAATTAATACCAAAGCAATTCGATTAACTGTATTATAAATTAGATAGTCAAAATTAGCAAGATGAAAAATTAAAAAAAAATTAGTGAATTGATAATTATTTTGTACATAAAATGTTATGTATAGAATTTGCAGCGTAAAATCACTGTGTGATAGAAATTGTAAATAAAGGCATCTTTAAAAAATACTACTCATTGTTTAAATTTATCCTACTTCCTACTTATCCTACTACCTACTTTCGCATTTATAATATTAGTTTAAAGTATTTTTGCTGCCAGCTGATAATCATCACCTAGAGTGCAGGTTTCCTCGCGATGTTATCCTTCACTAAAAGCAGGTTGCAGTAGCGGATTTAGGGGGGGTACGGGGGCACGTGCCCCCCAGACTGCTTTTTTTGTCTACCTACTGTGGAGGGAGATTCCATGACAGTACATATCAAATTAAGAAATAACAGAAACGTGCCCCACCCCCCAGACAGCATCAGGCAGGACTAGTGATGTGCCGTTTCCGAAATTTTCAAAGAAACAGCGGAAAGTTTCTTGGAAATTTCACGGAAATAACGGGAAATTTTCCTAAAAACCCGAGAAATTTCTAAGAATTTTCGGAAATTTATCAAGGGAAGAAATGTTCGAGAACAGGAAATTAGTACTACTAGTAGTTACTAGGCAGGACGAATGTCGATATGTTGCACCCCCCCAACATTCATAGTTCACCACTTGTGCCCGCCCCCCCCGAAAAAAAATCCTGGATCCGCCGTTGACAGGTTGCCTATGAAAACTTACATACATGAGTCAGATTGGTATGCAAACTCATGTCGCATAGGTAGGATTCGAACCTGGGACCTTTGCAGTCACAGGTGGACGCCCTGACAGCTCAGCCACCACTAGTACAAAAACGAGACTAAAAACTCTACTATTGTAAAAGCATTGAGACACGATTATCACTAAAGCAGAATCAATACCCTGTTTCATACAAAGACAGTAAAACACGATCGATACATAATTTTGAAACTATTTCTTAAGGTATTTCTGACGAAATTCATAATAAATATATGTGAGAAATCGTGCGAAGATACGATACGGTTATTGAATAGGCAAGACTCGAAGCTTTACAAAAGCTTAGGCTATTAAGTTCTGTGATGGATAGATTACAAACATGTATATTAATCGGATGGCGTAACTTAGAAGCTGTCAACAACATAGCATTTTAGTAAAGTGATATTTATTTACTGTACATTTAATTTATTTAATAAAAAAAAACGTAGTATTGGAACATCACAATACTTGATATCTGTCCCGTAAGGGACTATCCTACTATTCTTCTAATATTATAAATGCGAAAGTTTGGATGTAAATTTGTGAGTTTGTGAGGATGTTTGTTACTCAATCACGCAAAATCTGTTGGACGGATTTCGATGAAATGTTATAAAAAACTTGGAACACGGGTAGAACAATAGCCGGGAATAGCACATAGGGTACTTTTTATCCCGAAATTCCTCAACTCATAATTTGTTTTGGGCTATAATTGCTCTGTTATTGAACAGAGTGGCTATATAGCCTGCGCGGGGCTCTTGAGCGGTTTTTCAGCCGGCCGACGAGTGCACTGTTTCATGACATATTTGTTCACAAATGGTAAGTAAACCTAAAGTGAAAAAGTGCAAAAGTGACCAATTTTCGAGCGATGACCATTTTCAATAATTAGTCAAGTGCGTGTCGGGCCACGCGCAATGTAGGGTTCCGAAGGTACCTATCCTGTTGTAATGCAGACACATGAACTTATTTACTTCCTGTTTTATTTAACTAATGAAAATAATCTAAGTATATACGAATAGAAAGAAAATCGTTTTTACGGATATTTTTCATACTAAAACAATTTTGTAAGTTTGGGGGCACTTGACTCTAGTCTCGGAGATAAACTGCAGGCGGACGGACGGACAGACAGACATGACGAAATTATAAGGGTTCCTTGTTTCATGGATGTTAGAATATTGCTGGCAACAACTGGAGTAGGATGCCCAAGACAGAGAAGGTTGGCGTAGACGGAAGGAGGCCTATACCCAGCAGTGGGTCACGGAAGGCTGTGGATGATGATGATGATGGGCGGTGCTATCTCTTTACGATTATAGTGACAAAAGGAAAGAGATAAAACCGCTTACCTTTCGCATTAAATCAAATCAAATCATTTATTTGCAATAAATAGGGTTACAAAAGCTGTTAAAGATAGATTGTCCTTATACCTAGTTAACTATAATTAGGATGCAAATTTTAAATAATAATTATCAAATTTAATACAATACAATTATAATACAATACAATTTAATACATGTCAAGTTTTAATATTCTAATTAATGTCAACATTTCGCAAATAATTCAGATACAGAGTAGAAGATTATAAAGATGACATTCCAGATCAGTCGTATTATTCCATGGTTGAAACCAAACCATTATCAAATTATACAAATATAGATGTCAGTGTACGCCCCGTCGCGCCAGCTAGACGTAGGCGGCTATCTGTCATGTTGATTACATTTCGAATTGACGTGGACGTGATCTTCAATGGGTGTTAGAATCTTTGTGTTGTAACATTGATGACTACTTGACTGATTTTGTGGTCAATGGCGCATTGATCGGATCATTTGTCTTCTTAGGTATTGTTATTAATTTGGTCTATGTCAGTTTTCTACATTCACTAATATGTCTGTTCTGTTAGTATACTTTCAAAGTTAATTCGTCACACTCTATAATTTTATTTTGATGACTGTTATGAGGAATCTACATAGAATCTACAGTTTCAGGTTTTAAAAAGTACCCTATCTTTTCCACTTCCATATTTTGCTTTATTAGTAAGACAAGAAACGTTTGCCCACAAATTTTATGACGTTGAATTTGAGGCAACACAGATCTCAATTAGGAGTGTAATTTCTATTACATTCCATTACATTCTTACTGCTTAATTGTTCTGAAAAAAACATTTGCCAAAATTCCAAATTATACATTCAGCGGTTTAGTGTCTGTATAATATAATTACCTATGTCAATCAGTCCGCGTGTATATTTTGTACATTACATACCCAATTATCTATAAACGTGTAGTTCTACAGAAAATTATTTCATTTAAATTGATTTTTAGCCTTTCTTGCAATATTGAAAAGAGATAATGACATTATTACTTAAAATGGTTTAGCAATTGTTTCGTATACTTATGAATATGATGATTAAAATTTAATACTCCAAAATGTGTTTATTACATCAAGCAAATTAACTTTTTCTATATTAAGTGTTACCATTAGAAGGTTAATAATGATAACGCAAAAGTGTGCAAGCATTATTATTGATGGATGTCTGTTTTGTATGCAAAAACTATTGAACGAATTGATGAAATTCTCTATCGAAGTCTTAAAGATAGATAGGTTAATTAGCTTTGTTAACCAATACTCACGTATCATTAAAGTATGTAGGATTCTTGGGCATAAAGTTAAGTAAGTTGTAGAACTGTCCTAAATGAATAATTATTAAATTATTTAAAGTTACATGTTGTTTGAAATTTTTTTATCTGATGCTAAACTTCCACGATTCTAATGAAAAGCAATATTGATAAACTGAAATAATTTTCTTTATGAAGTCTTCCAGCCTTTTAACCTGTAACTGATCCAGTTAGAATTAAGCTACTTCTTCTGCAGCGAAGTGCTGAAGGGAGAAGAGGAACTTTACTAAAAATTGCCATCGTTGAAGAGTCTATGAAAGTGGGTGGATTAAAGGAAAGAGGAAGGCTTATAAAGAGAGGGATGGATTGTGTTAAGGAAGATATGAAGGTATTGGGAGTGCGGAGAAAGACGACAAAATTAAAATGAAAAAAAATCAAAAATACTTTATTGAAACTTGGCTTTCACGTCAAAAACTAAATACATAATTTTCTTGTATTCCCGAAGCTATAAATTACTAGCATTTCAGAAACTTCGGACATTTTACGCCGACCCTATATAATGGAAAAGGTAAGGCAGATGATGATCTGCATGATGATGATGCACCTTGTCGTGGATGATCAAAACTCTAAGGGTCTTTCTTATCGAGTGTGGTATTACTAACACTGGTGTCAGATTTTATTCAAGTTCTCAAGTATTCAAGTTCAAACTGACATGACTTTTACGACTACCGGCACCTAGTGGCAGTAGCCGTATACACACTAGTAAACTAAACAGTCAGCCAATGTGCAGGTTTCCTCACGATGTTTTCCTTCAACGGTAGCAAGTGGTGGTCTATGAGAAAACTACCATTGATTGGTCTACAAACTCATGTGACAGGTAGGATTTGAACCCGGGTCCTATCCGACCTCAGGCGGGTGTCATTACCACTTGGCCACCACCGCTTCAAAACTCTAAGGGTAAGAAATAAGCTTTTCAGAAGACTTTACGACAACAGAAAAATGTGAGTAAAACCAAATGACCGTTAACCTTTTAGCATACCATCTATCAATTGCAATCGGAGCATCGGAAGCGAACTAGTTTATTTATCCCAGAAGGCCGAACATGTTTGGACAAGGTCGTGTGCACATTATTTGAGTATTAACTATTAAGTGTCCATACTGTAAGGAACATTGAAGTCAGATTTGCGATGGATGCGCGGTGGTATGCGAGAGTGAGGCAGTTTGAAGTGATGTTAATTTTAGGTTTATAAAGGAATGCAGAAAATAAGAATTTTTCATCAAGAATGTCAATTTTATACTCTTTTGCTTGAAGTAGCGATGACATTCCAACGATCTAGTAATTTTTTTTCCGAAAAGTGTTCTGCCATATTTGATAAATTTAATATTTATTTCATTAATACAATAAATTGTTCGCAATTGTAAATAATAGACTGGAGAACTTTTTTTTATGCTTCTTTTAAATATCTTGCAATAATCGAATCATCCGTAAAAGAATTACAGCAATAATCAAAGTATTTCCCAAGATATAGCAAAAAACAATTTACATTTTTAAGCGATGTTTGGACGATACTTAAACGCCCCTAACTAAACGTGCATTCATATGACGTCACGCGTAGAAACTGTTTATCGCAAAAAGTTTGAACTCTAATAAATTAGCGCAGGAGAATAAACTCGTGCTGAAAATTCGCAAAATGTGTTTAATTATATGTATTCTATCATAAAATTACATAATTTTAAAAATTCTCATACCTTGTCCGGTCCCCTATTGTGGATCACAGGTATTAATAATATATAGAAATAGAATATACATATTTATTTTATAATTAGAATATTATTATATTATGAAGAATTTATAAGTAGAGTCCTAAAATAATTTTGCTGGTTTTACAATTACAATATTTGCTGTATTTTAACGAAATATGTAATACATATTATTATAAGTTACAGGATCAATGTGAAGTACCTAGTTATTACAAAACTTGAAAGCGTAAAACTAAATATTTTAATTTTATTCATTACAATATTTATTTATTGCCATACAATAAATTGTAAAAAAAATAATTGGTTGTAAAAACTATATTGTGTTGATAAGTTTACCTTTACCTATTTAAAATAAAAACGAATCTTTATTTCTAATCCCCGACACCAGTTATACTATAAAATTTCAGAGTCCAGCCAGGTTTTATATCATTTAGCTATAAAGCGTCCAGTTAGTGAAAATTGAGATAGCTGCAAGGATTTTCACTATTGCTATAATTAGCTACTTTTCTAGAAAGAAATCTTTTCAACCTTAATAATATAATAGTAAAAATGAACACGCGTTGCATAAAGCCATCCAACACAATTAGACGAGTCCATCTTCGTGAATTATATTATGATTAAGCAACACTGAGCCACGACTTTAGAATCAGAACACCAAAGTAGATCGATTACAAGTAAGGAGCAGTATAAATATTGTACATCATTTACTGTGTTATCAGTGTACACTCATCTGGCATTTGAGGTGGTTCGGTGAAAAAAAATTGCGAGATGAGATATGTAAGTAGATACTTAATTCTCACACGGAATTGAAATCGTTTAGCTCAGTTACTTTAATCGCCACTGTAGTCATTGTTGGACGTAGACAATAAATTTTCTATTGTAATTAGGAATTAGCAATTTTTATTAAAAATAACATGAATATTAATTATTAAAATATTTTCTGGAATCTTTTTTTTTCAAATAAATTTATGTATAACTTTGACCTCAAAATTAAATAAGTACCTATCTCTAAAAATATTTTTAAAACTTAAATTAATTATTTAAGTACTAAAGTACCTACTAATATAATTAATTGCATTAAGCCTGTAATCATAACACTCCATTTTATTTGAGGTCAGAATCATCTAAAATTAATCCGACATATTAAGCTATCAAGTGTTTATTACTAATTTATAGGTTAGGCAATATAACCAGCAGTTACCTTGTTATTTTCTGTATATTATTTTCTGATCACTATGGCAAAAATGATCAGAACATTTTGATCAAAGTTTGTTAGTGTCTTATCAGACCCACGGGCCTAGATAATACAAAGTAACACACACAAAATACACAGAGAAACGTCTTCTATACAAGTATACATACATACATATTATCATGCCTTTTTCCCGTGGGGGTAGGCAGAGACTAGCGATTTCCACTTGCTACGATCCTTACAGATCTCTCTTGCTTCCGCTACACTCATCACTCTCTTCATACATGCTCTCCAGTTATGGGTGCTCCTAATATCTCCCTTACTTGTACAAGTATGTGAAGAGCTATTGCATATTTTTAACGAATGTGTTATAACTGCATCTGAATAATGATCGTTTTTCCTCTCACTAATTGGCACTACTGGCAATTGAGGTATCAGATGATATAAAACTGTCACACATTGACTACAGTTGTCAAATACAACTGACAGTACCTATTATACCATCTGACATACCTCAGTCACTAGTAGCGCCAACTAGTAGGTAACAAAATGATAACACTAATTCGCTTTACAACCATTTCTTTTTCCAGCTAATTGTTCTAGCGGCCGTCGCTTTAGCCAATGGCGCCAAATTGGACAAGACGTACCTCCCTCCCTCCCATGCCCAGTCATCAGGAGGGTCCAATTTCTTACAAGCCCCTGCCTCGTCACCTCAGTTCAGAGGCTCTAGACCTGGGGCCCAGAACTTCGGCAACAACGAAAACCTCAGAAACAATGGCTTTGCCCAGAACGGAAACAGTTTTGCCCAGAACGGAAACGGTTTTGCCCAGAACGGAAACGGTTTTGCCCAGAACAGCAACGGTTTTGCCCAGAACGGAAACGGTTTTGCCCAGAACGGCAACGGTTTTGGCCAGAACGGAAACGGTTTTGCCCAGAACGGCAACGGTTTTGGCCAGAATGGCAACGGTTTTGCCCAGAACGGTAACGGTTTTGCCCAAAACGAAAACGGTTTTTCCCAAAACGGAAACGAAGAGTATAATGTGAACTACGAAAACCGCCCTGAAAGACCTCAGGCTGCTTTTGAGAGGAACGCGGCTATTCTTCGCCAGGATAACTCTAATGATGGAGAAACTTACTCATATGCTTATGACACCGAGAATGGTATTTCTGCTGAAGAAAGTGGAGTGGCCACTAACGGTGTTGAGGCTCAGGGAGGCTACTCTTATACTGGTGATGATGGTCAGGTCTACACTATTAGGTAAGCAATTGTCACACACAAAAGGCATGAAGTCTTTGATTTTTCTAAATTATTTTGAATTTCTGACATTTCAAATTATTTCAATGTATATTCGTCCACATAGATAGTTCTTTAATTGTAAGACACATATGCTGTAAAGTGACGTCTTTGGAGAAAATGGAGCAGTGGAGTTTGTTGCGCAGCCTCTTCTCCACTTGCGCTTTGGAGGCCGTAGTAATATTAGCTTTAAGTAATTTTCTGGCGTCGACTAACTAAAAAATAATTATTTGACGATTTAAAGTGCTGATTTTTAAGCCCATTTGAATAAAATTATTTTCATTTCATACAATACAAACAGAGACTGTAGAGTAGATCCTTTACTAGCTTTCCCAATTTTTTTATTTTCTATTAGTTAAATTTCCATTCGCTTTAATCCCCAAACTTTTTTTTACCAACTGAAAAATTCTTTAAAGCGTTTTTCCCCATTACCATTGTTCTGTATTAAATTTAATTACCATTCGTTTTAATCCCCATTTAGAAGTAATTTTCTGTAGTATCTTATAAATTTTATTCGGATAGACAGAAAAACTAATTGTGTTGGTATTTGAAGGAATTTTGGGCTACCCACCTATTTACAAACGTAAAAACTCTACATTATTTACTATAAAAATTGTTTCCAAAACATATTACCTAATAGGTAAGGTAAGTTAAGCAAAAGGAAAATAGTTTCACAACACTTCTCATTCTTTCGATCGATTCTCTACAAATCATCTTCTTCCTTGCTTTTATCCCAAATAATAATAATATTTTTTTTATTTATCTTATAAAAATACACAAGTTAGACAAAAAATACAATACAGCTTTCGTTAAAAAAAAAAATTGGGGTCAGCACTTCTAGTGACTTGCGAGTACGATTTTAGGTTGTAAATTGATTCCAGAAAAATAATTCAAAAATCTTATCTACAGGTACACAGCAGGTCAGAACGGCTTCGTACCCGAAGGTGACCACCTTCCCACTCCCCCTCCGATACCAGAGGAGATCCTGAAGGCTTTGGAGCAAAACGCCCGGGATGAGGCGGCCGGCATCTATGATGATGGTAGGTTTCTGATATAATCTATCAAAAACATAAATAGAAACAATTTATGTTCCGAAACTGGCGCGATTTTGACGAGTCGAGTATAATGCACGGCGAATACTTGGCGCTTGGCGTGTAATTACAAATTTACTAAAACCCCAGACTTCACGTTGAAAAATGTTGATTACTCTAAAACGGCTAAACCGATTTTCATGAATCATGGCTGGAACACTCTCAATTAGGTCACCTTTCAAACAAATAAAACTAGATCAAAATCGGTTCATCCGTTTGGCAGCTAAGATGCTACAGACAGATATACAGGCACGTCAATTTTATAACACCCCTCTTTTTGGGTCTGGAGTAAAAAAAATTGTTATTCGAGTGTGCTGACAACTTGGTGGATTGTGAGGCCCAATACCACGTCACTGATACAGCATTACCTATGGCGTGGTGGTCATATAGTTAATCTAAAGTCATATAGGTCTTTCAGCGTGTAGCCACGCTGGGAAAGAAAATTAGTATGCCATATAAAAAAAATATCATGTAAGTAGCAGTAAAGTCCGTTTATTCATAATTGTCCTATTATGTAAACAATCTTACTATCTTTCTTCATCTAAACAATCTTACAATCTTATCATCGTCTTTTTATGATTTTACAACAATATAAATTAAAATAGACTTTTTAGGAAATTACTTTCGTGGTTAATAAAGATAGAATGTTTAGGTTTAAACTAATATTTGATTTATTTTCAACAAAATTCAATAAAAAGTACTGTGAAGATTGTTTACATAATAGGGCAATTAAGAAAAAATGGAGTTGATCACCCTGTAGGATCAGACGGGAATAATAATTCTTTATGTTACAGGTTCATACAAAGAAGTTTCATACGCCAACGAGGAATACAACGGCAACTCTCAAAATCAGTACTCCCAGAATGACTTCGCACCCTCTGACGATTCTGTAACCATCAACGCTGCTTTCCGAAGCAACTTTAACCAAGGAAACTCCAGATACCAAGGCAATGATGGAAGGTCCCAAGGCAATGGTGGAAGGTACCAAGGCAATGGTGGAAGGTACCAAGGCAATGCTTCAAATGGAAACACTGGATCCTTTGGCCAAGCTACTGGCAGGTCGGGATCAGCAGTGAACAACCAGTACTTACCTCCAGTGAACCAGAGAAATGCTAATGTCTTCGGCAATAGGAACAGACAACCCACCTATAATGACAGAGACGGATACAGATTCTGAATAGCTATGTTGTGAATGAATAAATTATTTTTGCTAATTTGAAAAAGAAATATTCATGTTCATTTTATTTAATTTATCCCTGATATATTGTTTTGTCTAATGAAAGATTCGATTCTCTTAACCTAAACTGCACTCTCTGTAACAAAATCACAATTCTATACTATCAATGGAGTTAATGTAGTACTAGCTTGACCGGTCGTTGTGGAAATCCTTGGGGGAGGCCTTTGTCCAGCAGTGGACGTCTTTTGGCTGAGAGAGAGAGAGAGAGAGAGTTAGTACTCTCTCTCTCTCTCTCTCTCTTATGCCTACGACATCATACTACTTGTACTATTATGTATTCTGGCCCTTGATTCTACAAATTACAAACGTAGATGTCGTGCTTCAGTTGTGTCTCAAACGCCAAAGAAATCGTAATAAAACATAGAAGTCTTACAGAGATCTTGTCATTTTATTTCAATTTCTTTGGCTCTTGACACAATTGAGACACAATATCGACGTTTGTAATTAGTGGAATCGGCCCCCTGTGCTCGCGTATGAGCACATAATAATCCCGTTTTTCCCTCTTTGTGCTTCAATACACTCCTCAAGGGAGCTACATGCCACATTTCAGCTAAGCCCAGCCCAGTAGTACCGGCTGTGCGTTGTCTATCAGTAAAGATTTGATATTATATTAACGTAATGAAAGTTTGGTCCGGATTTTGATGATACACGTGTAGATTAAAAACGGGAATACCAGATTTATGTGTCATCCTAAAATTCCTGCTTGAGCCGAGCCTCGGTACACTACTACTAAAGAATAAGATGATTTCTAATAAAAAAAATCTACAGTTATTGAGGTTACTCAGTATAAAAAGTTCATTAGGTAGGGTACATAAAAGTTAAAAAGAAAATTATTTTATGTAAATAATACGTGCAAATGACGTCTTTAACAAATAAATGTAGAATTGATATGACAAACGTTACATCTTAATAGTGAGCTTTTTATACTCATCATAAGGTTCATTGATAAACGATTTAAGGAGAAGCATCGAATGCACGAAACTACAGTTTTGATCATTATCACATTTGTTTCATAAAATAAAGTCTATTTTTGTAGACAGATTTTTCTTGATTATGTAATGGTTTATTCAGTTATATAAAGTTTCAATTCTTTACTATAAGTTAAAATGTATACGATAATTTAGTACTTCGCTTTTGTCGAACAGGGAAAACTTTTCTAAATAATTGATTACGTTATGATATAATAACTCCACAAGAAGACTTGACGTAAGTTAGTTCTCCCGATGTACTCGTACTTACGTTAATTCTAAATTATTCTAGTTTTACGTATTCCAGTGCTAAAGTACTCAATGTCGAAGTATGCGAGTATGATATATGTTTGTTCTAAAATATCCGAGTTCTACGTAGTATTCCGATATAGACCTCTCCAAAAGGCTTCCACAGACCGATTAAAAGCAGCCTGGACCGCCCATCGTCTTTCAGCAACTTCGACGATATACAGGCTGACATTATATCCACCCACAAAATTTTCGAAACAAATTAGTTAGTGGATAAAATGTCATCCTGTAAGTATCAATCAATCAATTAATTTAAGAATTAAGTAGGTATATAGAGCCAAAAATAATGATAAGCATTCTGTGTACAAAATTTTAGTTTTCAAGTTCGTGGGTTTTTTTCTTATTTTTGAAGTGCCCAATACTAATCCGTCTATACGGCACCCGGGCATTTTGATGAGGTTCCGTTAAAGTTCTATAGAACTTGTACGGAACCTCATGAAACGCCCAGGTGCAAACTATAGCATGCATGTTTCAAGGCATGTCGATGAATGAGATATTTATCTGATGAGAAATATCACATTAATTAGATATTTCATCTATAACAACTTGTGACCTTTTAAAGTATGCATGACCTGATTCCAGGTACAATAATAACTTCCGTTGAGTAAATTAAACAAAAGGCAAAAGGAAAGGCAATAAATTTTGTGCAGGTTAATACGCAACAATAAAAATTAAAACAGTGATGGGTGTATAGAAATTGACACAGATCTGCAAAGTTCGTAGCAAATGGATATCCATAATTTAGACATAACCTCTTCCTCCCCTCCTCCTCGGGTCATATTTCTCATTACTGAGGGTCGTGACTCCCCCGTAGAATTATCTTCTCTCTGACTACTTTCCTCCACCTGTTTCGATCTTTCGCTTCGTGGAACGCAGACATATGAACCAAAACTAAAGACTGGGAGTCAGGGGAAGAGACTGGGAAGCTTTTTCTCAGCAGTGGGATATGTGTTCGCTATAATAAACAAATCCTATTGAAGAGCTGTCCCTTAACTCGGTTCACAGTTCACGGACCCGAAAGTAATTATTAAGACAATGGACATCGGACGATATCGTGTCGCTCTCGGCCTCTTACAAAACTGACCTACAGTTGGTATTAATTATTTTCGGTATCAGGACCATCTTAATTGATCTTGAATCTCTATACTGTGCTTTAGTTGGTTCTGTAAGGATTAAACTAATCTGATTAGGGTAAAGAAGATCGGATGAATCTTACCTGAAGTTAGAGGCTATTAAAAAAAATGAAAATTGAAATGAAAACCTGACTAGCCTGAAAATCCTCTATACACAAAAATAACTTTTCTAATCGGAGTGCAAGTTCCAAGCATTAGCACTCTAAACTAGCAATCAAACTTAGAATAGATAATTATAATAATCCTATTATATTCTAAATTATGTTGTGATTATAATGTAGATCTGATGATAATATGGTTTATTAGATCCTGTACTGTACTGTTTTCTGGCAAATAAACATTTCTGATTTCTGTAGGAATTCTGTAATAATCAAGCTTGGATTCGTATTTTTATTTTTTGGAATGAAATGTAATAATTTTAACTTATTAAATAGAGGTCTATGAGTCTTGATAACTTTGAGATTACTGACGATCAACAGTCAAAATACCAACATTAGAATATTTCTACACTTGCAGCAAAAGTACTTGAAACAAGTTGATTAGGCCATAATGTTAATGTCGTTTATTTAGAACTTTAGTTTCGCTTAATGTAAACAAAACTACATAGGTATTAAGCGTGCCCGAAACTTTTTAGTTTCGGTTTGCACGAACGTTTGGTTTTACTTGCTATGGTACAATTTAACGAACAAATGCAATGTCATTGTTGATCGTGACATTTATATCGTTATATCATGATTTAGTCTAATTCCTCACGTTTGTCACCAATTACACTGGCAGTAAGAGAAATGTCAAGGACGAATAATCTTCAAATCCATCCAACAATAAAATGACGAAACAAAATAAACACTCTTAATAACTTGTTCAACTATGACAGCAATAATTAGCTTTTGTCACGGCGTATGTCCGTCTGTCACGTCCACACGTGCTCATAAATAGTTATTAGGGGCTAATTTTAAGGTATAAATATCATTTTTTGATTGGTAAAGATACACATCTCAACTGCGTCCTGAAGAGGATACATCGTCAGAGATGAAATCATTTATGGTGTGTATAAGTTTATAGTTTGACGTGCATCAAAGTGTAGAGTGCAACAATAGTGTTAACCATTTAGTCATTCAGAAGTGAAAGTGTAAAAAAGTGTTAAAATTGACTTTTTATTTCCTTTGCAGTTATTCCTGTGTCTGGCGGCAGCTGAAAAGTTGGATCGGACTTATTTGCCTCCACCTGGATCTAAATTCTCTGGTGGCATAGATGGTGATATTCAGGCACCTTTTGAAATACCTAAAGAAACATATTCAACTACATTCCGCCCTGATATTTATAAGAATGGCGCACTTTCCCCTGATAATACTAAAATAGAAATTGGAATAAACCGAGTACCCCCACATGGGTCTCCTGAAAATATTATAACATCTGGTGGCCATAGACCATCTGATTACTATCAAAATACTTATAAAGTTCCAACGACGACCACATCTTACGCTTTTACTACTACAACAACGCATCCTCCTAATGAAGCATATGAAACAACTGCTGGACATATTAACCCAATAACTGGTCTTCCTACAACTGCATTTGATTTTCCCACTACAGCTCCCAGCTTTATCAACCCTGAAGGTAATTTCCAAGGGAATCAACAAGTACCATTTCAACAGACCCAACAACCAGGTCGTAGGCCAGTTTATGGGCCTTCTCAATATCCTGCCACTTCTACTCTAGCTCCAACTTCCCAATTCGTAGAACAACCCCGTCCTAATTTTGTTCAGGGTCAAGGTCAAGTTCAAAGTCAACGACCAGGAATTGCACCAGGGTTAGTTCAAAGACCTGATACCTCGTCTAGTCAAGATTTATCTCTACCCAATTTGCCCCAGGGAAATAATTTTAACCAGGATAAAAATCAACGCCCAGGTTTTCAACCAGGACCTACTCAAAGACCCGGCTTTTTACAAACTGAAGATTTATCTAAATATCAAGGAAGCCGATATCCAGCTAATGTGCCTGGTATTGAGAAACAGAATTTCCTAGTCCCAAGTACTTCTTCACCTGGTACTACTCCTAGCGCTGTACAATATGGTGGCGACATTGATCAGGGTATTCTGTACAACCAAAATAATGTTCATTCAAAGCCAATAAACAACATACCAGTACCTAATTATCCCGGTCAAAACCAATTTGAGAATAATATAGCTCCAGGTCAACAACTACAACAAGTTTTACAGCAAGGTCCTTACAGACAACCAGGACAAGCTCAATATGATCAAAACCAAGGAATATCAGCTCCCTCACAATATCCTGTATCTCAAACAGATGAATTGGGTAGGCCTATAAATCAAAGCAAAAACATTTATAATCCTATCTCTACAGTCTCACCTAATTCACAAATCCCAGATTCAAATCAGTATTTTGGTACTACTCCTGGATCTCAACCATCTACTACTGTTTATCCTACTGGATCTTACCCAACTACTCCTATCAGCCCTAATACCGGAAACCAGGTAAATCCATCGGGTTTTGTTCCCCGCCCAGAGAGGCCACAAGCTGAATCTGACAGAAATGCTATAATTCTAAATTACGAAAATGTTATCACTCCTGAAGGATTCGCATACACTTTCGATACATCTAATGGTATCCATGCTGATGAAAGTGGGACGGCTGTTGATGGTGTCAAAGCAAAGGGAAGTTACTCCTACGTAGGAGATGATGGCAAGTTATATAGCATAGTCTATACAGCTGATGAAAATGGTTTTGTGCCACATGGTGATCATTTACCAACATCACCACCCATTCCTGAGGCCATTAAAAAAGTTATTGAACAAGCGAAGAAGGACCAGGAAGATGGTATTTCTGATGATGGTAAGTTTGATTTGATTTGAGTAAAAATTAAACCGTTCAAAAATATTAAATGATTGCACGTTATCTTGCAAAAAAATGGTACATTATATGAATTTTGAAATTTTACTAAAATACTGCCACTTCTAAGTTTAAGTGTAAATATCTATAGGGAGTATATTTTCAATTCTTCACTGAACAGCTTCTGAACATAATACTTAGAATAGACTTGAGTAACGTCATAATCTTTTAACAATTGGATTTTTTTAGTTGGAATTTTTAAAAATAAAATATTTGGTAAAATCTTTCAGGAACTTACGATGAAGATAAGTACGGACATATGAAATATCAAGGTAAAAAACCACAACGGCCAAATCGAATTAACATAAATGGTGAAGTTCCCGAAAAATACAACAACCAGTACACACAGAACAACCCACAGAATCAGAGACCTCAGAGTGGACATAAAGTTCCAGTATTTTCAAATAAAAACGATTACAATGAAGACTTCGAAAAAGAACAAAGACAAGATGGAGAGAGTCCCATAAATAATGACAACAGGCAAAAATTTACCAGTGATAAACCTTTATTTAAACGACCAGTAGAAGTCCCGGGAGGCAATAATGAAGAATATGATACTCATTTTAACGATGAGACTGGAGTTAAAATAGGTTCAAATCACCCTATACATAGACCAAATGATGATAGAAGACAATTTGGAAGTAAATTTTCTGTCCAGCGTCCAGATCAATATTTTGAAAATGACAAAAATAATTTAAAACCTGGACAAGGAAATACTTCCATAGAAAATCATCCAGTTTTTATTAAAACTAAAGAGAAGTACTACGTCGATCCCAATAGAAATAAACCTATTGACAATCAATCCATTAAACGTGTTGGAGGAAAAGTAGATAATTCTCAAGATTACAAAGATCTTGGTGATTATGACAACAGTAATCCAACTGACATACCATCAGATTTCGGTAACAATGAACAAAGAGAATATAATAATAAGGTATATAATGGTGAGGAACCCACTCAAAAACCAGGCCAATCTTCTTCTATTCCTGGCAGTTTTCAAAATAGATATGGAAATAGAATTCGCCCCAAAAATACTACTACTGGACCCTTTGACCAATCAAATATTTACAACTATCAAGAAAGCGGTAGGCCTGGCGGTATAGACAAATATTTACCTGGCAAGATTTACTCTGATCAACCAGCATCTAGCGCAACTACTAATGCACCAATTTCTAGCCAATATACAGGATCTCCTATTATAGCCATGCAACAAGCATTTGAAAAACAACCTGGACTAAGTTACCGCCCAACATCAAATGGACCATCTTCAAACATTCCGATTGCTAATTACGATTTCACAAAGAAAAATAAATTTGATTCATCTGGCCCTCAAATACCTGTTTCTGGGGAGGTAAATGATTTAGATGACAAATACAGTTCAAGTCGAAGAAAGCCGCAACCATCTACTATAGATGCGCCTCAGCAAGATAATGAGTACAACGTCAACCGTATTACTAAACCAGGAGCTACCAAATATCAAAATATAAATCGTCCAATTCCTGGCCGTCGCCCTGTTGGAGACAATAGATACACAACTGTCGCTCAAACAAAGGAAGAAGAAGGCTACCAGTATTTACCACCTCAACGGAAATTTGAACACGGTTCTCTGCAACCACAAAACTTTGTCTCTACTTCTAGTAGACCATCAAATGATAGAATTTACTCTATTAAAGGAGAAGTAGCTAAACCTTTTACGACACCTGATGCTTCACGAGATGAAGATGCACCTGAAGATGACTTAGAATATACGCAAGGCAATAATCAATATAAGGCACCTCAAGACAATCTAATTCAGACAGGTCTGCGACCTACCACTCCATCTTCACAGAATTATGAAAAGTATAACAAAGAAAATGGTCCCGTAAACTACGATGGCGTTAACCAGCAAAGGCCAATATTAAATCAAGGTGGACAATATGAAGGAGAAAAAGACAAATTCACTACTGTTAGTTCAACTCGTCGACCGACATACCAGCAAATTCAAACAACATCTAGACCACAGCAACAGTTTGGTCCAACTGTTTCCGTATATGAAACTACTAAAGGATTTCCAGATCGAACAATGAGACCACAAATCGGTGACCGTTTTTACGATAGAGATGGAAATAAAATCACATATGTATCATCCTCTCCTACACCAGCACAGAGCACTCCTTTTGAAGTTACACAGCCCACAACTCTAGAACCTGAAAGACAAAATCTAAATAGATACGTTGGAGTAAATGATCAAACTCCAGCAGTTCAAAGATTCTTCCCGACAACTACTCAAGCACCCTCACAAAGGCCTGGAAGCTTCAACGCAATACCTTCACAAAATATTAATGATCAAACGCCACCTCAATCACCATACCAAACTACATACAGACCCATGGTATCAGTCACTTCAGGAATAGATTCAGGTGAAGCATTAGGTACAACAGTAAGGCCTGATAAGATTCCTTTCAAAAGGCCAGGAGATTCTCAAACTCAAGTCCCTAGTACAACCTATAGACCAGCTTTGATCCCCGGCAATACTGTAACTGAAAAACAAATCCCTGTCGACAATTTTGGACGACCTGTACCACCCTCTGAGTTGGGAAATCAGCAAGTAGTCCCTAGTACAACTTACAGACCAGCTTTCTTCCCCAGCAATACTGTCACTGAAAAACAAATCACTGTAGACAATTTTGGCCGACCAGTACCACCCTCTGAGTTGGAAAATCAGCAAGTTATCCCTAGTACCACTTACAGACCAGCTTTCTACCCCAGCAATACTGTAACTGAAAAACAAACTATTGTGGATAATTTTGGACGACCTGTACCAAACTCTGATTTAAATCAGCAAGAATATAGACCAGGATTTTCTGACGCTTCAGAAAATATTGGCCTGGACTCGCAACGACCTCAAAGTGTTTTAAAACCAATTTTTGACATGTATGGAAGACCATTAAGGCCAAGTGGTGGTTCTACAATGGAAAAAGTTTTTGGAGAAGACTTTAGTGGGCCAAAACAAGCACAGAAGTTTGATCCTGAGCGCGGCTACTACTACTAATAGGAAAATTGTTACAATTATTTATTTTAGTTAATTTGTATTTTATTGAAGCATTATGAAAAAGACAATAAAAAATAATATCATCATTATACAATTTTTTATTTCATCGCCAATGCAAAATTTAATATATTTTTTTAATACACTCTTGGTGGTATGTATCTATTAATTATGAGATCGTAAACGATTGCAGTGAATTTGATAGTGCAGAGTTTTATAGGGACTAAACATGTATTGGAAAAAAACGTAAACCGAGCATGGCTTGGTACACCATATCATAATTGTAGAGCTTTAAGTAATCCCGAAAATTCACATCTTTTCTGCAAGAAACAATCATATATTATTTTTACTTCTTATGTTATTTATTACAAATGTATCGTACAGTAAATTGCCAAACAATGATGCCATCTCAATAAAGCTTCCATTACTAAACTAAACTTCTAAGCAACAAAAGCACTGCCTACAAAGCCTTCGATCGAATCTCCGCGTTAAAGTTTAGATTGTAATTTACGTTTGCGTCAATAGATGACGCTTTATCAAATTCACAGTTCAGTTAGCCAAAGTCACAAGTTAAAAATTAAAACAAAGTTTTAAAACGATAAAATTACGATAAAATGTACTTATGGGATTAACATAAGGCCGAGCTTAATCACGTGGTCGATCGTCATCGTTATCGAAAGTTTGTAGACAATGTTATGAACGAAACGAAACTATAGAGTAATGAACTGTTTAATCGCCTCCTTCTCCCTGAATAATATTCAACAAAAAAAGTCTTTATTTGACCTCGGGTTTTTAACTATAACCATTAGAGCACGCTTTCCGTTATTTTGGAGTCTTCAGTTCGATTACCAGCGTGACATAACTTATTACGGGTTTATTTTTACCGAGAAACTATATTTGTTAATGCTCTTGACAAGTACCAAAAGAGTTACGCCAGTTTCCCGTGGGGCTAGGAAAGACTATGGATTTCTACTTGCTACTATGCTTACAGATCTCTTCCACTTCATCTTGGAGAAAGCGGAAGAGATCTATAAGGATCACTCTCTTTTACATGCTAAGTCGAGTAATAAATACATAGATCTTTGCGTTGAAGTTGAGTTGAAGGGCGTTGAGTTGAAGTTCAACAATTTATTTTTTTATACACAATGTGATCGTTAGTATTTGTACATTTGTTACTTAGATTTGGACAGACAATCGAATAAATCATATTAGTATAACAAATTGGTTTTTAGCCATTTAATCTTTAGGATTTGACTTTGGGAGTGTATCACAGATCAGTACAGCATAGGAACCCATTGACTCCCACCCATTAGGGCCGCAAAAAGATAGACTCGTAAAAAACATCATTAGTTTGATCACTACACATTAAAAATCTTGGTTCGATTTTTTTTTTGTTTTTTTTTTTAACTTAGAAACATTGAACAAAAACACGGATCAAGAGCCGAAAAAGTATTATTCAATCGTTATCATAAGGTATCCATACTAATATTATAAATGCGAATGTTTGGATGTGAGTTTGTGAATTTGTGAGTTTGTGAGGATGTTTGTTACTCAATCACGCAAAATCTACTGGACGGATTTCGATGAAATTTGGTACAGAGGTAGATAATGACCTGGAATAGCACATAGGCTACTTTTTATCCCGGGAAAAGCACTGTTTCCGTGGGAAATTAACGCGGGCGAAGCCGCGGGCAAAAGCTAGTTTCGTTATATATTTTGTTTCCCTCCATACCTGGGGCTTGGCTTTTGGTTGACTGAGTTACAAACTTTCACACACACATCCAAACTGTCACATATTAGGTAAGTAAGTATTTAGTGTAGATTGTGTGTTTGTGTAAAAGACACATGATATTAACTAGACACAAAGTTGATTCTCAAATTATTGAAATCGGGAAAAAATTAAAAAAAAAATTCTAACTTTATGGTTGAAATTAATGGTTGAATTAACTAAATCCGAACGATGTAGGATTAGCTCAAACTATTTTAGCTAACCCAAAGTCAACTGCAGCAAAAAAAATGTATGAAATTTTATTAACGTCTCAGTAATGACTGGCTTTTATAGGGTACGATGGGGCTGGCATATCTGTCAAGATAAAAGCCCCTAAAACTTTAGATTAAAAAAAAATGGTTGAAATTCACTTGAAATTGAAGGTATAAAAAAATCGAGTTATTAAATATAGTTAATACAGTATTTCGTTAGTAGACTAGACCCAAGGTTAGTAACAGTATGGCCATCATTTTAAAGCGTTGGTAATTTGTGTTGGTAAAGTGTTGTGATAAATTTCTTTTGCTACATAAATCGTTAGTGTTACTTCAAGTTTTTAAGAGTTTTTTTAACAAGATCTTGTTATACTTACTACTATAGATTGAGAATACTATTCTAACCTAATCTATGATAGCTATAATACATACATTTTTTGTAGTTTGTGTAAAAATAAGTTTAGTCATTTTGGTAACAACATAAAATCGCTTTCCGGCCTTTTGTTTATAAATGAATAGTTTGGTCACTTCTCTGTTCTCGTCTTTACGTTTATTTAGGTGTTTATATGACAGAGTTTGGTCCACCCTTCATTTTAACTACTTTGTGGCTTTGGGACATGATTATGGTTAGCTTAGAGACCAGGGTATAAGGGAAGATTGATTTGCACTTAATTCGATAGATAAAACATGGAAGAACGTCTAAAAGGAAACGCTATAGGTAGTAAATTAACTGGTCAAGTGCGTGTCGGTCCATGCGTAATGTAGGGTTCCGAAGAGGCTTATCATAATTATTTACTTACTAACGTTTGCCCACGGCTTCGCCCGCGTAAATTTCCCACGGGAACTGTGCTTTTTCCTGGTATGAAAGGTACTCTATGTCCTTCTCAGTACTTCTATGTGTATGCGAATTTCAGGAAGATTGGTTCAGTAGATAAAGCGTGAAGAGTTACCTCTTCAGGCTTACAAACAAACAAAAAATTCCACTTTCGCATTTACTCGTATAATATTAATTAGGATTAGGATATTTACTTCTAGTTTTACATAAAAATTAATATAACTAAGTTTATATTTAATGAATATTGATCTTCATAAAAAAAATATTATAATTCAGGAATAGGAGAGGGAAGGAATTATAAAAAATATACAGAAGTAAAAGAATTATGTACGATGAGTAGAAACATTTGGCAGATCTTATTAAAGTTTCTCCCACGAGATCATGCAATTCCAATCACGCAAGCCCGCAAAAAACCTTACTAATTTCAAAATTAAATTCAAACTTACATTAAAAAACTTAATAGCAAAAAAATAACAAAAAATCTATCACAAATTATGTAATTTGATAAGGTTTTGTAATTTTTATACCATCTTCTGTAGGTACGTGTCCAACTTTGACCTAGCTGTCAGATGCTAGGCTTACTTGGTAGCCAAAAGCGTAATAACTTAATGTTCTAACTTACGCAAATTATATTATTTCAAAAAGGTCTTGCACTCATACATCTTTTTGAACTAACTACTATTCACCTATTGATATGTACTACTTACTTACTACTGCGGCGCAGCGACCAGAAGTGGATCTTGGCCTCCGATACGAGATGACGCCATTTTTTGCGGTCTTGCACCAACTCTCGCCAGTTTTCCGCTCTGAGGCTCTGTAGGTCTTTCAGAACCTCATCGCTCCAGCGGTACCTAGGGCGCCCGACTAGTCGACGGGCCCTCGGTCAACCCTCGTATATGCTATAATAGTGAGTAAACCATTTAGTAATACAATAACATTAAAAATTGTATATTTTGCGTTTGTTCGTTCAATTTTGGATTTTAGCTGTGTTGTATGGAATCCTAATTATAAAGTACACATAGATAGAATAGAAAGATTACAGAAAAAGTTTATGAAATCTTTAAATTATCGTGAACAGTTACACTTCGACTCATATAATGATTCTTTACACCATCATAAGTTGCTTTCTTTAAAAGACAGGCGTAAAATGTTTGACTTAGTATATCTTGCAGTGAAACTTGGGTTTCAAAATAAAAGAATCACTGCTTAAAACACGAGTATAATTTTTGAACTAAAAAAAATTTGACCAATGTCCTTTAACAAAAAATTATCCGGACACACTAAAGAAATAAAAATAAAAGAAAGGAAAGTTAACAACAGGAAAGGAATATTAACAGGTAAAATAAGAAATACATGAATTTGCTTGTTATTTTAAAAATAAAATTAAATGAGTGAAAGAAATGGATGAAATGATGTATAAAAATTCCAAATCAAAACCGAAACAAAAATTATCCCGACAAAAGGGGGGCCTTTAGAATTTAGAGGATTAAGTTAGCACAATATGTTTAAAAAGTCTATCTTAAAAGAACCACAGGCGCCACGGTTACAAACTAAACATTTCGTCGCTCTGTGACTCATTCTCATGTGCAGGCCGACTTTGCCGCGACTGAAGATTTCGGAGCGCGTTCAACCCGGCTGAGTCCCACATCTTGGTCCACAACCTGATTTACAACACGCTGACGAATATCCAGGTGCAGGCCGACTTTGCCCACTCTCGTCTAATAAACAATCCATACAATACATACATGAAATATTTCAGTGCCACTTCATATAATCCTTCCGGTTTTTTTTGACAACTAGATTCAACTTTGTGCCATCTTTAATAGGACACCCCTGAACGGTCTGATCGCCAGCTAATGTTCTTCCCAATAATAGCAACTTTTGATCTTCAATTGGAATCTTCAGATGTGAAGAAATCTGTCGTTTGATATCCAAAATAGATGTCGTTGGGAAAGCCTCTATTGTGCATTCCCCACCCTGAAGTTTTTTCACCATAAAAAACCATTGCTAGAGATCGATACTTGTATGTTAAGAATAGATAAAAACATCAAAAAGAAAAAAATCAACTCTCTAAAAAATCTCCATTTTCTCCCCATTGACAGTAAGTCAAAAAAATCGAACCTCCAGAATTTTAATTTCAAAAAACTTATCATAAAGAAAGAACACAGAAAAAAGTTTGCGTAGAAATAGAATCGCAAACTAAAATAGACTTGACTATGTAGCGGTGTAACGCTACAATCTCTATAAAATTCTTAATAATCTAATTGACTCATCAACACTTCTAAGTAAAATTTCCTTATTGACACCTAGACGTTTACCAGTACGCCCCTCACGTAAAATTCCACTATTTTTCCCTCCTTGTCTACATAAAAACTATACTCGTAACTCATTTGTGCATCGTTCCACCACCATATACAACAAAGAATTTCTTAATATAGATTTGTTCAATGTATCTCTTTACAGTTTAAAACGTAAACTTTTAAATGATTTGTCTAGCTTATAATAATTTAGCATCTAGTTTCATAATGTTTATATACATCTTTTTTTTTTTTACATTAGTTTTCTTCCTTGTCCTGCTTCACGCTGAATTTCTGGCGTGATAGTACGTACTTTTCATGTTTTGTAGTAGTTTCCTGCCACGTAATTGAACCCCTTTTTATTATATAAATATAAAAAAACTTTACGGCACTGTAGGTCTTTTCCTAGTTTTTAAATTTAGATTTAAATTATATTATTGTAAATGACTGTTTGTTGCCTAAATAAAGATAAATAAAATAAAAAATAAAAATATGCTCTTATTGATACGTACAATATTCAAAAATATATCACATATATTTTCGATGCATTTCAAAGTGCACTGGTGGTGGCTGACGGTTGAAAAAACTTCATTATGACAATCTTTCTTTGTTATCGAGTGTATTATAATACTGGTGTCAGATTTTATTCAAATCGCCTAAAGGCATCTGACATGACTATTAAGCCTATTACTACGATGATTTCCTTCACTGAAGGTTAATAATTCTATTATTTGCACTAAGCAAAATAAACTATTTTTTTCTAACATGATATTACCCACCAGCAGCAAATTAATTATGTAAACAAACTGTGAATGGCGTGGTTGGTTACAAAATTATTTTTACTTAAGATTTAAAATAAATCTTATTTTTACAACCTATGTTGTAACTGTTTGTTGTTCCTTAATAAATAAACAAAAAATACAAATAAGATTTTAAAAGTGAAATCACGATTCTAAGAAATATAATTTCAAAAATTTAATCTTTATTGGTATTTCATTTTAAAAATTATATAAAAAATATCTGTTACTCATATAATCTTTTACTGTATGGGTGCGACGACGCCTAGCCATCGACTATTGCGAATTTAATTAAAGCGATTATTCTAATCTAATATACATCGAGTATATAATCATGAACTTTTGAACCAATTAATAATATCAGTTCTAACCAATGTAGCAATTAACTTATTGGGCAATTAAATTCAATTTATATTCTAACTAGCTTTTGCCCGCGGCTTCGCCCGCGTGAATTTCCCACGGGAACAGTACTTTTTCCCGGGATAAAAAGTAGCCTATGTGCTATTCCAGGTCATTATCTACCTCTGTTCCAAATTTCATCGAAATCCGTCCAGTAGATTTTGCGTGATTGAGTAACAAACATCCTCACAAACTCACAAATTCACAAACTCACAAATTCACAAACTCACAAACTCACATCCAAACTTTCGCATTTATAATATTATATAGTATATATATAGTATATAGTATATATAGTATGGATAGATATTGCCTACCTATAGCTTATTTAAATGTAAAACATATATCTAATTTCCTGAGTAGGCGGAGGTGTGTTCATTTTGTTTTCCGGTAGTCCATATAAGTCTGAGATAGTATCATTCCGTAATCGATGTACATTGCTTAATTTTTATGCGAGCTATGCGTTGACACAAGACAAAACAAACCAATGTACGTCAAAACATGTCGACGCTATATTGCGACTGACTGATTGATTGCAGAAAGTTTCGTACAGATGTTCAATGTTGAGAAAGGATTTTTGGAAATTCCACCCCTCCCTACCTTTAGACGTATTCCTCATGACTGAGGGTCGTGGTCATTATGTCGACTAAAACACAACGACTATCTTGGCAATGTTAATGGAGTGGTTTGCCATTGCCTTCTCCATTTCACACACTAGCTGATAACTATCAATTAGAGTGCAGGTTTCCTCATGATGTTTTCCTTCACCGAAAGCAAGTGGTGGTCGTTGAAAACTACCATACATGAGTCAAATTGGTCTACAAACTCATGTTGCACGGGCAGGATTCGAACTTGGTACCTTTGCAGTCACAGGCGGGCGCCCTAACCACTCGGCCACAAGCGCTATCAATTTTATTCCACCCCTAGGGCTTAAATAAACTAAAAACGAAATTAACGCGAGTGAAGCCGAAGGCAAAGCTAATCACCTTGGTCTAATAAATAGTGTTGATTTTTATAAATGCAAGTTCAAAATTAACAATGAATTTGAGTATCGATAGGTTAAGGTTACCTGACCAGCTGATTCTTTCAACTGCTATTGTGCATCGCAACAAAGAACTTTAATAAACAATAATACATCTGATTATATCATTGATAACTATACATACATACAGAAATGTATAACAGGTGGTAATAAATTACTAGTATAAAAATAATAGGTATAAAATTTTATCTTAATTTAAGAACATTGTTATTATCGATGAGAGTATTTTCTATTATATCATACCTATTTAAAAAAATAAAAATAGTACTTATATTTATAAAGCAAAGTCAATAAATCATAAAACAACCAATTTAACTTTATTATTTTTTCTTTGACTATGTCAAAATAATTGAAATCCTAGCTACCAATATTGTATTGTAACTAGCTTTCGCCCGCGGCTTCGCTCGCGTGAATATACGAGCACTTTTACACGAGAAGTTACGATTGAATTACTATAAGAGCCCGAAAAAAAACAAAATGGCTGCCATTTTACTACAGTAGAAGAAAAAAAAGTTTTGAGTGGTGATTTGTCCATAAAAAATGCCATTTAACATACCATTAAAGGCTCCAACACTGATCACGGGACACAGTGTATAGTATTAGTGCTGGAGTCCTGTGTTAAGTAATAAAAACTTGTGTTACAGGTACTCCATACTTATAAAACTTAACTAAAATACATAAAATAAAATCTTAAAACTAGGTCAACGTAGAGTCGGTGACGACGTGAGGCGCGCTGTATCAGCAGGCAGCCGTCCGCGGAATTTCCGGAAAACGACTCCCTGCGGCCAGAAGTCCTCCTTCATGAACTTCTCCAGGTGATGGGTCGGCACTCTCACCACAAATGAATTGAAATTCACCTTATGGCGAATATAATATAATAATAGGTATTTATTATAATAGGTATTAATATGGATATCCTGTCAACATGACATTCATGAGTCAATCTACAACAGACTGGTATGCGACTGTTATGGCCGAGGTCTTAGGGTCACGAGTTGATGTTCTAGTGAACTACAATGCATCGTTATAGAACAGCCTTGATATTTTGACACCATTCAGACCCTAATATGTTGCGTTTTTATCTGATCGCGCCATTAGATTTTGGCGCGGCAAATGTGAAAGAAATGTCAAACTGTTATTACAAGCTTTTTTTAGTTTCATCTGTCCTGGTTTCTGCGTAAAGCGGTCGTTGCCAAGTGGTAGGACCATAGAGCTAGAACAAAAATACTTAGAGACACAGACAGCTGAGGAAGCGGGATGTCAGATATGGTTTTTGCCTATGTTGGTGAAGGACAGGTAATCTTCTGTGAAGCTCATTTTAGTCAAGTTTTGGTGTGTTTTGGTTTCATAGAATTTGTGATCAATCTGTAAAAAAATTGGAGCACACTATTATGACCGTTTATGTATATTAAAGAATGATTTTTTTTCTATGTTTATGGGTAGGACGCTCGCCTGTGGCTGCAAAGGTCCCAGGTTCAAATCCTGCCCGTGCTATGTGAGTTTGCATACCAATCTGACTCATGTATGGTTTCATCGACCACCACTTGCAGTGAAGTAAAACATCGTGAGGAAACCTGCACTCTGGTTGATGATTATCATCTGGTGTGTGAAATGGAGAGAAGGCAATGGCAAACCACTCAAAGAAAGTCGCTGTGTGTGTTTCATTCCGTATATTGCCCATGGCCCTCAGTCATGAGGAATACGACTCAAGAAGGCTCCTGGTGTCTGTCTATCTATAATCGAATCTTGCAAGATTTTAACCTACATCCGTTTGTCCTACAGAGTTCACACTTTAAGTACGTTGTTCCGATGAAAATGTGCAGAGGTCAGATGCAATGAAACCTTATGGGGGTCCTAAGATAGGATTCGGTCAGGGTTCTCTGAATCTGACTGTACAGTTCCCGTCATGTAAAAAGGCCGCTGGTGCTGGAAGACAGAGGAGGGGGTGAAACTTGCGCATGGGTATGACTGACAAACCAATACGCCCGACCCCCGCTCACCACATTGACCAATATATCGCCTACTGCGCAGCTTAACCACCAGGCCTTTTTACATGACGGTAACTGTACCTATAATATGACAAGCATTACTGGATGGATGATGACACAGGAATCAATGAATGAATGTATTAATATGCTTTTGATAAGAGTAAATTAAAGATATATTCACGACCCGGGTTTAAAGACTAAAACAATTCGCTCAAGATAGAGAAAGCTACCGTTTGCTGATCTCCAAACTTATACGTGTATAATAGAATATGTTTATTTCTTAGATTAAATACACAACACAACAACAAAAAAATAAAAATACAAGAAATAATATGGAAATATACCGACAACAACATAAATACTCTTTAACAACTTTATTTTATAGATGGCACCCCTGATGATGATACAGAAGATATAACAATAGATTTTACCTCCAAATCATCCATTTCAATAGCATGCTTTAAATTAGTCGGAGTACGAGCATTATAAATTAACATTTTGTATATCTAATAAAGTTTAATTAAGTACCTCACCATCTAGAACAGTGTATCATTTTAATAACTTATGGCTTGAAATTGTGACACTCCTGCACCATATAAAATCCATGCCAGGAACGGATTCCAACGAGGGAAATCATGAATAGTTAACTACTCTGATATTTTTTTTGGTAAGTAGAAAATAATAATGCGTTTTTGATATTTGCAAATTCTCTGGTGGAAATATTTCTAAAACGAATATAAATAAAGAACAATTAACCTAAATACGAATCAAACTAGGACGGAGCATTGAAACAAATTAATCATTACCTAGTTTCAAAACTCAAACAATACAATGGAGAATCATCTAAATCAGTAGTCAATTTGCTTATGACATTGACGGTTAATAAAACTAATGTTCTTATCTGTAATCTTTCACTTAGTTGCAAAAGGAAGACACAATACAAGCGCAGGCGCATGGATTTACGCAAGTAATAATTCTAAGTATTTTCTGTAACGTAATAGGTCGTGCTGATGGACTATTATCGCCTGGGGAGCGGATTTTGCAGTTGGGCGACTATTTTGCGATTTATTTCTACAGGGAGAGTGGTTTTTCTTGGCTAAGTCAGTTGTGACCATACACAGTGGGAAGTGTGTGTGTGTGTGAGTGGGAAGAAATCAGGCTGATGGAAAAGGCTGTTCATTCCAGCTAAGATTATAAATGAAACAAGTTTAAATGATTTTTTTTTATTTTATTCCAGCTGACATGCATCTTAGCAAAAATGTTATGACCGTGCAGTTTCGATGAGGAGTTTCTTCGTCTTGGAAGCCTAACCGATCCTAAGTTCACCAACGGGTCAATTTCATCATAATAAAAAATAATAATAATGCATTATCATCAGAACTAAACCCACGTGTAAAACATCAAACCAGAGGACAAGTTTACGAAGTTCAAATTCACAACAAACTTGCAAGATTTACAGACGGCAAACCATAGTGACCTTATAAGGGTCGCTGGTGTCCATGGACTGCTGTGATTGCTTACTTTCAGGCAACCTGCATGCTCGTTTGCCTACTATTCTATAAAAAAAAAACTCACAGACACCGGTACAGGTAAAACTAAAAAAAACTTGTAAAAAAGTAGCAAGTCCGCCTAGCCAAACTCGACGAACATCAACTGTTCGATCCTGACTGTTTCGCCACGCTATGTAGATCATCCACATAGATGTATACCACAATAATAACTCGGCACTTGTCTAGCATTTCAATGAGTTTCCATGTTTATCGTTTATGTTTAAAACAGCTTGGAATTCGTGCCATCAAGTGCCTCTCTCCATTTTTTTAATCTATCCGAAGCTGTGTTAAAATCCTGAAGTCAAAAATACGACTGATTTTTTAAAGAAATGATAAGTAGCAATTTTCTACAATGTTAACTTTTATCTAACTTTAATTAATAAAACAAATTCACACCGTTATGTTCTAGCTTTTCAATTCACTCAACAATATCATCCAATATATGTTATTTTTGTCAATCTATTTACAGGTCTCTATCTAAGATTCTACCAGGTTAACTTACTACTACTTCTACTGCGGCGCAGCGACCCTAACATATTTCTTTATTCCTTTAAAATTAGGAACTCACTGCACCTAAGTTGATCATGGCCGCCATTATGAGATGACGCCATTTTTTGCAGTCTTATACCAGCTCTCGCCAGTTGTCGGCTCTGAGACTCCGTAGGTCTTTCAGAACCTCATACCTCAACCTCAACCTCCAGCGGTACCTAGGGCCCCCTCGGTCGACCCACGTATGCTCTTTTAACGGCACGATCCTCTCCCATTCTCTCCACGTGTCCGAGCTAGCGGAGTCTGGCTGCTTTGACCTCTCTGATCGTCGTAAAAGTCATGTCAGATGCCTTTAGACGACTTGAATAAAATCTGACACCAGTGTTAGTAATAATACATTCGATAATAAAGAAGAACATCTCCGATGATATTTGGTTCGGACACTAGATCTAGGTTAACTTAGCCTACTTAAAATATAAGTACATCCATTAAACCATTATGGCCATAAATATGACCTAATAAGTGGTAACTTATGACAGCATAATTACAATGCTTATATGCATGGTCAGATTCCGTCATCATCCGTGACGGGAGCCCTTCACAGTTAGGGCATGTTTAATGTTAGATTATTTCATTAGACCAGCGTTTCTCAAAGTGTGAAAACCGACCCACTGGTAGTATACCGACGAATATTTGGTGGGCACGGGCCAACGTGAACGCCAACGTAATCTCGAACGACCAAAAACGCAAAAGGCCAATTTAAACATTTTGGCGAATCCGTGTTTAAACTGTTCAATTCGAGAATGACCATGTCAGTAAATTACCAAAAACGCAAAAGGCCAACTCAGATATTTTGGCAAATTGCGTGTAAGGGTTAAATAGTGAACCATACAAAAAGGATCTAATAGACTGATATATAAACCATTTTATTAACTTCTAATCGCTTTCCATTCTCTGCCGTTTTGGAAATTTTAATGTAATACAAATGTACACGAATAAACTAACAAAAAAACAATCTCTCACCCTAAATGCATACACCTTGTATGTTTCGTCGTGGTTAAAAAATAGCACTGCTTATTTAATTTTGTTATCTTTTTTTAAACTTATACAAACCACTTGGTTTTTCATAACTCTTTTTGTATGAAAAACCAAGTGGTGAATATAAAATATGTTATGTTTAAGCTTTCACGTTGGGTTGCGGTGCATTAAACTTTGAGAACCACTGCATTAGACAATAATAGCCTAAGGATGACTCGTGGCTGTGAGGTAGGTAGACCTGAAATGCCGTGGCCAATCTAGATTTATTGGAGATTAAATCATGCTTTACTTTAATATTCGATAAAACGCCGAAGGACACGTTATAACAGCTTGTATTATTTGATATACCTTTCGATACCTGCAATATTTCGTTAATAGTATTAAAATTTTAGTATGCAGTAATGATACAGACCCGCGTTAACCACTAAGCAATTATCGATGATATTTACTAAACAAATAGAATATGAAATGGATTATCATTTAGAGTCTATTCTAATCCTATCCTAATTAAAAGGTATTATATTAATCCCAAATAATCTTCTGGTACTATCTGGCCTATAGAGGCATATCAAGTTATTTAAAAAAATCTTAACTTAAAACTTAAATTAAGTATAACCATTTAAGTATAACTAAGACAAAAATAGATTTTTTCTTTTCTTTTTAAAAGATTATTTTTTTGATGATTTAGAAACTAAATTAAATATTCTCATAGTTATGTACAAATTTTGACCTATGGTCTTCATATTTTCTAAATTATGAGTTGTATTATCAAATTATTCCACGGAGTTTATGTACAAGCCCTCATTTCATCAATAATTGCATATAACTATGCCAATTTTCACACTCCTTCGAAGTAAACCTATATTACAAATCTAAACTTAGCCATCATAGATATAAAATTATGACATACAAGACATTCTATTTGGGTTTTAAGGATGTTCAAATGATTACTTGGTTTGGATTATTCGGATCAAAACTATAAACACCATACAAGATGTCAACCGTCTCATTCTATGTCTACTAATTCAATCATCATCAAATTAGTATGTCACATGTGTGACATATTTTATAGCTCCAAGTTGTAGTGAATAAATAGATAATCTAGACTATTCTAAGTGCGAACTAATCTCAGTCACATCTATGCCTTTTAAGGTCATTTTACTGCTGTTCGACCTTTCGTTGTACCTATTCTTATTATTTTTTTTTCTAATGCACCTAATTAACAAATTTCTTTCAAATTACGTATAAATAGTGCTTTCAATACTTGTGCCGTATTCATCCTCTGACGTCTCATTCTACGAATATTTTTTTTTTCTTCGCTTTAAGCTAGTTTTTTTTTGTCACACCGTTGAAATATTTTTTCCAACGGCCCCGTTAACTCGGGGCCGTTGGTCCATTTCACACACTAATATAATCATCAACCAGAGTGCAGGTATCCTCACGATGTTTTCCTTCAGCGGAAGCAAGTAGTGGACGATGAGATCTAGGTACCATACATGAGGCAGATTGGTACACACTATACAAACTCATATAGGCCTGCCCATGGTAGGATTCCGCTACAGAATGTCTAAGTACTAAATGTCTCTATCTCTCTCTCAGCCAAAAGACGTCCTCTGCTGGACAAAGGCCTCCCCCAAGGATTTCCACAACTACCGGTCTTACGCTGCCCGCATTCATGCGCATCCCGCGACCGACGGTCGGTCCACCGAGTGGGAGGCCTGCCAACACTACGTTTTCCGGTTCGTGGTCGTCACTCGAAAACTTTTCTGCCTCAACGGATATCTGTTCTACGAGCTATGTGCCCCGCCCACTGCCACTTAAGTTTGGCGATTCTACGGGCTATATCGGTTACTTTAGTTCTCCTACGGATCTCCTCATTTCTGATTCGAATTCTAAATGTCTATATACGTTACTTCTAAAGTATCCAATGTCGAAGGCAGGATTTGAACCTGGGACCTTTGCAGCCACAGGCGGGCACCCTACCACTCGATCACTACCGCTTTAAATGGTAATAAAATAAATAGTAATCTAGATTATTCCAAATGAATCTCACTTGCATCACATGCTCTTGACACGTGACCTCGAACGTAATGCGATGTGCATCAGAAATGTAACTAATGAATCTAATTTCTTCATGTGTATTGGAGCGCACGAATTTACTGTTCTGTCTGCATGAGGTCGTTGCTATGTGTGTTTTTTTCTGGTGATAGAAGGGGTCAGAAAAAAAACATAGTTGGAGTGGTCAAATCAGAGCTCCACGGACAATAGCGTCAGTGAAAAAAAAATTGAAATGAGAGCGTCGCGGCCGGAGTGTCGCGGATTGAGAGCTGGACCCCAAATAAATACTATTTAATCCCATTTTCTCTACACTATTTCTTTACAGTATTATTATAAGTTACCATAGCTTTTTCGACGCGGGCGAAGTCGCGGGCAAAAGCTAGTATACCATAAATAACTCTAACCGCCGCGCAACCCTTCCTATTTCTATGACCAAACATGATTCTTACAAAAACGTTTAGCGTGAACTAAATATGTCACAATTTTCATTTTTATCACCTTCTGAGCATCTGATCTATACAACTTTGAAGGTATTTAAGCTTCAATCACAAAATACCATAAAAGCCGTCAGATTCCAAACGTAACTACACCTAATAAATCTTCAGATCAAGGCATGAGTCACTGACTTAAAAACAAGTAGATGTGCAATGTCTACTGTAATTACGAGAAAATTCCTTTCACTGGTCGGATAGAGAAGACATTTAAAAATTTATTAGTCTTCTCTTTCCAATGAAGTGAAAGTGTAATAATAAAAATAACATGATCAATTTTCGTTCACATCACTTCGTATTATATGAAAATTCTTTAAAAAATATGCTTTCACCGAATAGTAGCTTTTCGGCCGCGTTTCGCATCTAACAATTACCGTATTAATGTCTGTACCTATATTGTGAGCATTTTCTTGTCAACCAGGGGCAGAAAAAAAAATCACCTAACAGTTTGTCAGTTGCACAAATCACAATTTTGATACATTTTACATGATTATTTTTTTATTTTTTTTTATTTTTTTATTAGGTTTTATTTCAAAAAAATGCCAATTCCGTGCATTTTTGCTCTTTCTATGGACTCGCCTTTACTAAGCGCCATCTATGAAGTCATCTGGATTTTTTTTGTTTGGGTCTCGGAAAATCTCCCATTGGGTAATGTATCTCATCTATTTGACTACTTAGTCTGTAAAATAGATGCGTCAAGGTTGACGGAGATCGCTCTACTTGTCTATAAAATTGGCGTCGAGTCATCATCACCTTATAAGATCATGCTCATGTTTTATTATTATTATCCCTACTATATTTACTTAGTAAATAGACAATTTTGAATCTGTGACGTCTTTAATGTCATAGCGGTGGTGGTAGAGTGGTTAAAATAAACGCCCGTGGTTGAATGGTCCCAGGTTCAAATCCTACTCCTGCTTCATGAGTGTGCCAATTTCTAGTTTTAAAGTTGTATCTTTGTAGGTATTCAGTTTCATCTTATCCTAACTAATGTTATAAAGGCAAAAGTGAGTTTGATTATTTATTTGTTTGTTTGTTACCTCTTTACGCTTCATCAGTTGAGCCAATCTTCCTAAAATTTCGCATATACATAGAAGTACTGAGAAGGATATAGGGTACCTTTCATCCCAGTAAAAGCACTATTCCAACGGGAAATTCACGCAGGCAAAGCCTCGGAAAAAGCTAGTATATATTTAAACATTGCAGGATACTACAACGCAGAACATAGTAGTTATTAGTGTTTAACACAGTCTGTAATTAACCTTTATACTGCTATTATAAGATTTTTAATGTGAAAATACTTATATCACGACATCCGTGTCGGGTGATTGTGAGATGTAAACAAAATTGGAATTAATTTTTATTTATTTATAGTAATATCAAATTCCTCTTACTCCATACATAATTATTATCACGCCTATTTCCCGTGGCAGAGACTAGCGATGTTCACTTGCTACTTACAGATCTCTCTTGCTTCCTCTACACTCATCACTCTCTTCATACATGCTCTCCGGTTATGGGTTATGGGCTCCAAATATCTCCTTTTTTTAATAGCTGAAAGTTAAGTACGAGGTATTTGTCTCAGAGACCAGTATTTGAATACAAATCCAATAGTTCGTAGCTATTTTACTAAAAACCCTTTTCGTTTAAAATAAAAAAAAAAAAAATCACGTAAAATCTCCTGGAGGGATTTTGATTCAATTTCGTAAACGGGTAGAAAAATACCGGGAATAGCACATTGGATAATTTTTATCCTGAAATTTCCATGGGAACAAAATCCAAATAAGGAGCTAGTAATTTCAAACGATAGCTCTTATATAATTAAGTATCTAAAATCAACGGACTTCTAATTAACTTATATAAAATAGAAGGCTTCAAATAGCCTTCTCAACGCATTCTAACTAGATGGATATTCTAAATTCATCCATCACATCACCCAAATTATACACCAAATTCCTGACCACCCAGTAATCAGGATAATTTTACATCATTTAAAATGGAATGCGTAACCTTACGGCCGTTGCTACATCGATTTCTCAAGAACATCCCACAACCATATTGAAACTGAGAATACATCTAACCACATTTGATCTATTAGGGCTCTTCATACACACGTTAAGTATGAAGAACCCTGAACTTAATTTAAGTATGAAAGCAGAGTTACTTTTTATTATTATCGTGTACTTACATTATAAATATAAAAATTGGCCTGGATGATGAAATATAAGTACCTAAAACCCAGAATAATATTTTCATCCCGATTTTGGGAACTGGGAACCAGTTGTATTAATAATTATTAAAAAGTCAAGAATGTGTCAAACTAAGACTAACGTCTTCAAATCAAATCATTTTATTTTTATCATATATTTTATCAATTTTATTTTCATTTTATCAATTCATAATATATAGTTTAAGTGCTGAAGTCCTGTACTAAGTAATAAAAACTTGTGTTACAGGTACTCCATACTTATAAAACTTAGCTAAAATACATAAAATAAAATCTTAAAAGGTCACACGTAGAGTCGGCGACGTGAGGCGCGCTGTATCAGCAGGTAGCCGTCCGCCGAATTTCCGGAAAACGTCTCCTTGCGACCAGAAAAGCCATGTAAGCTTAACTCAGTTAAGTATACACTAAACCCAAGAACGACTGCACTGTGTCAAAAAAGTTAACTTTTTTATGTTTTTCCATATAGGATATAGAGTTTTTGTTCTTGGTGACAGCATATTATTTTATAGACAGAAACAATTGTAAACTATGTGGATACATCTTTATATTAATAAATTACTCGGATACAATTGATCACTTGCCAATAATTAGGTTATTACGGTTAGTTACAGCGTTATGGCATTTAACTGGTTGTCAAAGTCATCAATCATTTATGATCGTCTTCGTATTTGATAGTGTTGTGGTTATGAATGAATAATGAAGGATGTGAATAAAAACAGAAAGTTGACGAGTTGATAGATATTATCTAATTTTATATTGGTTATTTAGTAAGCTTCGATCCAAAATTGGTTAATTAATCTAATTTTTTGGGTATTTGTAATTTGTATTGTTATTATTTTACTTTTTTCTTATAAAAATTTCGGGAAATTCTCTCTTAGTGCTCCCCTAAACTCCCTAAGGAACCTACATGCCAAATTTCAGCTTCCTACGCCCAGTAGTTTTGGCTGTAGATGCGTTGTCTGTCAGTCCAGTATCAAAAGAATATTTTATGTATAACTATATTGATTGATGTTAGATGCATAAAATATAATAATTGAAATCTACTATTTTTATCAATACCTACATCGTTATTAGCTTTCCATGTTTATCTTTCTGTCCCTAGATACGCTAAGCTTAACTTTTTTTATGCAGTTTTCACTATCCTGTGGATGATTTTTCGAATGAAGTGATGAAAAAATTATCCAGTCAGATTAAATAGATTCTATCAGGTTTAATAGACACCCATGTGAAGTCGGGGAGTGTCGCAATGCAAATAAAAAAATAACTGAAAGAAAAAAACCGTAATAATATGAAGTCAATGTTAAATGATGACGCTACGTCCACCTATATTTCACCTCAAGTTAAATTTGATCAATTAAATAATATTGATTGTTTTTCTAATGCCACGGACATCTACATTCCAAATAAGTCTTATTACGGACATGTACCAAATTATAAAAATAATAAATAGGTATATTAAAATCAAAACACATTATAACTAATTACACATGGATGTAAATAGAGTTATATAAGTTAGACTTATGTTATTGGATATACCTTTTAAACGAAATGTAAATTTTAATAGGTTATGATACAAAATATGTTAGGGTGTGAAGTGATTCGGAACTTATTTAGAGATTACTTAACGTAGTTAAGTAATTTTTATAGTATTTTAATTTTCAATTGGTTGATATTTTTAGGATCTTTTCATATTTTATTGTGCCAAAAATATTCTTAACTAGCTATTTCCTGCGGCTCTGCTCGCGACTATGAAAGAAGGACAATAGTTATATCAATAGTTACATTCTCATTGACTAACTAGGTATAACAGCTTATGTAAAAATAAAACTTTTTTTTTATTAACTTAGGTTAACTAATTTCAAATTCAAGCGCTTTGTTTGGGAAATTACTTGATTCAGTAATTAAAACTGGAATAGATACTGCCTTTTAACTAAACGGGACGAAACACACTAAGCACACTTAGGAAGTAGATTTGTTCTGGTTGATACACACCTTTAACCGTCTCGATCCAAATATATTAGCAAATCACATGAATAATAAAATCTTAAACACTTATTAGGTCGTGATCTTCATTGCAATGAGATAAGACGTAATTAGCGCAAATTGAGGTAGGAATCCTAGCGCGGCCTTCTTTTTGAATCTCATCAATATTTTATGAGGTTGAAGTACTTCGATACATTTCAAAATAAAGTCATTATAAAATATATAGTTATAATAAAGCTAATTTTGTAAATTTGTTTGTTTGAACGCGCTAGACTCTGGAATTCTAGCCACGTTTTAGGCTATCCAATATGCAGAAATTTCCACGGTAGCGAATTCGTGGGGCATGTTTTTTGGTTAAAATTACAAGTAAATAAAAATATTTAACACTAGCACTTACGCGAATTCTTCCGCGTTGACTTAAGATTAAAAAAAACTCTAAGGAGAGATCTCTCTTTGTTTCACAGATAGAGAGTTTACGTTACTCTATCTGTGAAAAAAAAAATGAAATTCTTCCAGTCATTAGGCGTGATTTAATTAAAAACAAAAACCATTGCAAGCTCATTCCATAACATTTGAGTGTGTTGGAAATCCCTTTACTCCTGACTATTATTCTCTGAAGTTTCATTAGCCAGAGGATGGATTTAGTGACATATTTTTTAACGCCTGATCAAAAAAGGAGTGTTATGTTTTTAGGGCTCATGTATGTAAGTTTATTTGTTCCACCATAAGTCCTGAACGGCTTAACAGATTTTGATGTGAGAGGTATTTTTAAATTACTTGCATTACTCCGAATGACATAGGCTTTGTGAGATATCAGTCGTGTTTTTTATTTTTTAATAATTAGCTTTTTATCATTTGATCTAGATTTCAATTTGTAGATCAAACTGAGATTTTTATTTCTCAGTTGATCCCTTCGCCGGATCTATAATGAATCTAATAAGATATGTAAGGATCTGCACTTAGGTAAAAAAGGTAATTTAATTCAATTCTATCGAAGTGTTCGCAAACTATTTGTGTCATCCATAATATAGTACCTACGAACCATCTGTCGATATCATCACTAGACGAGAGAATGTTGATTTACTCTGTATATCGCTAAAATTCTGATACATTCAATAAAATCTGCACATCGACTTACCAATATTCATTGCAAATTAGTCCGTATTACCGCTTCATAGAGTTCTATGCACGATAACTTATGCAGTTGACTACACAAATTGTAAAAGAAAAACTTGTCTTGCTCGACGTTTAATTATCCTATACCTAGTGGTTCTTTGAATAGTAGACCTCGCGGACGTAGCTTCGTCTCCTCACCGTAGCCACAAGGGCACTTCATAGAAAAGGGGCGTCATATATACCAACTTCTACTACTAATGGAACTGTACATCCGTGAACACGTCAATAACACGTCATTGTGTGCGTTTTCATAGTCATAGCGTCCCAATCCGTAAACCAACTGGGGGAAAGTGCAGGGTATGCCATATTGAAAGAAAGAAAGAAAATAAATTTATTGACTAAACACAAACTGCGACAAGGTAGATACAAAACAAAACTTATTCTCTCTCTCAGCCGAAAGACGTCCACTGCTGGACAAAGGCCTCCCCCAAGGATTTCCACAACGACCGGTCCTGCGCTGCCCGCATCCATGCGCAACCCGCAACCTTCACCAGGTCGTCGGTCCACCGAGTGGGAGGCCTGCCAACACTACGTTTTCCGGTTCGTGGTCGCCACTCGAGAACTTTTCTGCCCCAACGGCTATCTGTTCTGCGAGCTATGTGCCCCGCCCACTGCCACTTAAGTTTGGCGATTCTGCGGGCTATGTCGGTTACTTTAGTTCTCCTATGGATCTCCTCATTTCTGATTCGATCACGCAGGGAAACTCCGAGCATAGCGCGCTCCATCGCCCTTTGGGTGACCTTGAGCCTTCTTATGAGGACCATAGTAAGCGACCACGTCTCTGTTCCGTATGTCATTACTGGCAACACACACTGGTCAAAGACCTTAGTCTTGAGACACTGCGGTATTTTGGACAAAACTTATTAATAACTTTTTATATAGTAGGTGTCGCAGTGGTTGCCAATAGGACCTTGCTCAGGATAGGATATTGCGGGAGGGACAGGGAGCTTCCTTTTTGTACGTAGTACTTATATTAATTCTGTGCCGTAGCGTTACAATACACTTTTCCCCGGTTTTCCCCTTTTTTGAATTTATTTCAGCAATCACACTATCACTTATATCATAAAGAGAAAGTGTTTGTTTGTTTGTGGGTAATCTGCGGAACCACTGACCCGATTTCAAAAACTCTTTCACCAATAAAAGCTACATTATACCTCAGTGACATATAGGCTACAATTTATATATGTACCTCCCGAGCGAAGCCGGGGCGTGGCGCTAGTATTTAATACAGGCAACCACTGGGGAATCAGAAGTAGAATGTTCCCTCCAAATATTATTGAAATCTATATATATATAACTCAAAGGTGACTGACTGACTGCTTGACTGACTGACTGACATAGTGATCTATCAACACACAGCCCAAACTACTGGACGGATCGGGCTGAAATTTGGCATGCAGGTAGATGTTATGACGTAGGCGTCCGCTAAGAAAGGATTAACGCGAGCAAAGCCGCGGGCGCCAGCTAGTCATTTCATAAAGAACGTAAAACGCGAAAATATTTTGACCCCAACCCCATATCTATCCTTACTTCTGAAAGTAGGAATGGAACCTGCGACCTTTTTACATCTAAATAACTCGACCACCACCAGCTCAGACACCTTGTACCCTATGTTGAGAAATAAATGAATTTGAATTGGAATTCCTCAAATAATGTGAGGTCAGCTTGCCACAATTTAGTTCGTCCATCTTTAGTAATGCCTGAGGCGTAGTTATTGATAGTATGGTATGCGTGAACTCACAATACGCTCTCGAAAAGGATACTTCATGCATTTTAATATGATTTATAGTGTATATGTGTGATGTAATTCAGTGTTGCACTTTAAGAGAAAAAAATATCTACTGGACGGAGATGAAATTTGGTGCACGGGCAGAATGCAACCTGGATGAATACATCTATGTATATATGTTCTCTGTATGTGTGTAATAAGCAAGCCACAAGCTTCTACAGAGATTTATACTATGAAAAAGATTCAAACTTGGACTACACACTACACCACCACGGCCAGGACACGCAACATACTTCTGACGACTGGGACGTAACAAATATTCTAGAATATGTTAAAAAGTTGAAATCAGAGAAGAGCCCGGGACCTCTCCTATCACAACCTACTACATAGTACTTGTTTAATCTCATAATGGAGACCTTCGAAATTCCACGCGAATGGGCTGAGTCGAACATAATATTGCTCTACAAGAAAGGAGACCCGCGAGACATAGGAAACTATCGTCCAATAAGCCTATCATCCTGCATATATAAACTTTTTTCAATGCTACTAGAAGTTAAACTCGGCGCTATTATCGACACTCAACAGCCTGTGGAACAAGCCGTATTTCGAAAAGGATTTTCCACGATAGATCATATACATGCGGTAGAGCAGATTATAGAAAAACACACGGAGTTTAGAAGCAACTTATACATCGCCTTCATAGCTTATACTAAGGCCTTTGACAGCATCTCGCACAAAGCAACATGGCAGGCTCTAGAAGAAAATAAAGTTCCGAAAAAATATTTGAATATACTTAAAAGAATATATGAGCACTGCACCAGTCGAATACTTCTAGAAAGCAAAGGCTCTGAAATAAAAATTAAAAAAGGAGTTAGACAGGGCGACCCGTTATCCCCCAAAATATTTATCGCCGTGTTAAACACAATAATGAAGAGCATAAAGTGGAGCAACAATCCTTATATCCTTATAAATGGGAAATATCTGAGTCACCTCTGTTTTGCTGACGACGTAGTCCTACTAGCACAAAGTGGAAGAAATTTAAAAAACATGTTACTCGAGCTAGAAAAAGAAAGCAAAAAAGTAGGGCTAAGTATAAATTTGAGCAAGACCAAAATAATGACCAATAATAAAGAAATTAATATCACCATATCAGGTACACCGCTTGAATATGTTAAAGAATATATATATCTCAGAAGAAGGATATCATTTGATTAGTAAATAAAAGGATCGCCATATGTTGGAGCAAATTCTGGGCCTTGAAAGAAATAACAAAAAGTAATCTTCCCATTTTTATAGAGAAAAATTAGGAATACAAATATTTTACCATGTCTTACTTATGGATGCCAAACCTGGAATTTAACAAATAAAATAAAAAACAAAATAAATACATGCCAACGAGCCATGGAACGATCTTTACTAAAAATAAGAAAAAATCAAAAAATTAAAAATATTTTTATCAGATTAAAATGAGTACTTTATTATTGACAATGAAAATTAAAAACTAAAACTAACTAATTAAAAATAAACTAAAACTAACTAAAAAAAAGAAAAATAAATCCTAGTAAATTAAAACTATAAGTAGAAAATGTCCCGCAAGTCATTGCCCCGCGGAAGCGTGCCCAGAAGGCTGGCAGCATTGCCACGTTGGATGTCAGTTTTTATCAGACATAAAACAAAAGTTATAGACGCTTTAGAATACGCAATGAAAGCAAAATGGAAGTGGGCTGGTCATATAGCACGTTTAAAAGACAAAAGGTGGACACAGTTAGCAACTATATGGAAAGGACCACAAGGGAAACGAAAACAATCCAAGACTTCGATGGGAAGACGACATAGTGAAAGTGGCTGGAAAGAATTGGATACAAGTTGCTCATGACAGAGATAAATGGCACTCGATGGAGGAGGCCTTTACCCACAGAGGGGTTCTAAGTTAATTTTTTTATTTTATTTAACGCTTTTTCTTTTAATTATGTTATTTTAAATTATATTACTTTTACTTTATAACATTAGAAACTAGTTCTTTTAACTTAGAAATAAAAAGGCTTTTTATTTTATTTTATTATTTATTTATATATGTTCTCTATGCGCTCTTGTACCCCTATAGTATTTCATGATTTATCCAAAAATTCTCATCGGACTCAAAAATCAAAGATTCTCATAACAGCCCCAGAGCGCAGCCACTAATAATATAATTTGTAATTTGCAAAACATTTGATGTGAGTTTGTTTGTTTCTCAATCAAGCAAAATTTCGATGAACTTTGGTATATAGGTGTAATATAACCACATAGAGTACTTTTTATCCCGGAATTTCCGCGGGGCTAGTCAATTATCCAAAAAATTTCTCAGGAGCTTAGGGCGCCTATACAATAACACTTGATGGAAATTTATTATGTCTAGACAATACCGACGATCTCATGACATTAACAGTAACAATATATTGTATCTTGTTACGTCTCAATTCACACAATGCTTATTGTTATATGGAATTTATAATGATTACATATTTCATGCACAGAGTAACTGCTATTGAAGAATGTATCTACTTACTAGCCGTCCCATTGGCTTCGCTCCCGTACCCTATGTGCTATTCCGGGAATTTTTCTACCCGTATAACAAATTTCATCGAAATCCGTCTAGTAGATTTTTCGTGATTGAGAAACAAACATCCTCACATACTCACATTATGCTTTCGCATTTATAGGATTTGTAAGTATGATAGGACTTATTCACAAAAGTTGTTAGCGTTCGGAGCGTTAGAAAAAAAAGATGACGGCTTTTTCGACACAGTGGATCAGTAGCACTAATTTTGCTAGAAGATTGTATAGTAAAAAAAAGTCATCAAACATAGTCCTTCAGTATCGTAGTCGTATCTTCGTATCTAGACTTCACAACCGGAATCTAAGGATAACTTACATATCTATACCTGCCAAGGCAATTAGGAATTACGATGGAACTCACAAACATACATGATTAAATAAATATATACCGACAAATGACACAGATTGAGATAGCCCCAAAGTAAGTTCGAGATTAAAATTTGTGTTATGGGATACTATAACTCAACGATTTTATAACAAATACACATATAGATATACATCCAAGACCCAGTCAATATGGAAAAGATCATTTTCCATCTTGACCCGACCGGGGATCGAACCCGGGACCTCCGTTATGGCAGTCCGTGATAATCCATTCATTATTCCATTCATGATAGTCCGTGATAGTCCATTAGGCCACGAAGGTCGTCAAAACATACATGAACCCTGAAAGCGTACACTCCTTTTTGGGTAGCCGTGTAAAAATTTATTAATATTTTGTGTTGGTAACCCTACAAGATATACTCGCACTAGGCCGATTTTTTACAATTACAGTTATTGATTTTAAAACCATTTAGAGCCTCCAATTATCTTGCGTAATTGACAAAAACAGGTACATAATAGTGTTTCCGTGGGTAAGTGTATCCCGGAGCTAAGCAAGGTCACTTGATGAGGTCTTTAGTGACTCAGAGAGGCTGGATTTATCAATGAGTTGTTATTTAAGATATAAACTAAGCTGGTAGAATTTGGAAAATAATTTCGCCGTTAATATCTTCTTTATAGACGCTCTCTCCCAACGATTATAAATTTTTGAGGTGATTGATAGATGAATAGACTAAATTTTTGAGGTCTTCTTCTTCTTGTCGCCGCTGAGTTGATTTTAATTAAATTTAGTATGAATACGGTCAAGTATAGGCTGCTTTTTGTTTTTGAAAATCAACCTCCAAGGGGATGAAATAGCAGAGAAAGTTTAGTGTACCCATAAGTGCTCTTTACTATAGACAACAACTAATTTCTCTATAATAAAGAGCGAAAGAAGCAGTGGTGGCTGAGTGTTAGGAAGCCCGCCTGTAGCTGAAAAGCTTCGAATCCTGCCCGTGCTACATGAGTTTGTATACCAATCTGACTCATGCACCTATGTTAGTTTTCAGCAACCGCCACTTGCTTACGGTGAAGGAAAGCATTGTGAGGAAACCTCAATCTGGTTGATGATTATCGGCTAGTGTGTGAAATGGAGAAGGCAATGGCTACCCACTCCATTAAAATTGCCAAGATAGTCGTTGTATGTGTTTCATTCCATATAATGACCACAACCCTCAGTCATGAGGAATACGACTAAAGAGAAAGAGCAATTACGTTAAATTAATATCTAAAGCAAAACCTTAGAACGAGTATAGTAATTTATTGAAAGATTCACAGGAAATCACATGTTTTGTTATTTCATATCATAATAGATATTTGTCTATCTGTCTGTTAACTGTCTGTGAAGAAACTATGAACTATGAATGTCGGAAGTGAATGAACAAACTCTTCAAGATGTTATTATTTATCTAACACGATCTACGTAACGAATAGAAACAGATGAATAATAGTAATTTATTCATATCAATGACCTTTGAAAAGGCAAGGATCCAATGTAGAACAAATTTTCACACACGCGTAAATCCATATACCAATAGTGATAATGATAAATAGTGTTAATAAAGACACACGAACTAAGTGCCTTTCCCTTAATACAGACAGCAAGAAAAGTGCCGATGGATTGTCCTGATATTAGCGTATTATAGTACATTGTGATATAAGTGCGGTAAGTTGAAAATTACAGCCGAGGCGATATTGCTAGCCCGAGCCGTAGGCGAGGGCTACAAGAAAGGCAGAGGGTGTAATTTTCAAAGCGCACGTATGTCATACGACGTTTTATAACATATTTGCGAGGAAATATTTAAATAAAACTCGGAAAACGACAATATACCAAAGAAAAAGCGCGCGGTATAATTTTACTTGTTCACAAATTAAAAATGCGCGCGCATCGACGCTTTTTTTAAGGCAAATGCACAAAAAACAGCCAGTATTACTAATAAAGTAAATTAATATTTTTGTGTTTTGTTACAGATAAATGGTTGTAATTTATTGTCAAAATAAATTTAAAGAATTTAATTTTTATTTATTTTATCTCCTAAAGTTAATTTTATTCATAAAATGTTGACCACTTTTCTGACATAAAAACTCTTTGCTAAGATTTAAAAAAGTATCGTTCGTTTTTAGACGGAGCGTGCGTTTTACTTTACAATAACGCACAAGTGCGTAATGAGATACAATACAATATTGAAATTGGTGAAATAAGTGACACTTTACGAGCAAATATGTTATAAAATTATTTATAGATACGTAAAGTAAAAGAAAAAAAAAACGCGTAAAACCGCGTACGAAAAATATAACTTTAATTTTTTTAGCACCTCCAAAAAAATGGAGCCTATTTTAACTAAGATTGTTCCTTTTTCATTCTTCTGTCTTATTATAACTGTCGTACTGCCTCATACTTTCTTAACATACATCATCGCCTTTATACTCCTAACTTCATACATGACATTAATTAAGTCTAAATGTTATGTTAATCTGGTCTGGACCTCTAGAAAATGGGTTACTGTAAGTTTGCCATCAAAGTTAATTTGCCATCAAAAAAGTATATGTAAATTTGTCATCAGACGCCATTTTTAAAATAAATACGCTATTTAATATTATGTTTACTGTAAATTTGCCATCACAAAGATTTTGAATCACTAAAGTAGTTCGTTGATGTCTTTGCCAATGATTTTTTCATTTCAATACAAAAGACATCAACGCAACGGACCAAAAAGTTTAAGAATGAAGAATGCAAGAATTCCGAAATGCTAGTAGTTTGTAGCTTTGAGACATAATATATTATGATTAAATAATTAGTTTTCGACGACTAAGAGCCTTCTTTGATGGCCAAATTTCAATTAAAAAAAATGACTTTGACTTTAAAATCTACGCTACACGTTTTTATTCAAGTGTGTTATTTTGTTTTTTTTTTTATAAAAATATAACATAGAAGTACGTAGTACTTAAATTAATTCTGTGATAGAGAATAAAATTGAATATCTTTTGAAGTTGATTCTTTTCAATATATTATGAATAGTTCGATATCAACATCGCTATAAAAACTTTTTTCCAAAAAATGAACCGACTTCCATTATAAAACTTAAAATCATGAAATAACATTAGATTAGCATGCACCTACTGAATGAGGTGAAATCGGTGCCAAGTGCAGGAGTAAGGGAGTTATGTAATTGTTTAGCTAGGCATTTTATATATATATATATACATGATTCTAATGTTAATTTAGATTATTTAATATTCAATTTGGCACCGACTTCACCTCATTCAGTAGGTAGCATGCTAATACATTTTTCTTTATTGTTATTTCATGATTTTAAGTTTTATGATGGAAGTCGGTTCATTTTTTTTGGAAAAAAGTTTTATTTTATCATTTTTAGTGCTTCTACAGCTTTTTCTTTAATAAAAACTCAAACTTTTTTTTTACGACTAGCCGAAAATAAAGAATTAAGAATTCGAAACTTTTTATGTCAGTTTAATTTGAAATGTCAAAACATGTCAAATTGTCTATTATTTTTGGCACATAAATAGACCGAGAGCCCGCGACGACCAAACCTTCCTTATTTTAAAAATGCTGAATGTTTCTTTGCGTGGTATATACGGATAAAAAATATAAGCGACTAGGTATGAAGTCAGCAGCGCAGGACCGGTCGTTGTGGAAATTCTTGGGGAGGCCTTTGTCCAGCAGTGGACGTCTTTTGGCTGAGAGAGAGAGGTATGAAGTTTGGATCTCAATTGCTTATGCAGATAATATGGATAACAAGGATGATTTTTATAGGTATAAAAAGCACCCTTGGGGCCTCCTGAAGTAATATTAAATTCAGCTTTTATAATAAAACAAATATAACTATAATTTAGCAAAGTTACAATGTCTAGCAGGTGTTTATATCTGCACCAATTACCTGGTAATGGATGGCGTTATTTCATATAGGAATAAAATCTTTAAAAAACTTTACTTTGAGGAAATTAAGTTACCACTTTAAATGTTATTACTACAAATAATCTGCCTAAGTAATCATGATCCAATTTTTATAGTTGCTAATCGCTATTTCTATGTTGGGAACATACACAGAAAATCTTGAGTTTTAATAAAATAAGGAAGTGCATGCTGTCGCGGGCTTTTGCTCTATAATGCAATGTTGGTATTTTTATATTTTGTTAGGTATCTTTAAAATTACCGAACAGATTCTGACGTGGTTAAAATGGGACCAACTTGGGAATATACCATTACAAATAAAAAAACAATTTCGGAAATCAGTCCGCTATAGGCGGAGAAATCGGCGAACATACAAAAAAAAAAAACATACATACATCGAAACATATAACCTCCTCCTTTTTTGGGAAGTCGGTTGAAAATAAAAATAATTCATAAATCTTATAAACGTGAATGTTTGTGATGGATGTATGTAACTCTTCACGCAAAAACTTACTTACTGGACCGATTTCAATGAAATTTAGTATACGGATACAATGAAACATAACACTTACGGTAATTTTATCCCGAAAGTCCCACGGAAATATAGCTCTTTGGTGCAGCTAGTAGATAAAAATAATGTATATAAAGACAAATCATGTAATAATAATAAATTCTTTATTTAGTAACTTCGTTTACATTATCAGTGTATGATTGGAATCTCCATTTAAGTATAAAATACTTGTGTTTGGAGAGTCCGCTCTTTCACAGTTAGCATACTTAACAAAAAGTCAATAATATAAGTAACTAATAACAATTTTTGAGAATACATATAATTAAAAACTTAAAAGCTCAGTGTATCAGGGATTTAATGTAATTTAATTGTGTTGTATGTATTTGTGTAATGTAATATAATAATAACACAAATAAGTACAGAGTGATTCGACTTCTTCATAGGTTAAATTTTGTAAAAATGAGGTTAAAGTTTTTTTACAGGCATGGTAAGATAGTTCATAAATATTCAGATCTTTATTAATATTATTATATAGATGCGAAGATTGTCTTACGAGTTGTCTCTGGGCATAAGTAGTGTTTGTGGGGACAACTGTAACAACCGCATATCTACGTCTTTTATTCAAGATACCGGGGTCAAACTGCAGCCTTCTATGTGTTTTTAGTACTATATTTAAGATATAAAGCTTTCTAACAGAAAGAAGTTTGCATTCGGAATAGAGATCAGAAGTAGGGTACCAATAAGTTTTAAAATACATTAATTTTAGAAGAGATCGTTGTGCTCTTTCCAAATGAAGAAATTCTGACTTTGCTGCTCCACCCCAAATGGGTATACAGTATACCAAAATTGACTGAGCGAGTGAAACATAAATTCGACTCAGTAGTCTGCTATCGGCAATATATCTAAGTGTTTTAAATACCCACATCAATTTGCGAATCCTGGCAATTAAAAGCTCCAGATGCGGATACCATGTAAGTCGCTGATCCACCATGACGCCCAGATATTTAACCATCTCAACCTTTGTTATTTCATTACAGCTACAAATTAGGGAGTTAGGACATGTGTGGATTTTAACTTTAAAGTCTTGTCCAGGCTGCGTACTATTATAGTTACTAAAAGTGATAAAGTTAGTTTTTTCCGTGTTGATTGTCAGTAAATTAAAGTTTAACCATTTAACAACTTTTTTGAGTCTTGTTTCCGCATATTGTCGAACTTTATCCCAAGAACTTCCCACAAACACCAAGGCAGTGTCATCGGCGTAAGAAAAAAATGTCCGTTTTCAATTTTTAATTTACAAAGCTCATTTATGTAAATGAGAAACAAAGTGGGTCCAAGGACACTGCCCTGTGGAACACCATACTCAATTTCAGTCTGTTCGCTTGTATACTGACCTATTTTGACACACTGCTTTCGATCTCTTAGGTAGTCAGTAAGCAATTCCAAAGGCCTACCTCTTATCCCTACGCTTTCCAGCCTATGTATAAGAATGGGGACAGATACGGTATCGAACGCTTTTTTTAAATCAAGGAATGTGGTTAAGCACTTTTTGCCATTATCCACTGCTTCCACAATTATAGTTGTTAATGCTGTAATAGCGTCTTCCGTGGAAGTACCTTGTTTTAAGCCAAATTGCGAGTCAGATATTATATTAAATTTATTTAAATAATTGAGTAGTCGCTTATTAATTAGTTTTTCTAGAATTTTAGAAATAGCTGATAGAACCGAAATTGGCCTATAATTCGACACTTCGTCTCTGTCACCACTCTTATACACTGGGGTAATAACAGCTTTTTTAAGGGCACCCGGAAATATACCTTTTTGGAAACAAAGATTAGCTAAGTGGGTCAAAACAGGAACAATAATTTGATGAGCGAATTTTAAAAACCGAGTAGGTATGTTATCACAGCCCGGAGCGCTCTCAGATTTAAGACCCATCAATGTATTATACATCTCGTCACAATCAGCGTCCAGCATTACAAAAGACGAAACCTGAGAGGATTGGGAGTGATTTACAAGTGATTCCCCAGGCATGGAATGTTGACCTTGTATACCTTCTGCCAGTTTCTTACCTATACTTGCAAAGTATTCGTTTGCCTTATTAACTGCCAATTCAGGTGTTGTATGAGCTTGCAAAAGATTTAAATTATGTGATTTATTTTTATATCTATGTGTTAATGAATTTATAGTTTTCCAGAGTGATTTAGGGTTATTATTATTACTAGAAAGTAGTTCTCGATCATATTTTGTTTTTAAGTTTTGCAAAAGATTGTTACAGTGGTTCCGGTACCTGGTATAAGTTACTTTTAGTACTATATTTGATGGATCATTTCGTACCTTAGATTGCAAGTCATTTCGGTTTCTGATGCAGCGCAGAACACCAGGAGTGACCCACGGCTTAATTATACGGTCTTTACATCTAATTAATTTTATGGTAGTATTTTCTTTAAGACAATTTCTTATTTTTTCTGTTATTGAATTAGTTAATTCTATAGGGTCATCTAATAAAATCAAGTCGGAAAAATTGTTTTAATTTAAAGAGATTAGTGCTTTCTGGTAATCAATAGTGGTTTTATATTTAGGTTTATTATAATCATCATAGGAATTACAGATCTTCAAAAAAGTCAATCGGTGGTCAGTAATGGTTGTATCAAATATAACAATAGATGCCTTATTTATTTTATCGTCTAGTTTCAAAATAAAATGGTCTAAACAAGAGGCATCTCTTGTGGGTAGGGCATGACCCGGCAACATAGCATGTAATGCTAACATATTTAAGTAAGATTGCCTATTTTTGATTTCATAGTTTTTTTCTTTTACTTTTGATATTAAGTTTATGTTTATGTCACCTGTAATTACTATTTGTTTAAATTTATCTATAGTTTTTAAATGTGTATCCAATGATATTATGAAATTATCTGCGTCGTTGTTGGAAGGAGATCGGTAAATACCAAGTACCTACTATTAAATTTGACAAACTTATTTGTAGACATGATGCACGTGTTAATTTGATCTCTTTTATGTTGGCTTTGAGGTTGTCTCTTATGTAAACAACAGCACCATCGCATTGATTGATATGAATTGTTGAAACGAAAGACGTGTAATTTTCCAGATGCGGGACAGGTTTCGTGGATTCAAGTCTGCATTCACTGAGAATAATTATATCAATTTTGAATTTAAATTGTGATAGAGTAGCGACAAGGCAATCAAAGTTTTTATAAATGCTCCTAATATTTTGAGATATGAATGTACAATCATTTTTTCGTGTGACTTGCGGTCTTGAGACAAATTCTTCCACAGTCAACTGTTCAGATTTTGCTATTTCAATTTCGTCTATTTCTTGCGAATGAATAAAATTACTATCCATATCGAATGTCAGATATATAGTACTATATGTTTCGATTCAATATTTAGTTGATACTTGTGTAAACAAATGTGTATAAATAAATTTCCTTTTTTAAACCTCATATTTTTTAGTAAAGTAATGTTTTCCGATTTTTCATGTATATTAGTAATTAAATATGTATTTGATTTAATAAATTTGTATATAATATAGCGATAATTGTAAATATATGTATTTGTAATTGTGTAGTGTTGAATGTGTAATACAACTGAGCACTTACATAATGCAAAATAGAAAATTACCATTCCTATACTAAATTTACAGGATTTACATGTAATAGTGACAATTAAGGAAGCAAAGGGAAATGGCTATATATTTCGCCAAGTTTTTTTTAATGCTAAATCATCAGTAAATAGCCGGATTAATGTTATTGGTTAATTTCTAAATATTTTTTGTTTGACCTTACCGGAAAACCCATTCATTTTAAGGTCCCAAGTTCGATTCCTTGCACTCCAAAACGGTAAGTAGATATGACATTTAGCGTCGTGATCGCGTGAAGGCGACAGACGCAAACAGAAACTATTTTTATATATCACGAGTGGGAAAGGACAGTGCGGTTTTCAATAAGGATGTAAAGAATTCATAATGATATCTATACTACCTTGTAATTAGAGCAATAGTATATCAAATGCACTCACCCAAAATGATATATTTTCTCTCTATTAATTTATTAATTTATAAATTTGACATTTAATATATATATATATATATTCAATGTATATTCGTCCACATATACAGTTATTTAATTGTAAGACATATGTTGTAAAGTGACGTCTTTGGAGAAAATGCAGCAGTGGAGTTTGTTGCGCCGCCTCTTCTCCACTTGCGCTTTGGAGGCGGTGGTAAACTTAGCTTTAAGTAATTTTTTGACGTCAACTAACTAAAAAACAAGAAAGTGACGATTTATAAGTGCTATTTTTAAGCCAACATGAATAAAAATATTTGACTTTGACTTTGACTCTGCATCTCTTGGTTGATTGGTCGAAAAAGTCTCGGCTTTAAGTCCTCCATTTACATGTTTTTGTAAAGAAGTTAAATAAATAAATAAGTGCTCAAAACTCGATTGTTAAAGTAATTAAAGTAAAGTATTAATTAGTAAAGTAGTTAAAGTAGGAGAAAAGGGTCTGAATGGGATTTCTGAAGGAATTGTAGACTGCTTTTTATTGCTATTGATTAAACTGGCAATTTTTGTCAATATATTACACAAAATACACCTAAATAAGACTTGAAACATATTAAACATATGTATGAATATATTTTAACAATTAAAATACGTTGCGTATCACAGTGTTTATCGTTACGTAAACAATCATATATTCAATAAAAAATAAATCGTGTATTGATTGATGCTTCAGCGCTAAAGGTTGGTGTTGTTCAAAGAATATTGAATAATATAGCAAATAGAAGTGCTGTTCCCGAAATTTTCAAAGAACAAGCAGAAACTTTCTTGAAAATTTCTCGGAAATATTCTCGAAAACGGAATTTTTTTCGAAAATCCCGGGAAATTCCCGAGAATTTTTGGCAATTTACAAAGGAAGAAAATTGGAACAGGGAATTTCTTGGTGGCACATCGCTATAAGTATGAGTAAGTTTACATATCCTGCTTTGGCAACAAAATGCCGCGCGCCGCGATCCTCTGCTGTGCTTTAAAGGAATAATACATGCGATAATGCCTACAAGCCATTCAACATAGGCCACAGGCGTGCATACATTTGACATTAATGCATAGCGTGGCGCCGCGCTGCTTTGTCGCATTTGCTGCTCACGCAGGACAAGGAGTAGAGAGCTTTAGAGCCGGCTTCTTTATATGCGGCTTATGTTAAGTGGCATCAAAATAAATAAATAAACTAAAAATAATTTATTGGCATAATTCTTACAGCTAAAGTATTTAAATATACAATATGGCTTGACAAATTCGCTTGCTCCACAACTCACCAGTGATCTAGGAATTAACGGGTCTATGCCACTTCTATTTGACGTATGAGTATTATTTCAAATTCGGTGGTGTTGCCTGTGGCGAAAATTTGCATTAATTGCAGAGGCTGGCAGGAAAGAGGGCGGCCTGTTCACATGAGGTTAATTGGTCGCACCTCATAGTTTTATTTCAATGACGTATGAGTAAGTTGCCCACGGTTTTGGTTTTATTGATTTTAAATCTTATTGCTGGGCAAGACAATGTGTGCCCTACTACCTGTACGCTTAAAGACCTATATGACGCAACAGATTCACAGATGACTGTATCTGTGGCGTCATATTGGTCATCACAAAATTAACCCGCCGAGTCGACACGCTAAGAAGAAGAATCTTATTGCTTGACAGATTTGCTTGCTCGTTGTAACAGAAAATATTAATAAATATAAATCATTACAAGTCAAAAAATATAATTAGTATTAGTAGTTAAATAGGAAGTCCGATCTCATATCTGACCTAAAATTTCTCCTAACCCCAGTAGCATTGCCTCGCGGGATGACCAGATAGATCTTTTGGATCAGATATGTAAATAAATATAAATATATTGATTAATTAATTGACTGATTGATAAAAAAGGCATATAAATAAACCAATATTAAGAGTTTTAATGATCAAAACCTAGACTGCATACAAACTTACATTATCATATTTTAATTTACGATGAGATATTGCATGTATGTCGTAGTGTATGTAAATATTATGGCATTTCATCTTTTTCAATTCTACTCATATAATGATGTAAGTAAGTATCTAACTAACAATTCTATTAAAGTTCAATCATTTAGTTATAATGGTAATATCTGTAAAACATCGTGTGTTGAATATTTATTATGTGTGATCAAAGTATGCCCATTCAATGATACACTACACAATACATTGCTGTTTTGTTATGTGTCAACTCATCACTCCCATTAAAACCTAGCAATGTACGTCATTTGCCGTCAACAGGTGTAAATACTTGCGTCTTATGGTATACTCCAAATAGTTTCGCATCACGACTACAAGATGGTATGCGCAAACGCAATTTCTATTTCATTGAAGTGCGTTTTAATATCAAGGTAAATTTCTGATTGAGCCAAAGTAACATTTTCGTAACTGACAGTTTAAAAATCAATAAGTTTGATATCGATAATTTAAACAAATACCAAGTCAAAACAAAAGAAAAATTACAAAAATAAAGTACTGTTAGACCTTGCTTTTTACTAAATTTCATAATTTTAGGTCAACGGAAAGTACCCCATAGGTTTTGATTGCTGCCTAAAATCGCAGTTGACATATAATTTTGATTTTTTTTTGTTGATGTTGACTATGGAGAGTCCGCCTTGGGACCGCATGGTGGGTCATGCCCATCCTCTTTACCCATCCGGAAGGAAGGCCAGTGCCCCACCAGTGGGGACATTAAAATAGCTGATTATAAAGGTTCACTTGACTAAACCCAACTAATAAACGTGAAAGTGAGTTGGTTTATTTGTTTGTTACCTCTTCACGCTTTATCTAGTAAACCAATCTTCCTGAAAGTTCGCATACACATAGTTGAAAGTACTAAGATAGATATAAAGTACTTTTTATCCTGGGAAAAAGCATTGTTTTCAGAGGAAATTCACGCGGGCGAAGCCGCGGGCAAAAGCTTGTAACATATATATATACGAGGGGTGATCCAAAAGTACTCGTACAAACATAAAATATATGACGTTCCACAAAAGCTGTCCGAGTATTCGATATTAATTTTGACTTGATACCTTCAAGCGTTCCTGAGAAAAAAAAGTTTGACAGACAGACGGACAACAAAGTGATAAATTACAGGTTCCTTTTTTGCCTTTTGAGGTATGGAACCCTAAAAAAGTTGACTTATACTCGTAGTTTACCTGTTAAATTAAAATGTTAAATGAAGTGTCGTCATCTAAGCGATTCTCAGCTAACCAATTCAGTACAAAAGTAATGATTCTATAGTTTTCCTTCAATTAAAAGTAATCCCAATGGTGTATTTAACTAGACTAGCTGAATTTTTTTATCGAAAAGCACGCTTTTGATTGAGGGGCTTTATTACTTGTAATTTTTATTCTTTTTCTTTCTTAGTTTTTGATTTATTTCAAGTTTTTGTTAAGACTTTTTAGGATTACTTTCTATATTTTTATTTTACAAAATAAGAGAAGCGGTGGTGGTTCAATCACTCGTCTTACATCCAAAATACATCAAATAGGGCAAAGGCTCGAATCACTGGTGCTGTCAACAAGATATGAAAATTTTTGTCACCAAAATACTTGCGACAAAATAAATTTGTGAAATTTGTATTTAATTTTTGTTTTTTTTTAATACTTGTGCTTGTATGTTTGTCTCAGTATAATATAATTAGGAAACACTAGGAATGCAACCCTATCTTAAAGTGCATTGTATCGCAGAACAGCACTTATAGAAGTCATAAAAAGGTTTCCAAATAGCATTCTCACGACGGTTCAACTCGGTTATAAATTATATCGTGCTGTTGAACTAATAATATTTAACTAGTTAATATTTTAACTTCATTCAATTATTGCCAGGATTTGGTTTCTCTTGTAGACTCATCGTGTTATTTGTCTGACATTTGGTACTTTATTATCTGTAATTGTGAGGATTACTACTGCAAATTCGTACTGCGCACTGAAACTTACTAAACCCACTACTGGACGATCTCCGTGGCGCAGTGGTAAAGACCTTGCCTCTGAACCAGGGGGTCCCGGGTTCGATTCCCGGTCAGGTCAAGATGGAAATGATCTTTTTCAGATTGACCTGGGTCTTAGATGTTTATCTATATAAGTATTTGTTATAAAATATAGTATCGTTGAGTTAGTATCCCATAACACAAGTCTCGAATTTACTTTGGGGCTAGCTCAATCAGTGTAATTTGTCCTTATATATTTATTTATTACTATACACTAAAACCATTTTTATATACGAGTAAAATGTTGCTAAGAAACCATAGGGCTCGCACATTTATCTAGCTTTTTCCCGAGGCTTCGCCCGCGTGATTTTCCCACGGGAACAGTGCTTTTCCCGGGATGAAAGATAGTCTATGATTTTCTCAGTACTTCTAACTATGTGTATACAAAATTAAAGGAAGATTTGTTCAGTGAATAAAGCGTGACGAGGTAACAAACAAATAAATAAAATAAAAAAACGAAACTTTTATAATACTAGCTTTTGCCCGCGGCTTCGCCTGCGTGAATTTCCCACGGGAACAATGCTTCTTCCCGGGATTAAAGGTACCCTATGTCCTTCTCCGTACTTCCAGGTATGTGTATGCGAAATTTCAGGAAGATTGGTTCAGTAGATAAAGCGTGAAGAAGTAGCAAACAAACTAACAAACAAACTCACTTTCGCATTTATAATATTAATCAGGATTAGTTGATTAGGATTTATCCGATCTCATGTAGAGCCAAGTTTCTAACTATACCTTTACACCCAAACTCTATACAAGCTCAAACTTCAAAAACTCTACCTTAGTCAAAATATGTATGCGGGTTCAATCTTGCAAGCTTAACTACTTGTTTGTACATCCACTTGCATTTAACTACCTACCTACCTTACTACCTACCTACATACCTAAACAGACATAAAAATTTTCTTGCACCAAGTTCTTCCTGGTCACAATAAATGCTTTTTTTTGGAAAATAAACTTATTTCAACATCATCCACTTTTGTAACAAAAACTAAGATATTTTTTTTTACCTATGACAGGACATAGATTTTTAATTATTTCCTTTAGCATGAAAAGGTTATTCCTACAATAATTATGTGTTACCACAGTGTTAATTCAAGTATTTTAGAGATACACTTGAAATAAGTAACACTTACCAACAAATTAAACTGTATTAATGAATCGTAAAAATCTATTGTAATTGTTTTATAACTATCATTAAAACGTTTTAATATACCTAGTATTCTAATGTTTCAAAATAGTTTATTGTGCTAGGAATTTCTGTCATAACAGAATCCTAATGGGTCACCCATTATCATCATTACCAACTAATGTTATAAATGCGAAAGTGAGTTTGTTTGTATTTTGGTTGTTACCGCTTCACGCTTTATCTACTAAACCAATCTTCCTGAAATTTCGCATACACATAGTTAGAAGTACTGAGAAGGACATAGGGTACATTTTATCTCGGGAAAAAGCACTGTTCTCGTGAAAAATTCACGCGGGCGAAGCCGCGGGCAAAAGCTTGTAACATATACAAACATAAAATATATGACGTTCCACAAAAACGTCGCAGGGTATATCCGGGTTCCGGCGAGCAACTCCCTCTATTTATATTTAAAAAACTAGCTTTTGCTCGCGACTTCGCCAGCGAAAATTTTACACGAAAACTTTCCTTATGACTGTCCATAAAAACCGCTTGCCAATTCGTTCAGTAGTTTTTGAGTTCATCGTGAACAGACAGACAGACGAGGCGGGGGGACTTTATTATCTAAGTATTAGAATACGAGTACAATATCCTATTAGACCTATAAATCATCGTGTGTATACAGATAGACCAAAAAATAAAAACCAGACTACATTCTACAAATAAACCTAGTAACCTGCGCGTAGTGTATTTATTCTTTGCCTTTGCCTTCTCAGAAAAAAACAAAACTAGATCATACAAGTACAACTAGATATCAAAACCAATAATGATCTAAAAAATATAAATAACCTATCTAGTGATAGGCTTATGAAACCGACCTCTCGGGCTTGTAAGAACACTATGACCGTGGTACATTTTCAGCACATTCTACGTCTAACCGACAGCAGTATATATACAAGAGATGAGCCTTTGAAGCATCACAGTTCACCTCCTTAATCTTTCGAAGCAACACGCTTCTTAAATATAATATAAATATAACTATAAAAATGAAATTGGTAAGTTAGTTTAGTAGGATAATCTTAATTGAGTATAGTTATGGTTATTTAAAAAAAATAATTTCATGATTTGGGGTTGATTTTTGAGGGGTTGTTTTTGCCATGATTTTTTTATAGTTTTATGATGACTCATTAATCTTAAAATTATTATTAGATGTTTTCAAAAACCTATATAAAGCAGGTTTTCTTTAAATTTTAAAATTACCACAGATTATTTACATAATACCCTAGTAACATTACTAAATATTAACTTTATACCTACGTCTTTATCATTTTAAAGCAATATACTTTATCATAATTAAAGAACACATACCTTTATGTACACCTACATGTACCTACATATTTAAGTAGATACTTATCGTCTATCGAAACTTATCTGATCTATAATAAGCCACTTTTAGTTTCTTTATCCATGAGTGAATCGGTTTTAAAAATAGACACATTTGAATTACTTATGAATACTATATCTCTTCTTTAGCTGTCAGATTCTAAATTTATAACAGCCATGGAAGTAACAGATATTTGATTTTATTAACTCCATGATAACAAAATCAAAAATAAAAGATCGAAAAAGGAAATAAATATAACAGTTAAAATAAAAACTTCTCTATCTATTTGTATAAAAAAATAACATTTTTTTTTCAGTTTGTGGTAGCTGCCATCCTCGGTGCCTGTGTGGCAGACCGACTTGACAACAAATACCTCCCACCCAGAGGCAACGACGGCGCTGGCTACAACGGCGGTGGGTTTGGTGGAGCGCCCAGTGCTGGCTTCGGTGGAGCCGGTAACTTCGGTGGAGCTGGTAACTTCGGTGGAGCTGGTTCGGTGGAGCTGGTAACTTCGGTGGAGCTGGAGCTGGCAGGGGCTCTTTCAACCAAGGAGCTGCCTTCGGCCAGAACCAAGGAGGTTTCCAACCCCAATACTCCGGCAACGCTTACAACGCTCCAAACAGCAGACCCCAGGATGCTGGCGCTCAAATCCTGAGACTGAACAGCGAAGTAACCGCTGACGGTTTCGCTTACGACTTCGAAACTTCCAACGGCATCCGTGCTGACGCTTCAGGAGTGGCCACCAATGGAGTTCAGTCTCACGGTAGCTTCGGATACAAGGGAGATGACGGTCAGGACTACAGTATCACTTACACTGCTGATGAGAATGGGTACCAGCCCCAGGGAGCCCATCTGCCCACCCCCCCTCCGATCCCAGAGGAGATCCTGAGATCCCTGGAACAAAATGCTCGTGATGAGGCTGCCGGTATCTCTGATGATGGTGAGTTTAATATTCATTATAATTCCTAGTTGTCTACTAACAAACAACAAACACATTTACACGAGGCAATACTAAGTGATACAAGTCTAGTATATGAATACTGTACATAACAAACATATTTTTCTTTAATAATGTTTAGTTCAGGGTATTTTAAGTTATTAGAGAAATTTAGCCGAAGTCATAAATTACGCAGCTTCCCATAGACATCACATCAAAATGTAGACCCATAAAATAATAATTTTGCTATAATGATGCTATTATTCTATGGAACTCCATAAAATCTTAAATTATTTAGTTACATTTTTTGCTTATAAATATCATGACATTATGTTCCGTACATATTGTATACTAGGACAAATTTATGGATTTACAATCAGTAGTACAATATCATAAAAATTCTAAATATAATTGGTTACAACTCAAGAACTTAAATCGAAACCACCAGTTATTATACCAAAGAGTACAAATCTCTTTAAAAACCATCGCTAAACAGAAGCAAACATCAATACACAAACGCAAACCGCGATTATTATCAAAAACCATAATCTAAATAACCCATAATTCCGTTACAAAAACGCATTCGTTAATTTGGTGCTATTTGCAAAAAAATAATGATATAACATTTGCTATGTAATGGCCAACACATGAAACTGCTCATTTTTTTTGCAAATTGGGCTCTATTACCGCCGCATAATGGTCCGTGTAGAGTATGATATGCAGTTGGCTGTAGACAGCAGTAACGATCGGGTTCAGTTCACCACGAGTTGACCTTGTGGAGATGGGCAGCAATCAGTTAACGCTCTTATGACTATGATTTCGGAAAAATGTGGGACTAATTTTTTACAACAATATGGGTCAATAACTGGATCAGTTGGATATAATCGATAGTTTCGTGTCTTCCTATAGGTAGAGATATTTTACTGTAAGGGATTTGCAATTAACAAATTGTAACAGTCGTAGATTTGCTACTTAAATCCTACTATCCCACTAATATAAATGCGAAAGTTAGGATGTGAGTTTGTGACTTTGTGAGGATGTTTGTTACTCAATCACGCAAAATCTACTAGATGGATTTTATACGGGTAGAAAAATACCCGAAATAGCACATAGGGTATTTATCCCGAATTTCCACGGGAGCGAAGCCCCGGGGCGCGGCTAGTTTTTTATAAAAATTAAGTCATTTTTTTGTGTCATTCAAATCACTAGCTACCACAATTACCTTACTCAGAAACACCAATATTAAATGTTTATTTTTAACATAAGCTAATAGTCTAATTATCTTTTTTAACTACCGATGAATAAAATGTTATTTTTTTCTTATATATTATTCAATCTACTTATCTGAAACTCCCTGTAGATTTTGTTAGCGTAAAGTCCCTTTGAATTCGAAACCATGGTCAATCTAATAATAAAGACTGGCTTAACTATCAGATACTCTCAAAGGTATTTGACGTGAATCAGTTTGGTTGCATACAATCCCTTTACGATTGACCAACAAACAGTAACTGTGCCAAGAATCATTATTTTAGGACTTTAGTGAAGCCATTAATCCATCCAGACATTTCAACATTTGAGTAACAAACATCCATACTTTCATTTTTATTATACAGGGTGTTTAGGTAAACACTCTTATCCTTTCTGGGGGTGACAGTACTCATGAATATTTGCATTTTTTTGTATGGGACCGACTCTGAAATCTGAAAAAAAAACTCAGCTGTTCCATACATTTTACAATACCTACTCGCCCAAAATGTATGGAACAGCTATTTAAAGATTTCAGAGTCGGTCCCATAGAAAAAGGTGCTCATATTCATGAGTACTTTCACCCCCAGAAAGGATAAGAGTGTTTACCCAAACACCCTGTATTAGCTGCTTCCCTGTGCTCTGCTTAGTGATGTGCCGCCCTCGAATTTTTCAAAGAAACAGCGGAAAATTTCTTGGAAATTTCACGAGAACGGAAAATTTTCCTACAAACCCGAGTTATGAGAATTTTTTGGTAATTTTCAAAGGAAGATATTTTCGGGATTATGAAATTTCTCGGCGGCACATCGCTAGCTCTACTCCCATGGGAAATCCTAACTAATATTATAAATGTGAAAGTGAGTTTGTTTGTTTGTTACCTCTTCACGCTCTATCTACCAAACCAATCTTCCTGAAATTTCGCATACACATAGTTAGAAGTACTGAGAAGGACATAGGGTACCTTTCATTCTGGGAAAAAGCATTGTTCCCGTGGGAAGGGAAATTCACGCGAGCGAAGCCGCGGGTAAAAGCTAGTTCGTAATAAAATGTAGCCGGTATATTTCTCTACCCAAGCGCCAAATTTCATCAAAATCCGTCTAGGGAATTTTGCGTGATTGAGTAACAAAAATCTTCACACACATCAAAACTTTCGCAAGGACTTAACATTTTTGTAACGACAATAAATCACCGATCATTTAAAATTTAATCTCCGTTTAAATTCATAGTGATTTTATAACTTCTAAATTAAACTAGAAATATTTTACAAGTTATTAGTAATAACTTCAAATAAATATCCTGTTTTATATGATTTATATGGTATTTCTATAGATCTTAGGTGGCGATCACTTATTTATTTAATACTTACTTACAAATTTCATAAAATGTTCCAATGATAATCGTCATTTTATCGGTCGTTGCTTTTAGCTAATTTTCCGTTTGTCATCATCATCAATTAAATTTTATGTTATTTAATTAAATTACTTTACTTAAAGTTATTTGTTGAATGAAAATCAAAACATGCAACGTCTGTAAATCATAAAATTTTAATGATTCCGTACGTCAAAAGAATAAGAATAGAAGAGAGTTGTATTGTATGATGGATTGTCTTACTTAATTTTGTGACAAAATCTAGTTCAGAAATTGAATCAATCAATCAATCAATCAAAAAAAAAAATATTCCCGGACTATTGCCTAACTCACGTTTACGGATATCAGTAAAATGCAGTCCTTAGCCCAAAGGTGTATAGATAACTAATAACTTTTTATTAGACTCATTTATTTTTCTTTTTTTTTTTAATTTGAGTGCATATTTTTGCCCGGCATTTTGCTGAACATAATCGTTTAAAGCAAATAGGTGAATCCTGACTTACGTCACAATTCGTGAACGCCTCGTAAGTTTGTTACACTATAATAAGAGCAGACTCCCGAACGTGGGTGGTACTTAAATACAAATTTACTACTTCAAGTATCGTGGGAAATTGAAAACAGATTGGTAGTAATTTTATACATTACTAGCTTTAACTCGCGAGTTCGCCTGCACCTATTTTTAATACAAACTGGCTTCCCCTATTTATTTATTTTATTATTGACCGCAAAAATGGATAATACAGTTGCCACAAACGTTTGTGACATATCTCACTTCCAAGGTTCCACTGAAAACTAGCGTCGCGAGCTTGAAATTTGTGAGCTCGACGGCAAATGCTGAGTGGATCCCTTTTCTTGGATACATACACAGCACAAACTGATGCCATGACAACACTTCCGTGTACCCCCATTTTGCAGTGTTTATGTTTCTATTCTTTTTTTTATTTTTTTTTTGTTGTGTTGTGTTTTTTATCTAAGAAATAGAAGTATTCTATCCTATTCTATTTATAGGGCGTAACGTAGAAACTCTAAAACGACTGTATTTTTCACCATATTAAAGACGTCAGTAACTCTTGAGTTATTTATTGCTAGAATAAACCGCGCGAAGCCGGGACTGGCCTCTGGTTATCATAAAAATTACAGCAGTATATGCAATTTCAAGTTGTATATTTGGTACTAGCTTTTGCCCGCAGCTTCACCCGCGTAAATTATTCACCAAAACCTTCCCCATGACCCACCCCGTTCATTGGTGAAAACCACATGAAAATCCGTCTAGTAGTTTTTGAGTTAATCATGAACTGACAAACAGACTCGGCGGGGGACTTTATCCTAACTAATATTATAATTGCGAAAGTGAGTTTATTTGTTTGTTTGTTAACTCTTCACGCTTTATCTACTGAACCAATCTTCCTGAAATTTCGCATACACATAGCTGGAAGTACGGAGAAGGACATAGGGTACCTTTCATCCCGGGAAAAAACACTGTTCCCGTGGGAAATTCACGCGGGCGAAAGCTAGTATATAATATCTAAGGATGTAGATTATTCCTATTTCTGTGGTACGATGATGAACTAAATGATCTCACATTAAATCAAATTAGATTCCTTCGCCGCCCATCCCAGTTATTATCGAATTATAAGGTGCTTAACTTGCAAAACCTCATCGTGGGTTAGGCGTGGTCAGCCTCTGGCAAACCGTTTGTTAAAGGTCAATTTCGTTTCGCTACCTTTAAAGGTAATGGTTTAATTTTCTATGTTAGTTTTGTTGCAAAATTTAGTTTAATTTCGTGATATTTTTTGAGCTACCAGAACTAGGATTTTAGTATCTACGTCATAGTTAAGGTACTCAGTACGAAAATTTGACTACTGTCATTATTTTTTTCTTTCCAAGCTTATTAAAATGATAGACAAAATTGAAGAGTTTAGTTGTTTGCACACTGATTGCTGGTCCGATTTGAAAAACTCTTCATAAAACCGGACTGTCACACCGGAGGTCCCGGGTTCAATCCCCGGTCAGGTCAAGATGGAAAATGATCTTTTTCAGAGTGGCCTGGGTCTTGGATGTTTATCTATACAATGTGTCCCGTCATCAGTGTCGGAGCCTTTAATGGTATATTATATGGCATTTTTTATGAACATATCACACCACCCATAACTTTTTTTCTTCTACTGTAGTAAAATGGCAGCCATTTTGTTTTTTTTCGGGTTCTTATATTAATTTAATCGTAACTACTCGTGTAAAAGTCCTATCGACGTAAAATAGGTCTCATTTTAAAAGATATTTCAATATGAAAAACAAAAAAAAGAAAAACGTAAAAGCAAAAAAAATTGTTTTTTGTGTTTTTTTTTTTTAAATTATTATTAGCATCTTGTGAATAAACTAGCCCAATAAAATGTTTATTTTTATTTTAAAGCGAAATTTAAAAAAGAAAAATAAACGAAAAAAATATTAAAAAAAGTTTTGAATTGTGATTTGTCCATAAAAGATGCCATATAAAATACCATTATTTAAAGGCTCCGACACTGATGACGGGACACATTGTGTATGTATTTGTTATAAAATATAGTATCGTTGAGTTAGTATTCCATAACACAAGTCTAGAACTTACTTTGGGGCTAACTTAATCTGTGTGATTTATCTGTATATATTTATTTATTTTAAAGGAGGAGGATACACGACGCACACTTCCTATATTTCGGGTTACCCTTAACTCCTTCGTCCTTTAATCTCACCGTCCAGTTATTACTGTCTAAACTGAGAAATGTGCTAACTTCAATCGCCGCGTGAGAATGATATGCAATCACACTTTCTTACAAAACTAAGGCTGCGCACACACTGCGCAATACCTATTATCCGGTGATGAGTATATTACTGCAGTCATTAATATGGATTGCCCTAAGGTTTTGACATCGTTTCTTAGTAATCTAGGCTTAGATTTTATGAGCTGTCCTTTGGCCTGATTCTCAAATTCAAACTCGCTGCGATATTGTGGCGACTAACAGTGTGTGAGCGGAACGACAATATTTTACCATACTGTTGACTATGGTCGCATCGCTGACATATTGCAAGATGCCACGATATCAGTGACTTTGAATAAGTGAATTAGGTCACTGGATTCGAAGGGTAGCTTAGCATTATGGAAGACAGTTCAAGAAGGAAAATGATCTTTTTCTGATTTGGATGCTTGCTTAACTATTACGTGTTTCTTATAAAATGTATTATCGAATTTACGTAATATATGCCAAATTTCAGCCCGATCCGTCTAGTGTTTCGGGCTGTGCGTTGATCACTATGTCAGTCAGTCAGTCACCTTTGATCCATATATATATATATATACATATATATATATACATATATATATATACATATATATATATATATATATATATAGATTTATTCAGTGATGTATAATATCTACAGCCATCACAATCAATCAAATAACGCTTCCCGTCCCATTCAGAATTTCATTACTTCCACAGATAACAGAAGAGCGAGAGAAAAGATTAAAATCGTCAGTTATAACTGTGAAACAAACTAATCAGCTAGTACCTCATCATTTTACGTCTACACTATTAATGGGAAAAAAGAAACAATTAAAAGACCGATAGATAACGAAAAGATTCATTCACACTCATTGCAAAATGTCCGTTCTAATTCCAATAAACTTATGTTAATTATGATCTAAAGCTTAATCTGCATACATCGTCCCACAGTGTGGGGCAATGTGGGAATTCCTAACAAAGGAGTGGGGCTGGATGTAATTTTAATACGCTAGTTAGTAACAGTGTGATATTACTAAACTGACTAATTAGCATGAAATAAATCAGACATTAAATGTTCTAAGTCATGACTTCGCAAGACTCTTGTTTGAAGAAATAAATGACGCATTGTTACAAGTTTTAAAATGCAAACTAATAATGACTTATTTTTTTGTGTCAAAGTCAAGATCAATTGTTTTTATTGAAACTTGGCCTTCAAAGAAGGCTCTTTTTCACGTCAAAACTAATTATTTAATCATAATATATTATGTCTCAAAGCTACAAACTACTAGCATTTCGGAACGACCACTGCTGAGAAGAAATGCCGAAAGAAACTTATGAAACAGTCTTGGTCGCCTAACATGACTTATAACATAGATGAGTAACCTAAATAGGATATCCCACTAATATTATTCATGCATCAGTTTATTATTCATGTTTGTTATTCAGTTACGCCAAAACAGGTGGACGGATTAAAAGTGAAGTGGACGCCAAAGAAGGTGGAATGAGTTTTCTATCTAAAAAAAATTTGTGCTGTATCCTACAGGATATTTTTTTATACTGAATGATCAGATACATTAGAGATTTTTAATTCGCAAAAGACGAAGTCGCGGGCAAACCTAGTTAGTTATAAATCGATTTAAAAGGTTACTCATCACCTTTGACTTTAGCGATGATCGATTGGATAGTCATCATTTTATAACTTCACTGATTGATAAATACTTACTATTTATCATTCATTACTTACATAATGGCTTGAAACAATACAGTAATATATCGTGTATCTAATGATTGTGAAACTATCTAGACATAATTAAACCCTGTTAAAGTATAGAGGTTAGTTGGTTACTCAATCACACCAAAATTGCTTGAGAGATTTTAATGGAATTTGGTATATAGGTAGCTTATTTATCTCCTGTACCTTAGATGACCTGAATGTAGCCAACGATAGCGGTGGAAGTGATCAAATACTGGTCATAGGGCGGTGCAGAAGTGGCCGAAAAAAATGTAATTTTTGCTATTTCGACTCGAGAGGATGATGATTATCACAAAATTCTCAGGAGAGCGGAGCCCTAGGGAGTAGCTAGTTAATGATTGAGCTATTTGTTGTGCAAAGTTACTGAAAATATTTCAGTGCCTATTTTAAAACAAACCTCCTAGCTTATTTCCATATTCGACTTCTACGTAGTCTTTGAGCAATACAGCTATTCGCCTTTGATCGAAAGTGAGTACCATAATCTAAATATGCTTTTATGACTGAAATTTGCAAAAAAATTAAAATTGTATACCTGAAGCTATCCTAAACATCCCAATTTTCATACATACATAGAATCACGTTTTTATCCCTTACGGGGTAGACAGAGCCAAGAGTCGTGAGACTCGAAGGCCAGGCTTAGCTGAATAGTGGGCTTTCTGATGGAATGGAGATATTTTTATTTCCAATTTTCAGATTTTAACAAACATTAAAATTCTCCATTTACATTATCATAACTAAATAAAACACCTGTTTATTCTCAAGGTCAAACAGTTTAACAGCAATCGCTTTAATTAGCCGCGAACAATTGTAACAATAAAAAGTATAACAGCAAGAGAATGTCACAACATCTTCATATAAATTCCCGCGGTCGCAACCTTGAGATTGAAGCTTTCGATCGTGGGGCCATGAAACCAGCGGTATTTAATTTTGATTTCAAGTTTCTATGAAGTTAATAACAAGTAACAATGTGCCGCTGAGAAATTTCCTGTTCCCGCAAATTTCTTCCCTTGAAAATTTCCGAAAATTCTTAGTAATTTCTCGGGTTTTTAGGAAAATTATCCGTTCTCGAGAAAATTTCCGAGAAATTTCCAAGGAACCGCTGTTTCTTTAAAAAAATCGGAAACTGCACTTCACTAGTTACAAGGCATTGATAACTTTATTGAACATACACTCATTAAAATGGTTCTGGTAAAGGAGTTTTCTTATCTGTTTTCGGAGAACGAAAAACACATCGTGAGGAAACCTGTACTTTAGTTAACTTTTCAGTTTAGGTACAGATCATTGATACTATTGAATAGAAACTCACTTGAATTGGTTGTGGTAGTTTTTCTGACTGCTTTCGGTGAAAGAAGAAACATCATATTATGGAAACCTGCACTTTCGCTGACTTTTCACTTTACAACTGTGTTTACAACTATTGCCGCTAGATGGTAGTAAAGTCCTGTCAGATGCCTTTATACGACTTTAGATACCACTTTGATAGATTCCTCTCCGAAATTTCGTTGATGATCTACGTATTGTATTGGAACTACGTTTGAATTCACCAGTAATGTTGCCCATATTATATTTTCTAGAGTACGCTTGGATATCTTCTAGTCTTTATAAATCTACCCTCAGTGCGTTATTGGATATTCACAAATTCCATCATCATCGGTCTCTTTTCAGATCATCGTCTCAACTTTAATATTAAAGCAATTTTAGGGCCATAAAATATCTTACATATTTTATGGCCCCAAATATCCAAAGTGATCTTACAATGGCACACAATATTAAACTGATATTACTAATCGTTGCACAGCCAACTGTATGTCAATTTACCATGTATGAAACCTTTATGCGGCGGTGATAAAGATCAATTTGCAATGATTGTGGGTAGGTCGATTTGCTAATGACAGTACCTATTGAGAATTACTGGGGCGGCCCCGTTGCTAAATGAAAGGTCACACATAGAAGATAGTTGTTACGTGTCATCGCAGTTGATAGTACTGAGAGATAGATCAATAAATGTGTCGATTATTTTGTAAGTTGTATTGTACATTGTAATAGTAAACGAATTTATATTTCTACATTTAATACCACCTTGTTTGGATGCTAGCATGCAAGTTGTTAATTTAGATGTTATGTTTCTTTATGATTTAGTTAGCTTTACTCCAAATTTAGATTGTGAATAAGATTATCTAGTCAAACATCTTCAAAGGTATCAATTTACCCAATTTTTTTTGTTCCACAGCTAACTACAGGTTTTTACCATTAGCTTAAACATTTTTTGAGGTTATATCCATTTTACTTAAGCCTCTCCTTAATATGTTTCCACCTCCATTTACCAAAGAATAATCTTCTTTTTCAGGTTCTTACCGCGGTGAAGGTGCTGGCGCTGTTGGCTACTCTGGGGCCGCTGCTGGTGGATCAGGATCCGGTTATTCCCGTGGCCCATCTGGATCTGGTTCTTTCGGTGGTGCTTCATCAGGTTTCGGCAACCAAGGCTCAGCTTTCGGCAACCAAGGCTCAGCTTTCGCTGGCTCATCTGGTTTCGGCAACCAAGGCGCCGGGTTTGGAGGCTCATCTGGTTTCGGCGCCAAGACTAGCTTCGCTGGATCCAATGCTGGCTCCAACGCTGGCTTCGGTGGTGCTGCCTCTCGCCAATACCTGACACCCAATGCTGGTCCTAGGCCATCTGGATCTGGAAACTTCAACGCCCAATCTGGATACAAATATTAAGGTGTTAATGATTGTAGGAGGGATTTCAAATTTGATTATTGAATCAGTTTTATAGTCAACACTATTGATTCTTTAGTTTGTGTTCAATACTTCTTATTTAATAAATTAATGGTTTTATCTATTTCGCAATATAGGTACAAATTTTGATAAGTTTATTCTTTTGTTTTCTATATTCTTTGCCCTCCTTCGTCATTTCTCTGATGTGATAATAACGATACTCTGCTTTTGAACTGATAATTGATAACTTTGATACTGTTGTTATTTTTGTTATTAAGTAAGTATATAATATTATCATCACAATCTTCATCAACTGTTGTCATTTTTCTTTGATCTCAATCGCACTCTTCGTGATACTTCTGTAAAATTTTCATTTTATCATTAAAATAGCGTTAAGTTTAAATACTCAGCAATGCAAACGGACAGTAATAGAGTAAGAAAAAGTGTATAAAATATTTTGTACAATAACTTAGCTATAAGTTTTGTAAATATGAAACGACATGAATAAACGATGTGAAGCAATAAATTAAGTTTTTCGTTCTTCTCTCTCCTATCTTCTTCTTTCACACTTTACATTGTTCTCAATGCAATCTTCTTCTTCTCCAGCCCTGTATCACCCATTGTTGGTTATAGGCCTCCTCATGGTTTTTCCATTTTGCCCGGTTTCTTGGGGATCGCATGCAGGTTTTGTCCAAAATTTTGTAAATGTCACCGGCCCAGCGCATGCAATGCAATACTTACTTACTCCGCTAGCTCAGTGTGGACCCCAAAGTGGATCTTGGCCTCCTAAACGAGAGAGCGCCATATTCTTCTATTCTGCGCGGTGGCTCGCCAGTTATAAAATGCAATACGGTCTATTTATTTATTGTACTTTTACCTGAATGCTACTATATAATAACTTTTTCCGTAACCATAAAAAAAATCTTCTAAACCATGGCCAAACCATAATTGACCGAGTGAGCGAAGCGAGCAAGGGCCATGATTTAAGTTGGGGCGAAAACACATTGTTTGTATGTATGTGTGTTCCGCGATAACTTTTGAACCGTTGAATTAATTTCGATGATATTAAGAATACGTGTAGCAACTATCCATAGAATTTTTAAGTTCGTTGTGCAACAACATCGGTTCAGCCGTTTTTGAGATAAATACGCATATTTTTAAAATAATAATCGCGAGGTTTAAGTTCGCGGCGAACTACTAGTTATTTTAAATTATTAGCATAATCACACATAGACATTAAAACCGCCAACAAAATGTAGTACGAAAAATAACATTTTCATTTAATCACCGTCATTTTTGACTGGCATGGAATTTTATGAATAAAAAGTTGAATTACCAGAGAAAGTTAGCAAATTGAATATTGGCCGTAAAGATGAAAAGTTATGAATAAGTATTGTTTGCTAGTAGGCTGTAAGCCATTAAATATGACTTAACACTGTGATTCTACATAAATAGAGGCCTATTCATTTTATTGTCAAAAAACGATGTCAATGGATCTTTATGAATAGAAAATAATTACTTTATATTTTCTATTTGCAATACCTTATTCTTATTTGAATACCCAGCTAGGTACTAGCTATTTTGTAAGGCTGCGTTCCCGTGGTAATTTGGTTCACACCATCTTCAATAAGTCAGTACCTAATGAATAATTCATGACATGGGACTTATATGAGGCAAGTTTAATAAAAATATTAGGTACAGACCCAAAATATTAAACATGAAAATTTATTTATTGGATTTAATGGCACCCTATATAGATTACTAGCTGTTGCCCGCGGCTTCGCCCGCGTGACTTTGGCTTAGATGAAAAGTCTTTTTGTATTCCAAACTGTTTACTGTGTTCCAATCTTCGATTTTTATACGTCTATAGAAAATGCTCATCAGATTAAACAAGTTTTGCTAAGGCGCCATTTTTCCGTATATGTTATAGTGTAGCTGGTCTCTTGAAGTTATTCATCAGATGTTCCAGATCTTCAATTTTTATACGTCAGCAGAAAATGCTCATCAGGTCGAACGGTTTTTGCTAAGGCGCCATTTCCATATATGTTATAGTGTAGCTGGTCTCTTGGAGCTTTTCATCAGATGTTCCAGATCTTCAATTTTTATACGTCAGCAGAAAATGCTCATCAGGTTGAATGATTTTTGCTAAGGCGCCATTTCCATATATGTTATAGTGTAGCTGGTCTCTTGAAGCTTTTCATCAGATGTTCCAGATCTTCAATTTTTAAACGTCAGCAGAAAATGCTCATCAGGTTGAACGACTTTTGTTAAGGCACCATTTCCATATTTCTTATAGTTTAGCTGTTCTGTTATGGTTCGTCATCAGGTGTTCCAGTTTTCAAAATGAATTATAGCCTATATGTTGCCCAGGCTTAATAGCAATACAACAAAAAAAGTTTCATTCAAATCCGTCTAGTAGTTTTTGCGTGAAACGCGTACATACATACATACAGACAGACAGACAGACAGACAAGAAATTCCAAAAAAAATGTATTGTTTTCTATTGTTCTTTTTAAGTGTCCCTCTATCCATTTTAGTCAAAAATACTACATGTACAGACAAAATATTTTTGCTGTTTTATTATATGTATAGATAACACATGAAAAAATAGACCATCCACTTCTTTGTTCTTTTGCATTCATCCCAAAATTGAATGCATTAATATAAAAAGCCTCCGGTTTTATTCGCCATTAATTTATTTTGTAACAGTTAAATAAATAAAAGCGAGCAAATGCTGGGGAGTAGATGCTAAACGGTTAGTCGGCGAATTAGGATACCGTATAGCCGACAAGAACGGTGACTCCCGCTCCGGGTCGAATCTGGTGCAAAGGATGGTCATCGCCACCCAGCGCCAATGTACTGGGCACCTTTGCACATTAATTTATATTGTGTTTTATAGTTTACTAGCTTTCGCCCGCGGCTTCGCCCGCGTGAAATTCCCACGGGAACAGTGCTTTTTCCCGGGATGAAAGGTACCCTATGTCCTTCTCAGTACTTCCAGCTAGGTGTATGCGAAATTCCAGGAAGATTGGTTCAGTAGATAAAGCGTGAAGAGGTAACAAACAAACTCACTTTCGCATTTATAATATAGCCAGCAATTATAATAAATACTAATTATATCCAGATAAAAACATTACTGTCTCCTATTTGCCATTAAGTTTCAAGCCACATTACAAATGTAAATTTAAGCAAACGCAAGACTTCAAGCAAATATTACGTATGTACATATAAGCTACCAGTACCAGGTTATCTCTTAAGATTTCTATAAATCTAGCTTAGATAATCTTAACGATTACTGCATTGCCATTAAATGTAGACATTATCATCTTGATGTACTCGAGTGGTCTAGTTCCATAAATTAGGGTCTCGACTCCATAATAATATTGAACTCATCGCCTTTGTGATGGGTTTAAAACAGGTTATTTCATGTATGGAGTTAAGCTTAGATTCAAAACTAAATTTACAATACGACTCCGCTACGGAATGTCTAAGTACGAAACGTCTATGTACGTTAGTTCTAAAGTTTGTGAGTGCGATGTACATTGGTTCTTAAGTATCCTAGTACTACGTGTTCCAGTGCTAAAGTATCCAATGTCGAAGTATGTGAGTACGAATCACGTCTTTATACCTAACAGGGTAGACAGAGCCAAGAGTCGTGAGTCGAAGGCCACGCTTACGTGAATAGTGGGCTCTCTGATGGAATGGAGATTCAGGTATAGTGACAGGTTGCTAGACCATTGCCTATGAGTAGAGGAATAACCAGTTTAAAGCCCTTTCCCTCGATGGAATTTAACAATCTGCGTGGGAAGAGAAGCAGCTGGCAAATTCTATGTTTCTTCTTCGCTCCCAGACCAGCAAGGAAGCAAGCTTTCGCTTTATCAACCCAAAGGTGAATCATATGGCAAGTATTTTTGACGTAAAACATCTATTAGCGCGATTCGGCAGTAAAATTGACTCGAATGCAGTCACGGCAAATGGCATGACGCTAAGATTTTTTGATATCTACTGGGTGTCCATCATTTTTTTTAAGAAGAAGCCAAATCTATATGTGATTCATTTCGATTGCAACGACTCTGTCAAGTTTCAGAAAATATATGTCAAATGTTTAGATTGACATATATTTTTGGACTGAAATTGGATGCAATATCATTCCCATTTTTGTGACTTTCAACGTCAATTCAAATTAAGCTTAAGCTTTATGATGGAGCGTCTAATGTAGCTTGATGGACGTCAGCTAGTAACGTAGAGCTACAAATAGCAGTGATTGCATTAGCTATAGCTATAAAACATATTTTCAATGCATAGCTTAGCTCTACTGGAGTCTAGGCCTTAGTCTAACTTAACTTGAACTAACCAACTATGGACAAATCTTCTTCACGAGGCTCTAAACTTATAAATAAAAGTTAATTAACTGGCGTAAAGATTACACTATTAGCATGTAGAATTGAATGAATAAATTAACGCGCATATTTGAAATATTTTTTAAATGAGAAAATCTCGTTAATAATATAATAAACTTGGTAGGTGAGTATCAATTCGACTATTAGGTATTATTATTTTTTTATGTTCTGGATGAAGTTATCTATGCTAAAACCGCATCAAAATCAGTTGCGTTGTAGCGCGGGGGTCAATTTTAAAAAATATTTGGACAAATCACGCAGATTAAGTAAGCAAAGTTCGAGACTTGTGTTACGGGATACTAGCTTATTCAACGATATTACATTTATAATAAACTAGCTTTTGCCCGCGGCTTCGCCCGCGTGAATTTCCCACGGGAACAGTGCTTTTTCCCGGGATAAAAAGTAGCCTATGTGCTATTCCAGGTCATTATCTACCTCTGTGCCAAATTTCATCGAAATCCGTCCAGTAGATTTTGCGTGATTGAGTAACAAACATCCTCACAAACTCACAAACTCACAAATTCACAAACTCACAAATTCACAAACTCACAAACTCACAAACTCACATCCAAACATTCGCATTTTATAACTAGAGACTAATTACTGTTGCGAGCTAAATTGTTGATAGAGGTTGCTTCATTGTTAAAAGGATAATGTATGAAGATAATAAGAAATGATTGGAGAAAGGAAGGTACAAAATATTAACAGCGCTTTAACTAGGTCTAAGTAGATCTATAAAGAGCCATATCTTATTACCTTACTCGGTATAATTATTTAGCCTAGTAACACTAATTTTCTGAATAATTACGAGTAGTAGTAAAATTCATATATCTTTCAGTAATATTCCGATTGATGGAATATTTCGTATGTACTTTTTTCAAGACTAGATATTTTGTCGAAGAGCTGCCCTTATTAATTCCTATTATTTGAAAAATCTACAACAAATTCGCACTCCCTTCTGAAGACAGTGTGATTTCATTGTTGCAGTGTCTACTACCACTAGAAATCGGTACAGAATGTAAATTCCTTCCTAAATCATGTTGTCTTTGACTCAATCTATCCATATCTTCTTTGGTCTTCCCTATTCCTGAACACCTTTACTTCCAAAATCAAGGCGCTTTGGATATGTGTTTTTCTTCCATCCTCAAGATATAGGCCATACTAATGCCACCGGTGGAAATGGGGGCTATCACGTTCAAATATTCCACCCGATGACAGCACCTACAAGTAAGGACAGACATCTGTCAGATGGTAAAACGCTGTCAATGTCAATGTGTCAAATTCAAGTGACGATTTTGTACCAACATGATCATACTGGCCTGAAGCGCCATCTAGTGTGCGTAAATACGACAATCCTCATTCCCTGCCGTGGTTATGTAGGTATGTGTGTATGCGCGCGCCGCTAAACTATCTTATGCAAAACTATTAAGTAAATGTAAGGTCATGCTTGTATTCGTTGTTAGATATGTTAAAAATATATATCTATCGTGCGTTAGATGTCTTTGTATTCGCTTTGCATCTCACAGATGATAGATGGCGTTGATCTTATAAAACTGCGCATTGTGGTTTGCTTCTTGCAATTTTACCAGTCAATTTAGGGTTCATTGAACGTACCTATATATATATTTTTCAGGCATAGGCAGTAATAATTAAAAATATAATTTTCATTTCTTCAAACTTTAAAATAACACTGATTGATCAAGGCCCAAAGATAGTTTTTTTACACGACTGATCAAAAAAGGAGTGTTATGTTTTCAGGGTTCATGTATGTATGTATGTAAGTTTCTTTATTCCACCATAAGTTCTGAACGGCTTATTTTGATGTGAGAGGTATTGTTAGATTCCTTGCATTCCTCCGAAGACACGACTGACAACTCACATATTATATATATATATATATGAGTTGTCAGTCGTGTCTTTTTTAAATAATTACCTTTTTTTAATTATGGGATACTAACTCACCATTTACGAAATAAAGCGAAATAATATCAAGAGCAGCATGAAAAAAAAAAAATCTTAATTTTGATTTGACGTGACCTGAGCAAGGATCGAACCCGGGATCTTCAGAGGGGCAGACTGGCAACGTGATGGTGCAGATATAGGCCAGTTGGTCAACAAATGAAAGTATATAATTAAAACCAATAAAAAAATTAAATAATTCTTACTAAAACTTTTATTAGATTATCTAATTTACAAATGATATACAAAAACCGTTATAGATTTGTGTGTATCTGATTCGATCTTACAAATAAAATATATGTACGTACAACTTAACCAAACAATGTAGAGATCAAAGAGTCACACGGCCTTCCGTGCCGCGCGCGGAAGTCCTTGTTGCTCGAAGGTAGAGATGATATAAATTCATTTTTTTTTTAAGATTATAGGTATATACGTTTGTAATCAATGGCTTATAGAAACAAAAAACTTTACCTTCATCAAAGTTAGATTGTGATTGTTTCGACATTTGTACATAAGTAGTTACCTGTACCATCATTTGTCAAAATTATTTTTTGTTTCCATAAAAGTCTGCTAATTGAAATATGATTAATTCATTTTTGATCAGAGCGTCAGACCAGAACATGAATTTTATAAATCGACCGACAGGTGGTCTAATACGGCCAATCGGAATTATGATCCTCTTGTCATTTCCTAAATATTTACGAATGAACCTTATGAGACCACTAATAAGGTTTATTTCTAAATATTTAGGAAATGAGTAATGAATCATATTTCAAAGTGGCCGTTTTAGACCAAGAGGTCATATCACGCCTATTTGTGACCTCTGTGGCGAAGTGGTAAGTCCTTACCACTGAACTACAAGTACTCGGGTTCGATCTTCGGTTAGGTCATTATGGAAAATGTTCTTTTTCAGAATAGCCTGGGTCTTGGATGTTTAACTATAAGTAGATGCCTCTAACTAATATTATAAATGCGAAAATGAGTTGTTTATTTGTATATTTGTTTGTTACTTCTTCACGCTTTATCTACAAAACCAATCTTCCTGAAACTTCGCATACACACAGTCAGAAGTACTAATAAGGACCCCTCTATTCGGAAAAAGCACTGTTCTCGTGCGAAATTTACGCGGGCGAAGCCGCGGGCAAAAGCAGTATTTCATAAAATTTAGATTTGTGTACAAAATTTTATCAAAATCAAAACACATCAAAAACCTTGGCAGTGCAGCAGAAAAAGTATTTCCTTTCAATCAATATCAATATATATAATAAAACTCTAACTGGTCTGTGTCTGTACATAGGAGATATTTAAGGGGGTTAGGCGGTCAGCGAAAATTCATATGAAGCGGCTGAGGCGGGGGGGGGACGTCCCGGTTGCGCGCCATTCACATTTTTATCAAAAAGTTAATAGAAATGTTTAGTTTTTCAAAAATTTTAATCAGTCACGAAATCGAAAACGTAAAATACCTTTGTGTTGGTGATTTTAAAACATTTTTTATTATAAAACACGGATGTTATCTGTATTCATATGAAATTTTAGAGGTAACTTCAGGATTTTTTTCTATCGAGCAAAATTTTTCCCATCGTGTTTTGGAAACAGTCCTCCCTTTAAACATACGTTCTACAATACATATCAGAAATTTCAGGGCGAAAACTCTTCAATTCTTTAAACAGCAGCTTATAGAAAACAGCCAATATTGCCGTTTTCACTTACTGAGAGCCCTTAAGAAAAAATACTATGAGGGTCTTTCTTCATAGGGCCAATAGAAGCCAATTTTTTTTTTAATTTTTGTCTGTCTTTCTGTCTGTATGTTTGTACACGCATCACGCAAAAACTACTAGACCAAATTTGATGCGGTTTGTACTGTTGTATTATAGAAGGTCTAACTTAAAATCTGGCGTAAGATTCAACTTGATACGCTGCTTAAAACCTAAGATATGCGCAGACGAAGTCGCGAGCATAGGCTAGCCTCAAATATAATAGAAGTCTTCTTTTCTAGTCCTTTAACCACTGAGAAAATAGAACATTACAGAGTCGTGCACTAAAGTACCTATGTAGACAGATAATATCAAAACAACGGTAATGAAGTACATAATTTGCAAAATTGCTGTAAACTTTTATAAGGCCAATGTAGATCTTTGTGACGTGACACGGGACTTAGGAGATGAAGGTTCCTAACAAGGGCGTGGTCTCACGTAGGTACGGTCACGAACATAAATATGTATTCAATTTGAGACCTTATCTCATTGTCTTTAGTACCGAAGTGTTTACATGTTAATGCCTGTGAGTGTACTAGGTTTGTAAAAATACAGTCCAGTTACAGTTCTATTATATGATATAGAGATTTGAAATTTCTAATGTTGGTCCCTCTTCAATAAAGGACCGGACAAGGTATAATAGTTGTTAAAAATATGTAATTTTATGATAGAATACATATAATAAAACACATTTTGCGACTTTTCAGCTCGCGTTTATTCTTCAGAGCTTTATTCGAGTTCAAACTTTTAGGGAAAGTCTATTTTCTATACTATATTATAATGTATGTTTAGCTAGGAGCGTTTTGGTATCGTCCAAACATCGCGTAAAAATATGAATTGTTTTTTGCTATATCTTGGGAAAAACTTTGATTATGGATGTATGATTCTTTTACGGATTATAATAATGTGAGATATTTCAAAGAAGCATAAAAAAAAGTTGCCCGGTCCCCTGTTGCTCTACTGATTTTGATGCAATTCGGCACCTGAGTAAAGTGCGATCTGGATAAATATAAATTAACTTTTCTAAAAGTATAAAAACGATTTGTGCTTTAGAAATAAATCACTTTATGGTCATTTATTGGTGGTCCTTTTTTAGCATCATTTGCTCTTCGACTTTTATGACTAAACCGTCTGTTAGCAATAAACCGATCAAGATTACTTAACATCAATTAATAACCAGTCTGTCAATACTATCAGCTGACAAAAAATCTGGTGATGGGCTGATTAATAAAAAACTGGCGATGGGTTTGGTATCGCTCTTGATGAGCACAGATGATAGATGGAATCAAATACTATATAGTTTATATAGTACTGGCCGCGTCCCGGGGCTTGGCTGCCGTGGGAATTTTGGGATAAAAAGTACCCTATGTACAGACTATTCCCGGTATTTTTATACCCGTACACCAAATTTCATGTTGGTATGGGAGCGAAGAAGAAACATAGAATGTGCCAGCTGCTTCTCTTCTCGCGCAGATTGTAAAATTCAACCGAGGGAAAGGGCTTTAAATTGGGGATTCCTCCACTCATAAGCGATGGGCTAGCAACCTGTCACTATATCTGAATCTGCATTCCATCAAAAAGCCCACTCTCAGCTAAGCGTGGCCTTCGAGTCCCACGACTCTTGGCTCTGTCTACCCCGTAAGGGATAAAGACGTGATTCTATGTATGTACGTACACCAAATCTCATCGAAATCCGTTTAGAAGATTTTGCTGGATTGGGTAACAAACATCCTCATAAACTCACATCCTAACTTTCGCATTATATTATTAGTAGGAGAGAGACGAGTGGAAGAAAAAGCCTTAACCCAGTAGTGGGACACAACACCTACAGGCTAGTTAAATAATAAATTAATATAAGTAGGATATTAGTGAGATCCATAGGAGAACTAAAGTAACCGACATAGCCCGCAGAATCGCTAAACTTAAGTGGCAGTGGGCGGGGCACATAGCTCGTAGAACAGATAGCCGTTGGGGCAGAAAGGTTCTCGAGTGGCGACCACGAACCGGAAAACGTAGTATTGGCAGGCCTCCCACTCGGTGGACCGACGACCTGGTGAAGGTCGCGGGTTGCGCATGGATGCGGGCAGAGCAGGACCGGTCGTTGTGGAAATCCTTGGGGGAGGCCTTTGTCCAGCAGTGGACGTCTTTTTGGCTGAGAGACAGAGAGGATATTAGTGGTAAGTGGAGATCGGCGGGCCATATCGCTAGAATGAAGCGATGGACGCGACTGCTTCTAGAATGGAGACCACTAACCTACACCAGAGCACCAGGAAAGCCACCGACAAAATGGGTCGATGATATCCGGCGACAAGCGGGCCCAGACTGGATGGCTAAGGCACGAGATCGCCTCCGTTGGAGTCGAATGGAGGAGGCCTACATCCATAAATGGATATGAATAAGGACCGATGATAATGATGAGGACAGGAAGAAGTAGGATTTGATGGAGAGAGTTTATAGTATTTGATGAAAACTACGGTTACTGCTCCAATCAGCTCGTCATTGCGTTGACTATCTTCTATACATCTATAATAAAACAGTAAAAATATTTTGTCTGTACATTTAGTATTTTGGACTAAAATGGATAGAGGGACACTTAAAAAGAACAATAGAAAGCAAAAAAATGTTTTTGGAATTTCTTGTCTGTCTGTCTGTCTGTCTGTATGTATGTACGCGTTTCACGCAAAAACTACTGGACGGATTAGAATGAACCTTTTTTTGTTGTATAGCTATTAAGCCTGGGCAACATATAGGCTATAATTGATTTTGAAAACTGGGACACCTGATCGACAACCATAACAGAACAGCTAAACTATAAGAAATATGGAAATGGTGCCTTAGCAAAAGTCGTTCAACCTGATGAGCATTTTCTGCTGACATATAAAAATTGATGATCTGGAACATCTGATGAAGAACTGCAAGAGACCAGCTACACTATAACATATATGGAAATGGCGCCTTAGTAAAAGTCGTTCAACCTAATGAGCATTTTCTGTTGACGTATAAAAATTGAAGATCTGAAACATCTGATGAAAAGCTCTAAGAGAGATTTTTCATCTAAGCAAAACTCACGCGGGCGAAGCCGCGGGCGATAGCTAGTTGCTAAATAAAACGATGTTTATTATTATGACGGTCACAGTTCAAACATGTTCTAAGGTTTAGGAGATATCTTCGCTATGGTACAAACAGTACGTTCGGGTTTTAACATAAAATCTAATCAAGAAGCAGACTAACAAACCATCAATGACCGTCCAAATAAAACGCCGCCAATGAATATACCTTTATATACATCGGCCAGTTCCGTTTCCCATTATTGGAACCTTCGATTCTCATGTCCAAATCATAAACGATATGCCGATTTATAAAAAAATGTTAATTGATTTGATGCTACTAATTATTAAAGCACGAAGCGACCCGGAAATCAAGTTGTGAGAAGACCGGTGGGGTCTATTTGGTGGTAGTTAATTTGCTCCTTTTAAGTAATTTCGCATGATCGACATAATACGCAAACCGACGAGTGTTGTTCGAAGAAACATGTGTATCCTACTACCTACTAATCCTACTATATATAATTCTACTAATTCTGCTCTCTCTCTCTCAGCCGAAAGACGTCCGCTGCTGCTGGACAAATTTCTTCTCAGCAGTGGTCGTTCCGAAATGCTAGTAGTTTGTAGCTTTGAGACATAATATATTATGATTAAATAATTAGTTATCGACGTGAAAAAGAGCCATCTTTGAAGGCCAAGTTTCAATAAAAAAAATTGACTTTGACTTTGACAAAGGCCTCACTAATCCTACTAATAAAATATAAATGCGTTAGTTTAGATATTAGTTCATGAATTTGCGAGTTCGTGAGGATGTTTGTTACTCAATCACGCAAAACCTACTGGACGGATTTCGATGAATTTTGGTATACGGGTAGAAAAATACAG